>OY748298.1:11665106-12032423 GCA_963556515.1 Nudaria mundana
CATAACCTCACCCCAGACATGCGTTACGAATGCCAGAAGATCACCCGTTGATCGCTTTGGCCTGAAGCCGTATTGCCGATCATTTAATAGCAAGTGATCTTCGAGGTATCGCATGAGCTGCTTGTTGATGATGAGCACAAATACCTTGCAGATGACTGAAGTGACAGCTATGAATTGATAGTTGCCTGGATCAGATCGATCCCCTTTCTTGGGGATCGGTTGTACGTTCTCCTCCATCCAGACCTCCGGCGCGATTCCTGTGGAGTAAGACAGGCGGTACAGACGAGTTAGTACAGGAGACAACTCAGCTGCGCATTTCCGTAGTACCACAGCCGGAATGCCGTCAGGACCACTGGCTTTCCGCGTGTCGAGTGATCGCAGTACTGCCCGTACATCGCATTGCCTGAGTACAATGTCAGGCATAGTGTGGCCACAGTTGGCGATGGCGGGGGGCTGCAGGCCACGGCCGTCGACCCGGGAATTAGCCGCAAAGAGACCTGTCTGGGCTAGCTTCGTCTGGGACCGTGTGGTTAGGTCGGAGCCGACCCGCCGGACGGAAGGGCTCCCAAACTCCCCTGATGCAAGGCCGCCGCTACCCCACACCGGTTACCACCCGGAGCGGTGATCCCACATCAGGATTATGCGCAACATGTGGGGCAGCCTCCTGGGGTGGTTGGTCCCAGGCGGGCCCCATGACTGTGTTGCGGGCGGCCGTGGCCACGCCGTTGCTAAGGGTCTCCCTGGCCGGCGAATCGACCCCCACCACACACACTAGACTCCGCTTCACCTCCACTGGTCCCATGCTTGCTGCACCATACATCGCCCCGGGCCCGGTGGTGCAGCTGCTGAACCCCTAACGCAACCCAGCCTAGGCTGGGTTACTTGGGGGGCTTTAGCACAGCTGCACGGTGGTACCCCCCCGGACCAACACTGTTGTACCACCTGGTACCCACGTAGGGGCCGAAGCCACTCCATGGGTACCTAAAATTAACGAATCTCGTCCGTTGATCAGCAGGTGCGCCACTAGCAGGTGAGGTCGCTGGGGCCCTAAAGATGTTGGTAGAGCCCCTTTGCACCCAAGTTTTTTAAATTTATTGACACATAAATTTGCTGTTTCGGTTGACAATATATTGTACATTCGAATAAAGTTCCCCGCAAAAGAATTACTCACTTTATGAAGGCTAAATTTAGGAACAGCCAGTTTATCCTTATTTCTTAAGTTTAGATTATGATTATCACTATTTTTCATAAATTTACTTTTGTTCTTGTGGGTATACAATAAAATTTCATAAATATACTGTGAATACACTGTATGTTGTTGTTGTTGTATGTTAATATGCTTAAACTTATCTCTTAATGACTCCCGAGACCCCATACGATAGATAGTCCGGACAGCCCTCTTCTGCAACACTAAGATGCATTCAATGTCCGCAGCGTTACCCCACAATAGTATGCCATATGTCATGATACTGTGAAAGTAGCTGAAGTAGACAAGACGCGCCGTTTTAATGTCTTTAAGTTGTCGGATCTTTTTGACAGCATAGGCTGCAGAACTAAGCCTGGCCGAAATTTTCCCGATATGAGGCCCCCATTGCAATTTGGAGTCTAACGTTATGCCCAGAAAGACAGTGTCATCGACCAGCCCTTGCGTCATTGTTCCAATGGCGCAAGGAGGCGCTGGAGCGGGACCACAGGCCTGCGTCTCGAGAAATCGAGGACCAGCGATCCCAACTCCGCCTGGATCTCATGGAGTCATGGAGGGTGCGACTTGAGCAACCCAAGGGGGGTGCCACCATCATCGCG
This sequence comes from Nudaria mundana, assembly GCA_963556515.1. Lineage (NCBI taxonomy): Eukaryota > Metazoa > Arthropoda > Insecta > Lepidoptera > Erebidae > Nudaria > Nudaria mundana. Next base: position 11,666,910 of record OY748298.1, read on the forward strand.
GTGGTGAGACCGATCATGGACGATTGGCTGCAGAGGCAGCATGGTGACCTCACGTACCGTGCGACGCAGATCGTTGCCGGGCATGGATGCTTCGGTAGCTATCTGTTTCGCATGCATCGTGAGGTCACACCCTGGTGTCAACACTGCGAGGTTTCCGACGACGACACCGCACTCCACACGTTGGTGGAGTGCTCAGCGTGGGCGAGTCAGCGCCGGAACCTCGTAGTGGGTCTGGGCGTGGATACCCTCTCGCTGGGGACCATGCTTCAAGCCATGGTATCCAGCGGGAGTAGGTGGAACGCGGCCGTGTCCTTCTGCGAGCAAGTCATGCTCGTGAAGGAGACGGCCGGAAGGGAGAGGGAGCGTACCCTCCCCGCCGAGTTCCGTAGTCGGCGGCCAGGCCGCCCCAGACTATGCGACTACGCCCAAGACTATCGACCTCCATGATCGGGGCCTGAGGACGGCGGGATCGCCACCCGCCGTCCTTACAGAAGCAGGCTAGAAGGGTTGCGTGCTGCGGGGCCTTTGCCCCATAGCACGCAACCAGATTCACTCACTGACGCGGGATAAAACCCGACCCCAACGACGCGGGATTCTCGTCCCGACCAAACACCCGCAGAGACCACAGAGGTGGTCAAAGTCCGCCGGGCGCCACTGGACATACCCTCTGCTAGTAACCAGAGACGCCCGGCAACGGACGTTAGAGCGGCCGCGGTCTCGGGCCGCGGAATTAAAAAAAAAAAAAAAAGTGTCATCGACCAATTCTATTATATCATCCCTAACCTTAACACTGGTTTTAACAAGTCTTACATTAGATACGGTGAATCTTACACATTTAGTTTTATTTTCATTTAATAATAAATTATTAGCACAAAACCAGTGGACTATCCTAGAGAGCAATGTTTACATCGTCAATACTGTTTCAAGGGCCAAAAAAAATTACAAATTATTTATAAACTGGTAATCAACGTGAGTTAACACCTAGTTCACTGGAGTAAGACATTTTTGATGACCTTGCAACAAAAGATATACTCATATGTAATGATGTCTAAATATAACACATTAGAGAAAAATGTTATGGTCACGTCATTTGGCAAAATTTTATACTCTGTTACAATTGGATGATAAAACCCTCTAAAGTAATAAAAAAAGCTCGTATAACAGTTCAAAATTGGTATCTTACGAACTGTTATACCTGATTGGACGGTGTATTCCATTTAAAAGTATAAAAATTCTAAATGTCTTGTTATAATAATACAAAAAGGGCATTTTGGGTATACACCGGGCCTTATCATTTTGACGTCATCATTGGTGACATGTGTGCCATTATCGGCCATATCAGTGTTTATTTAACCATTTTCCATAATAAATTATCGACATAACGACCAGCCCTATCTCGAATTGAACTGTATGTACAACCATACGAGAACCGTGATATAATTGTGCTAGATGTGACACAAAAGCCAACATTGTTAAAATACAAAGACTATACAATCAGTGTCTAATATGTTTTAACGAGGCAAGATAATAATGGGATAAAATCATATTAACGCTCGTAGTGCGAAAATGACACAGACAACTTGATTATAGAAGCAAATTAAAATGATAATCAAAAACAGTTACCCCCTTTAACGTAATGTCTACCTCACGTTGAAGGGGTCACTGTTTTTAATTATCATAGAACAAGGAGGTTTTACATTACAGTCACACAAGAAACTAGAGTAAATAGATAGGCAGTGTAGTTGTAGAATTTAGTATAAGGTACTAGCCAGGGGGCTGTCATATATTATCGTTATACAAAGGTACATCATACAATCAATGGGCTTTTTTGTGGTACAGAAGTATGTATTTAATTAAATATTAACTTATACCGTGGATAGTCTACTACAAAGAATTTCAAGTTGATAAGCACCAAGCATTTATTATAAATAAGGAAAACCTTATACTTTGATACCATCGAACTAAGCAATAATGAAAGTAAAGTTCTTCATTTCAATTCATTTTATACAGGTTGCCTGTTATCAAGACTGCTATAATATCTTACAAATAAGGGCAAGGTATCGTACTCGTTCTTATAAAAGATTAATAGATTCATTTTTTCCACGATATTATATGTCAATCAGCATCACCTTTAATATAATACAAGTCAGAGACAATTTTTTGTGCTATCGTTCAACAGAGGTACATACATTATGTATTATGTACGAGTTTATGATTTCGCAATTACTTACCTATTTCTGTCTACGTAAAAGGCAAACTGTTTCGTTACATTGAAGAACAGTATAATATGAATACTCATCACTGTCGTTGTGGTGCTGGATCATTAGTAGATATATACCTACTTTAATCATTTTGATGCTTTTAATCATAATATAACAGTAATCGAACTGTTCTATCAATCTAGTTCATCCACAAATTCTGACCCAGTTTCTATCGCAACAAATCCAATAAGAGTAGGTACCTGTTTAATTTGTATTCCACCGATTTATTGTTGTCTGTATTTGACAGTTCTATAAATTGTTGTATCTATGGTGTACAATAAAGCACAACATGGTGTCCAACCATTACCATTATCATTTGCTTTACAATGAAAAGGGCCAGTTCTGATCTGATTCAAAGGAAACCCATTTCGGCCTAATAACATTAAACATAAAGAAACAGCAGGGTGTATCAGTGTCACCCCTTTATATTCGTAATATATGAGTATGTTATTCTTCATAAACAAACTAAAATCGCGGTAAAACTAAAATCTGGTTCATAGTTTTTGACAGCGAGAATCAAATACAATTCTTATCGAACTGTCGATACGTAGTTATATTCCCTAATTTGGCTGTCGGTAAGTAGTTTTTTAACCACGTCATGTTAATCTTAAAAATATCGTAGTTACTTTTGCCATAAGATTAAACCACTCAGATCGTATTTATTACAAAGTACTTACCTAGTCGAGTAATGCAAGTGAATTTACTTTTTCACGAAAATTCCACCAAGTGCGACAAGTGAAAGTAAATAATTTTCCAACTGTAATTGTTATCTGCTATTCATATAACCGATATAACTAGTTACCTAAACGATTAAACTATAAACCACAAATAAACTATTCCTGTTTCAGTAAACCTTTACTCTAACAATAAAACTTCACTAACGAAGCCCTGGAGACGAAGCTTCTGACTATAAATTTATGGTTCTAGAAATAATAAGAGGTTTGTTTATCTTTATAAACAGTTAGCCTAGCCTACCGGTAATAACAAACATAGGTCCGGGAAGTCTCCGGGCAATGTAGAACTGCTGGTATTGACAGGGACTGTACGGTATTTTATATAAATAGTATCTAAACAGTTGCGGTTACGTAATCATGATTGTTATCTGCTTGTCGGTAGATAAGTACATTTACATATAGAACCTATATACATTTGGAACTATTTCAAACTACTAAACTATTACTATACTATTATACTACTATAGGTAATATCTAAAAATATTGATAAGTTTTATAATTTTTAATAGCGCTGTTTAATAACTGCTCGTACTGCATAGATTCTATTTAGTGGTTTGTAACATCTGTCCTGCCTGTTGAAATTTTGGTTTGAATTACAGTGTGGCTGGATTTTCTAATAGTTCCCGGTTGCGGCAATTGGCTTGCCTCCTATTACGTGGGACCAACAAAGTGTGGGTGTGTTATGCACCTCTGCCCTTCGGAGATTATAGGCGTGATGCCTGTCTGTTTAAAATTTTATGAGTGAATTTTGTGTGTAGAAGTTAGTTATTTTTATAAGATAAGAGCTAAGCCTCCGTTGAATAGATGTCTCGTTACTCCACTGATCTATTATCTATATATATACAACGTGTTTCATATTAGTGTGGTCATATCTCAAGGTTGCATTGGGTAGGGCCTAAATAATATATTGCGCGGGGTCTTTAATTAATTTAATAAAATATTGACTTATAATGACGTAGTCGATAAATTTTCCTTTTTATCGATAGCTCATTGAAATGAAGCTCTAAGACTGCACTACAAAATAAACATATGATTAGAATGAACTCTAGATTTGACCTCAAGTAGGTTTGCCAAACAGTGAAATAGATTCGGACAGTCTCGTTGTTACTCAAAATTTTAACCAACAGATAAAGTTACTTTATCAATAGTTATCATACAAAATAGTTTCCGAATCACAACTTGGGGTCAAAATAAAGAGTGCCTACTCAAAGTTATTTTTGAAGTTTTTCTATGAATTTATGTATCACGTGATTGTCGTGAATGTCACAACTCACACGTAATTTGTTGTCAACCTACTCAAATACCAGGAGCAACGCATTTGCTGTCGAAGAAAAGAGAAGAAACATTTATGTTCTTGTCTTCCTTAAATTTACACTTTTTATAAATTGGTTCCGCACAGATATTTAAAATACAACTGCTGTTTATGTAGAAGTTTATGTTGTAGCTGTTGAGAACGCTGGTGGGTATAGTAGTATGTAGGTATTCAGTTTCGGGATAGAGAGATCGTGGATATGCCAGTCACTGCACTACCATATCGTGAACTCTCTTTCGACTCATTTACCATGAAGTAAATGATCTGCAAGGTGTTTGGTTATTTTTGACCGACTTTAAAAAAGAGTAGGTACTTAGGTTCTCGATTCGTCATGATAATGTGATGCATAAAAGTTCATAAAACATTATCGCTAAAAGTGGCAACTTGTATGGTTGAACGAGGATATCAGAAAAAGTAGGAGGTGTTGGTGTCAGTTTCACTAATATGTATCTTAAGGACCCCTAAAAATTACAAAGAGAACCGCCCACTTTTTTGATTGGAGCCGCTTTGAAGAAACTAGGTATCAGTAGCGATGTCGGCATATATCAAAGACGTACACGTCACAACACGTAAATTTTACCGCAAAACCCATATTATTCCGGTGTTGCAAGTTAACGCAATGTTCTTCATAAACGGGGACTTTATTAGCTTTTTTTATGCTGGATATTTGTTCATTTTAGCAATTGGTAATAAATTACTAATCTTAGACTACATGGATAAAGAAAGTCGCTTTTTCCGTCTGTCTGTTCTAAGGTATGTTTAGTTCTTGAAAACTACGCAACGGATCTTGAAGCGGTTTTTTTTTTAAATGGGTTTAAGTAGGTTTCGAAATGTATTTACATGCATACTATCATGCGAGCGACGCCGCGCTGGCATTCAACAATTTTATTTTATTTCATAGGTCTTAGGGAAATATCCTGTGTTTATGGTAAATAATAATTATGTTATTATTTATCTCTTAAATTATTTTATACTAGGTACCTACTAGCTTTTTTTCATAAATAAAACTAAGTACCTACTTGGTACTTTTATTAGATTTTTACCAAAATTACGACGTAATTCAAGGAAATAAGACATTGCACTTGGGCAACACTTACAACTATCTAATTTCTTTTCAGTTGCAAGTAAACTTTGATATTAGGCGTACGTAGTAATCTGTGTTAATCGATCATGGCGTATTTAAGTAATAGTGAATATTATGAAATGATACTTTGCGTCGGGGCAGCCGATGGCAGTCTGCGTGAAGCTCGTCGCCTTTATCGAGAAAGATTTGTGGACAATAGACTCGAAGGTGAACGGCGGCGGTTACCATCTGTGGAGTGCTTCCGAAAAATGGTGAACCGTTTACATGACACTGGTTCTTTCCGTGGTTCCCGCTCAGAAGGCAGACCATCTGTTGTACCACCAGAGCAAGAAGAAAGTATTCTCGAGCATTTTCAATCCAATCCCAGAACAAGTACTCGCCGCGCTGGAATTGTTCTGGGAATGAATCATTTGAGAGTATGGCGCGTGCTAAAAGCAGATGGTCAACATCCGTACCTCTTCAGGCACACCCAAGAACTGACACCGGCTGATTTCGTACCACGTCTCAACTTTTGCCAGTGGTACCGAGAGGAAGCACAACGATCCCCTAGTTTCGCGAACCGTATTTTATGGACCGATGAAGCATCTTTTACTCGTGCTGGTATCAGTAACCAACATAACGAACATGTATGGACTCATCAGAACCCACACGCATCTGCAGAAAACAACTTTCAGCATCAGTGGCGTGTTAACATTTGGGCGGGAATAATCGGAGATATTTTAATTGGTCCTTTCGTGCTACCGAGTTCGCTAAACGGTGAAAATTACCTCGCGTTCCTTAGAAACGTCTTAGAACCCGAACTTGAAAACTTGCCTGTAACATTGTACACAAATATGATGTACCAGCAAGACGGGGCGCCAGCACATTATGCGAGAGATGTACGGGCGTATTTAGATGAGCGGTTTAACCAGTGGATCGGACGTGGTGGTCCCATACCTTGGCCTCCGAGGTCACCGGATCTCACACCACTTGACTTTTTTTTGTGGGGCTATGTCAAAAACAAAGTGTACAGTGCGGTATGTCTCACGCGTGAAGATATGGAGTCTAAAATATTTGATGCATTTAGCAGTGTAACTCCAGACATGCTGTGTAATGTAACTGCCAGCATGATGCGACGGACCCAACTGTGCATTGATCAAGGCGGCGAACATTTCGAGCCGTTACTTTAGTACCTACTTTTTAGTTTTGTGTTTATTAGAGGTAGGAAGTGTATTTTTTATTAAATTCAATAATGTTTATCTAAGTATCGTGATATTAGTGAGTTAGTTGTGTTTATTGTGGAACACGGTACCTACCTATCTACCAGGATGACATGCACAATGAAATCGGTTAGTTTTTGTTGTTTTAAAGTCCACAACCTATCATTACTACAAAATAGTATTCTGTACCAGGAGCATATGAAATAAGAGTTGTTTACGATTCATCGAAGAGGACTGAACCTTACGAATAAATTTGACCCTAGGTAGTGTTGGGTTTATAAAATATCGATTAAATGAACAAATCAATTAAATTTACATGACACCTTAAAAGTTTTAACTAAACTTGTATTTGCAATTTTGTCCGTGCGTATAGTTAACTCAACGCGCATGTGTAACGAGGGTCAAATATGACCACACTAATATGAAACACGTTGTATATAACAAAGTCGTGTTGGTTAAGAGATTAATGACTCGAGAACGGATGGACCGATTTCGCTAATTCTTTTTTTGTTGTATTCCTTATTATCAGGAGAAGGATCTTTTGAAAAATAAATGTGGTGAGGGATATTAGAAAAATATAATGCGATATGTAGTTAAGGTATAAAGGAGCCTAAGTTTCGACTTAGGCTCAAGATTTTTTCAAAGAAACCAGAATAAATAGACATACCGACAATCTCTAAGGAAATATTTGATCGTTTGTTTGTTTACATTGAATAGACTCCGTAACTACTGAACCATGAACCGGTTTAAAAAATTCTTTCACAAAATGTGGCGGGTTTGCGGTAATCAGCTAAGTTATTTATTTATTTTAACAATTACAATATAAACTTAAGACTAACGGGTCTTTTACGCGATTATTGAGATATATACATACCTCTTTATTACCCGACGTTTCGGCCCTGTTACAAGAGCCGTGGTCACGGGTGGACTGGCTTCAGCTCATCGTCGTCTTCAGCAAATGTACTCGCCACCTCACCGAACGCCCGCGTGCTGATACTATCAGTGTGGTATGCCGTAGTGGCTCTCCGAACACAATAGTTAGTGACGACGAAGTGAGGGTAGTTGAACAATCCCGCACTTCACGAAGACGACGATGAGCTGAAGCCAGTCCACCCGTGACCACGGCTCTTGTAACAGGGCCGAAACGTCGGGTAATAAAGAAGTATGTATATATCTCAATAATCGCGTAAAAGACCCGTTAGTCTTAAGTTTATAATGTGTACAAAACGCGAAAGTTTAAAGAAGTAATTACAATATACATAATAAGAGATGAAAATACTTTTTACACTTACCAAAACTATACTATACACATTGAAATCTACACTATATACAGGCGTCAAAGAACTCCTCCGCCTCGTCGCCGACTGGCAATGTTCCCAGAAGGCTGGCAGCATTGCCACGTTGTATGGCAATGCTTATTCTTTGAGCTAAAAAGTAACCAGGCTTCTGGTCTTGAGAAGAGTCGATCATGAGTTTTGATATGATTGAAGAGTAATCAGCTTGTGTTTTTATAATTCTGTTGGCGCCCGACGAGTGTCCTCAAATGGTGAACTGTGAGTGCGTGAAAATTGGACTTAACCACTTCGCTATGACCTAGACGGGATAATAACAGTAAAAACGGAACTCGGTGAATGAAGTAGTTATAAATTAAACCTTTCAAGGCAAGTTAATTACAGACGACCATTTAAAGTAATACACATATGACCTAATACTGAAACGTCACTCAAATATTTAGGAGCTGTTTAAATGCTTGAGCAGCACTTAAACTTAATTTTTTCATACTCAAACTTCACTTTGAGTATCTGAATATTTGAGTGACGTTTTTAATTCGGCCGTTACCCTTTTTTTTCTAAACCTGTCTATTTTTCAGACCGTTTTTGAATGAATAATATATGTTTATGAATCGCAAAGCGTCCCTTAAGAAACCCTAATACTCAAAAGTTGCAAAACAATTGCAATGTCTTGGTCTCGTTCAATTTACTACAGTTCGCCAAAGATAAGCGGAGCTTTGCATTTGTGTGAGTGCAGTATACGTAAACGTATACGTTTACGTGTGACCTTACACACACATGTGTTGTACACACAGCTACAAAAAGAGTTTTTACTAACGTTCTTCGTTGTCACTCACACAAATGCAAAGCTCCGCTTAGGTATCCCTCGCGAACTGTACCTACTGACATTGAGACCTTACACACATTATTTTTCTTCCTTGGTGAGGCCGTATTTTTATTTTTACCTAGGTGCGTAGTTACGTAGGTATCATTAGATAGGTCTTCGTAAAACATTGAGAGGTTGCTAAGACACCTTTTTGATTTAGGTACCCGTTTGCGTGATATTTAACTTTAAATCGCATTTTTTTCTTAAAACAGGTGTTCCCCACTCTCTGAATTCTAAACGGCGAGCTCGAAGAACCTGAAAAAAATAATGATGGACCATATGATGAACTTTAAAGGAAAACTATAACTCACCAGATAACTTTGTTAGTTTAGGAGTTATAGAGCCTATTTTGGATGACTACGGAACCCTGGCGTGGCCCGACACGCACTTGGCCGGTATTTTTTGAGGAAAGCTCGCTAGGGTCAATCAAACTTTAATCGATGTACCGTTTAAAAGTTGTTCCTGTTTATTTTTGAACACTTGCGTCACCTTTTTTCTTGGGAAAATGTTTACGATATAACTATTATAATTAAATTAACAAAAGATGTGCCATATATCATTTATTAGTCATCAACGAGGTATTATTTTGCTTCCGTTTCCATATAAAACGTTCACGAAACCTGTTATTAAGTGCGATTAAAATATCGAAAACTTTAATGTATTCAAGGAATTGAGATAAAGATGAATGTAATTTATTTTAACAAAAGTTTGAAACATACTAAAAATAATTATAGACGCGCATAAATTTGTCACACCGACAAGCGATCGTATAACCTATCAATTATTTTAAAAATAAATTAATCTAACAACACGTTATTCTGAGAAACCATTTTCTAGATTCGTTGATTGATGGCCTGCGCCTCCAACACCTACCTGCGTGATATTTACGGTAAAATTATGGTTTAACTGTTATCATTTGTTTTATTTCATAAGAGCTAGGTCCGTCTAATATTGTCTGAGAAAATAATTATGTGATAAATTAAAAATATAACAGTTTAAGATGTTGTTTAATAATAAAACCAATCACTACTTTTTGTATTGACAATTTATTATTTTATGTGAAAAAGTTTCATTAAATTAATAAAATAAAAACTGGAAATCAACCACAATATACGTCATAACCGGCTCGTTGTTTCCTCGCAATTTCCAATAAGATACGAGTATGAAATAAAAATCCGAAGTTTAAAATTTATTAATACACAACAAGGCTAAGTATCTTCCGAAGGAAATATTTTTTGTCTTCCTAGGTACCTATTACGAGGAAACCTTTATAAAACGACCTAAATATATAGACATATTAATAACACTCTTTGAAAGGATGACAAGAGATCCCAAACAAGATGATAAGAGAGAACCAGAAAGTTATGGAAGTAGCTTTGTGGTCGGTAAAGTATGTTTATTGGCCTCATTGCTCTGCTACCTTCGGTAGTATGTTCCGCGTGAACTAAATTGTTCTTTTTAGATCTGACAATAATGGGTTTCGCGGCCCTGCCTCATTGTACGTGATATTATAATAATAATATACATATTTCATGCAATCTATTTACTTTTTGTGTAATATTGAAGCTTATTGAGTATAGCGAGGTAATGAGCAAAAAGTCGGTCATGCACGATCGCCAATCTTATTTATGGTTTACGAGCAAGCGGCAGCGTGAGATTTGTGATAGTTTATTAACAGAACCATGGTAAATTTTATTGATATTAAGATTGAAGTGTACATAAAAACTTAACCCCGTATTTACTATATTTATAAGCACATAGTTAGGCCACTAATATTAAATTTAAGTATCATAGTACGTATCTAAAATGGTAATAACTCTGTTCTAATCGTAAGACCCCTACTTGTTATTCTGAAATTCAAATGACCATGGGTCGAACTTTGGAATACAATCGCGTTTTAGGAGAACCAAACTTTGTTTAGAAAACCCGTTTTTAATTTATTCGATATTTCATAAGTTAATGTTATTTTTACTAGTCAGTTTTGAACGTTTTCATTTTACAAAATACAAGAGTTGTAGAATTTGTATAAAATTTATTTTAAAAGTTTTATCAATATTTCAGTTAAATAAGTATACACTGTGGAATGTGGATGAACAATTTGTCAAAATAAATTTTATATTCAATTAACATACACACACACACGATAAAAAATCTCAACTATGTCTCCAAAGGGGTAGACAGAAGCTTTCAAAACACCCAAATTTCAACAGGCAATGTTATATTGCCGTTTCCGTGTTCTTTGGGTATTTTTGCCAGAGTCTCGTCCACCAACAGGAGCGCCGCATGTTAGTAAGTTGATTTGGACTCTGTTTTTTGACTATTTAGCATAATAATATATTAGCACTAGAGGACGCCCGGGGCTTCGTTCGCGTGAATTAGTTTTATGGTTCTCAATTCTCGTGGTAACATATTCCTGGGATAAAAGTAGGCTTTATTACACCTTAGTACATCAGCTATTCCGTCTCGTCCCGTTAATATCGGTCCAGGCGTTCCAGAGATTAGCGGCAACAAACAGACAGATAGACAGACAGATAGACGGACAGACAGACAGACAGACCGACAGACTGACAGACAAAAATTTCAAAAATAGCATTTTTTGTCAGTGTCGTGTATAAGTACTATCAAAGAATAAGTATCGGCATCCAACGTGGCAACATAGCCAGCATTCTGGGAACCTTCCCAGTCCGCAATGACGCGGAGGATTTTTTAAACGATATTTTGTAATGTTAAATTTTTAGTAAATAATTATGTATGTACATATTTTGAAAAATTAAACATTGAAATTACACTCTGACACTTCTATTTTATTTATCTGTATGGAGCTTGTGGATTATAATTTTTATAATTTAACCGAATTGATCAGAACTGGTCAGCACCGATAAAATGTTTAAATTATATTTTTTTTTTGCAAAAATCCCAATCATGATTGTATCCAAGACACCGTCAATGGTAACCATCTTATCGCATCTGGAACCAACGGTTCTGACGTTTAACAATTATGCAAAGCCCGAGGCTTCCTCGAAGGTACTTGATCAAAAACCACTTATTAAGATATCGCGGTTACATCGACCATTACGCTATGGAGGAGGTTGGCGGAGTAATTTCTCTTCCTCGTAATACCAGCCCGTGGAATTGCCATGACACTCGTCAATAAAAATTTACCGTTCTTCCAGCTTCGCGAAAACGAGATCATCGAGTTTTTAATCAGATTTGAGAGAAATATTTTTTACGCCTTCCAATTGAATCCCACTCACTTATATCTTCCCGAAAAATTAAACTATTTAATCGCTGATTTTCCTCATTAATATCATACGTACATATTTTATCGTTTGATCTTATTAAGCTATACAACATAAACATAACATAAAAAAAATCTTAGAAAACATCAATCATACCAAAATTAAACATAAGTCGGGTAACAATTTCATAGTTGACATGTTGCGTGGCTGCTGCTGTCAGACGGGTCGGTCAATTTACATCAAATTACACCAAGTGTCGTTAAGAAACCCCACTCAACTTCAGTTTACGTATAATAATAAACAGTAACAAACCTTTATGTCTTCTACATAGGGATGAAATTTAAATAAATTAAACGAACTGATATCAGAAGCTATTTGGAAGCGGTGTAAAACAAAAAACTGCAACAAAAACGTGATCCCACGAAAATGGACATCGCAGATGACACTGAGGTGACTTTAATGACATTTTAATAGCATCGTCTTCTGTTGCCGAGAAAGAACGTGTAATCAGCGCTGACGATGGTACCACAACACACATTATAGCAGTGGGATGTTTTTGTCACCGGTACAAATTGACCACTCCTTAGAAAATGATCCAATTCTGCTCGGTAATGATGTGAATTAGAATTATTACGTTACTATTATTTTATTATTTTAAAAAACTACTTTTTTATAAGGTATTATAAGTAACATACAAATTATGGAACTCTCAGCAATGCTATCTGTCATAATTTTATTTCATTCTTTTAATAATACTCTCGTGCATGTGAATTCTAACTCGCCAAGAAGCTTCTCTCTTTGCTTGGTAGATAATTATAACGTTATTTTAATCAAAGAACACGCACCATGAAAGTCCTCAAAATTTAGATCTTCAGTCTTATAATATTACTGGATTACACTGTTAAAAATGTTTTGGTGCTTTTAAATAATAAATGCGCATTTTGATCAAAAGAAACACAACATGTTTCTATCACATTGACAAAATGGTTTATTTGTGATCCAAATCTACTATCCCAATATTATTATTTTGTCGTATTATTAGTCACTACTATCACAGTTATCACAACTCGTTTAAATGTGACTAACGAACGAATGTGGCATGTCTGTCTGTCACTCTGGTAAAGAATAAAACGTAGCACCTTCTTAGTATTCCAAAATATATTTTTTCAAAAACTGAGATAAATGTTTCCAGTTGCAATTTCTCATCTACTACGTACGTCGCATCGTTAAGAATTTTGACGCGTTTGATATGTCTGAATACTCTGATATAGGTGTCACGTCTTAAGTTATCTTAAACACTTTGACAGCAGCACCCTCTAACCTGAGAGATAGAGTCCCTAATGCTTTATATTCCTTCCAGGTTCTGATTACCATGCAAGGGGTGTCTCTTTAGTATGCGGAGCTCAGGAAGACACTTATTAGACTCAAAAATGCCGGGGTTCTTTTAAACTTCAATGTGAAACCACCTTTACTCGCCCACTTCGATCGTGTTTAAAACTTAGATGCCTAATGTTTAATACATAGATGATATTGCTTTTGATAAAGCAGTTTACAAATCTAAAATTTAAAGCACGTCTGAATACTAATGTGGTCATGTTTTGTTTTGTGTCCTATCATAAATATTAACAGAGAACACGACAAAGGTGAAAAATATCAAGATGGTTTCGAACTTAAAATACCACATTTATTAAGTGTGTTAGTAAATAATTTGAGTTTGGTTTAAATTAATTTATAAATGAATAGTATTTTATGAAACAGGTACATAAAGAGGGTTATTAGAACACGAGTAGGTTTGTTTTACGACGTAACACGTCCTACGAGTGTAAAAAGTAGTCCACTAATACATTTCTATTCTAGGCTCTATGGTCAAAAACTTACCTACTCCTTTTTTTAAACACTGTACCTTAAAGATTTAAAAGTAACTTTATGATACAGTTTTGGAGAAAATCTCATAGAAAATCTGTATCACAAAATAACTTTTTAACTTTTATAGTACCGCTAGGCTTTATAATGTCAAATAAAAAAAAAATAAGTTAGTTGTTTCCTTGTACATAGCCGCGAATCTCATAAATTAAAATAACCAACGCATTTTAAAAATTTTCTAAGTAAAACACACCGAAGCAATTAGATAAATTAGATGGTACTACATCTACTTATCTTAATGTATACTTTACCGTTTGTTCTAGAATATATTAGAGAGTTTAGGCATTTTTTTTTTTTTTTTTTTTTTTAATCCGCGGCTTGTGGCTGCGGCCGCACCTACGTCCATTGCCGAGTGCCTCCGGTAGATACTGAAAGAATTCCCAGTGGCACCCGGCGGACCTTGGTCACTTGAGTGGCCACTGCGTGGTGGTCGGGTGTTACCCCGCATCTCTAGGGTCGGGTTTTATCCCGCGTCGGTGAGTGAAGGCGTGCATGGGGTGAAGCCCCACATCACGCAGCCCTTCTAGCCTGCTTCTGTAGGGAACGTGGGTTGCTAATCCATCGTCCTCAGGCCCCGATCATGGAGGTCGATGGTCCTGGGCGTAGTCACGTATGCGGCGCCCTCGCCGCAGACTTCGGAACTCAGCGGGGAGGATACGCTCCCTCGCCCTTCCGGCCGTCTCCTTCACGAGCATAACCTGCTCGCAGAAGGAAACGGCCGCGTTCCACTGGCTCTCGCTAGAGACCATGGCTCGTAGCATGGTCTCCAGTGAGAGAGTATCCACGCCCAGGCCCACAACGAGGTCCCGGCGCTGACTTGCCCACGCTGAGCATTCCACCAACGTGTGGAATGCCGTGTCTTCGCCGGAAGCCTCGCAGTGTTGACACGCGGGTGTGACCTCACGATGCATGCGAAACAGATACCCACCAAAGTTTCCGTGCCCGGTGATGATCTGTGTCGCACGGTACGTGAGGCCACCGTGCTGCCTCTGCAGCCAGTCCTCCATGATCGGTCTCACCGCCGCGATGGTGGTGGTTCCCCACTTAGGTTGCTCAAGTCGCACCTTCCATGTCTCCATGAGATCCTGGCGGAGATGGGACCGCTGGGCCTCGATTTCTCGAGACGCAGGCCTGTGGTCCCGCTCCAGCGCCTCCTTGTGCCATTGAAACAATGACGCAAGGGCTCTCGCTTCCAGGTCCCATGGAGGGGTCGCGGCTAGGAGACATGCAGCCTCTAGAGAGATCGTGCGGTACCCTCTTATTGTCCTGACGGCCAAGGTCCTCAACGATCTGTGCAATATAGCAGCGTTGTTGGCCGTCAGTCTCGCCGCCCATACGGGAGCCCCGTATACGGCCATACTCCGCACGATCCCCAGGTACAGTCTCCTGCAGGAAGCGTTCAGGGGGCATCAGTCGCGAAAGCGCGGCTGCTGCCCCCGTCACTAGAGAGTTTAGGCATAGATAAGACATGTCATAATTTATACAAAACTTTTTTTTTTCTGGAAGACTTTTGAATCTAAATATTGTTCTTGCACTTTTTTTGTTTCCGTTAGGTTGCATGGGAAGTCAACTTATTTTTCACTCACACAGCTCAATTCAGGGCATTAAAGATATAAACTAATTTAATTGTATTTATAGCTAAGTCTGATAATCTGACAAAATAAGAAAAATGGTTAACTTATTACGTACCTACCGTTATTAAAAGCATAAATTCTTATAAATTAAGATTGTTACCTCAGCTAGCAGTCAATAGGTACAATAACTTTATAGAGTTCGCACTATAACTCGATGGTTACATAGAAATATAATTCTAGGAATACCTATAGTACAAACATAGCTTGTTTGCTAATGGTGGCTCATTTTCAAATTCAAAAGTGGAACGTGTTATTCCAACACGATTGTTTTGTTGCCAACATTACACTACACAGTTTCCCTAAGAATTACCTACTGTTGGCCACACGTCTGTTCCCTTTATAATAATTCAGCCGATAATGTGAAAAATACGTGCCTTTCACCGTCGCAGCAATACGTGTGCGACCTTATTGCCACTTATTGCTCTCGATTGAAGAAAATTATAATCTTAATGTGGTAGCATTCCGTTTTGATTGTAGAAACTTTTATCTTAATGTTGTGAAGGTTCTATTGTATAACTGAGCTTATGAGCATCAGTGTAGACAATTGGCACTCTAATTGGATTTGTTTATGGCAACTTTTATTACAAAGGATGGTTGTTATATTATTAATCTTTTGTTATTATTGTCTTCTTAGAGTTTGTTTTTCGGTTCCATACTTGTGCTGTAAATATTCCATTGTTTGAATAATTACTTTTTTTATTTGGTTCGCCAAATTGACGCCGCCCGCCTGATGGTAAGTCGTGACGACGTCTAGCGATTGTGGGCCTCTCTCACAGCACACAATACTATAGAGAGTGGCCCTCAACTTGAAGACCTACTGATGTGCCTCTTCACGCTCCGCTTAAAGAACCCAGGATTATATGTGGGAGGAAACACGTGCACAGGCAGGGCGTTCCAGACCACCATCGTTCGGCAGAGAAACGAACGTTTAAAACGTTCGGTTCTCGCGAACATTCTATCCACTGTGTGGGAGTGGCATCTCTGCCCGGCACGGGTTGTTCGGGATCGGAAGGAAGAGGGTGGGATATATACTTTAATATTTTAAGGTGTAATACCAAGTAGGCCATTAATTATTCAGGAAAAGATTCTCTCGGGGAATTAGAGACGGTAAAACTTAAACATGCGGGTAAAACAATGGATAAAACAAAATGTTCACTTCTATACTATCATAATACCATCGGTAGTTTGTAATTCCTGTAGAACCGCGCTGTTGATTGCACCGGTGATTACTAATTTCGCAATGAGATTGTAATATTTTATCACTTCCCACGTGGTTATATCTGATTCAGTGAACGTGCCACAGAATGTGCGGATGTTCATAAAATAAAACAATTTGGATTGAAATGTAATCAAAATGGAGATTCAACTAAAATAATGTTGGTGTCTAAAAATACAAAATTTTCCAGTTCTGTGCCGACGCACAGAACTGGAATATTGATGTTCGTAGATTGTTCGACGTGACGTCATATTCTGTGGAGCAAGATTGACTTGTCTATCTGAGTTCCACTGATCTTAAGATAAGTTTATGATAAATGATGAACACTATTATCGCCAGGGGAAGGTTCAGACCACACGTAGGTATATCCAGATTTTATTACAAGGTAGTGCCAGAATACTGTTTCACAGCGGTTAATATTTTTTTTTTGCCAAATTCCAAAACTTGAGGTGTGAGATAATGTTTTCGATAAATTTTGATGTAGTTCTCAGATTTTTTATCAAATATTTAAAATATTATGTAATCATTGTGACAGCTTAATAATTAAAATAAAGACCTTTCCCTTTTCATGTAATAAAAATAATCTGATCTGATCTTCAATGTTTTATGTTTACACTGAATCAATTTAACATCACGCTAATCATGAAGATTTATTAGAGTTTTATTAATTCAGAAAACTATATATTATACTAAAAACCGATCAAGTGCGAGTCGGGGTTCCGTATCAAAACAGCAAAACAATCACGTTTGTTGTATGGGAGCCCACTTAAATATTTATTATATTCTGTTCTTTAGTATTTATTGTTATAGAGGCAACAGAAATACATCATGATCCGACGGACGGACGGACCGACAGCGAAGCCTCAGTAATAGGATTCCCGTTTTACCCTTTGGGTACAGAACCCCAAAAAAGGTCGGATTTGGATGACATTTGGTAAATTACTAGCTGATAACCTCGGAAGAGACAACCTAATTAGGCTATCTCACTTTTCCGGGATAGGTTCATGTGAACAATAAGAACATAGGTAAATAATAAACAGGGTAAGAGTCGTTAGCATTCAATACTAAATGATAATTTCATATTATCACTACGTACTCAAGTACCTAGTTTATACCAGTTCATACCACGCCAACGCAGCGCATAGTCAGCCGACCAACTATTAGATGCGTCTCCCAGCCTGCGGGTGTAATTGAATTTACAGATCCTTACTTCAAAAGCATTACAATAAAAAATAGTCGAGCCTATTGTTATCCACTGCATATATTTTCTAAAGTTTACTGTCATGGCGATGGCGAATCACATTTATCTACGTTTTATCTTACAAGACATCTGCTCATAATATAAAATGTGATATAGAAAATTCAATATCTACATTTAAGAGACAATATATCACGGTAAAACTACAATTTATAAAAGTCTCGTATCAAAACAGAGATCCGGTCACCATGTTAAGCCGATGCGTGACTACTTTTAGTTTGGTAAAGGTTATTTTTATTAAAAAATACATCTGAGACGACAGTTTTAGCTAATTTAGTTTGATTTTTACTTTTTCTTCTTTTTTAAAAAACGTGGCTTCATCGATATTCATCGATTATGCTTTCACCAATGTCAAGCTAATGCTTGATTTTCCCGCACAGAAAAACTAGTTACTCTGAACTAGTTCGCGGTGCGGGACAAGGAAACGTTGTTGGGTATTGCAATTGAGCGTTTGGGCCTGGATTATTGCCCAGCGCCAGAGGTAACCTAAAAGGAAACCTGCCACGCGCTCCGAAAAATTCCAAGTCCTGATTTTTACATAAATAATTTGACAAAAATGGCAATTGACGGCGACCTTTGTTTATTTTGTTTATTACCAGTATACTCAATAGGATCATTAGTTGAATCTTGTAGAATGCATCAATAAACAAGTCCAAATTTTTATTTAGGTGTGACATATACACGCTTTTTTTTTTTACTTAATTCCGCGGCCCAAGCCTGCGGCCGCTCTAACGTCCATTGCCGGGCGTCTCTGGTTACAAGCAGAACGTATTTCCAGTGCCGTCCAGCGGGACTTAGGTATAGACGCTGTCATTACTGGCTTAAAAAGCCATGGGACATGGTGCTATTTTCTAGGACATTTAGATGTATTTTACAAAGTAAAATATTCCTTAAAATTAAAATCATTAGTTTTAACAACTCCATCATTGTGAAAGAGACATAAAAAAGCATCTCTCCATCAAAAGCACCAAACTGTCATGACATGACATGGTAAATATGTACTTAAAGAAAATTTTATCATATCTTTTTTTCATCTAAGTAATTACACTATTATAATTCGACTTATTTTCATCTTTCTCATCAAACTTAAAATATAATTTTACAATATGAATCACAAAAACTATACGGATCCGAACCAGTGACTGATCCCTTTCCAGGAGGAACGTTCTACCAACTGATCAAGACACCCTAGAACGTTCTAGCACTGGTAGAACGTTCCTCCTGACTATCGTTTTTGTGATTCATATTGTAAAATTATGGAGTTGAGCGAAGCGAAGCTCTTTCTTAGGCGACTCGTGTGTTTCGTTCGTGATCGAACTCCTCCTAAACGACTGGACCGATCTTTTTGAAATTTGGCACGGTCATAGTGACCATCACTGTGAGTGCATATATCTGAATTCATAAAGATCGGTCTAGTCGTTTAGGAGTTCGACCCGGATCGACAAACTCAGCTCAATTATTGCAACAGCATAATGCATTGCATACCTATAGTCTAAGAGAAAAAGTTAGCATACTGCACTACTTATACAATATATTAAAACTTAATATATAAAGAGATACTCACAATAATGTAGGTAAGTAACTACATTTCAACACTTGCAATCGGTATCACCAAATCCAGTTTTCACTGTCAATATCTGTTCAATCAAGAATATTTTCATACAAACCAGACAAACACATAACCAATGCAGCACTTAATGCATAAAATATGAATCGCCGTCTTTGAATTTGTCATATCAAAACGATAGCAGTCGATACGACTCGGATAAGCCACGCCCGCCATACAAACTGCACGAGATTTCACTGGTACGACAAGCGATAATTGCGCATAATTTATTTTGAGTAAATGTCTGATTGGTAATAAATTGAAACTTACCAGTTACTGTGGTAATATGTATATAATATGGTGCAACTTTGTCTTGTTTTTTGACAATATGGTTCCAAGTCATAAATATATAACTAGGTATGCAATGCATGCTGCTGTTGCAAAAAACTGAGCGAAGTGTTAAATTTTCGAACGACAACGATTTATTTTTTATGTTCAAACTTTGTTTTTTTTTTGTTCTAAACCACCCTCACGCCACACGTTATCACTGTGGTAAGTTTGAAGGAGGTCGGTTCAGGCGTTTAGGAGGAGTATGCGGACAAACGAAATACATGAGTCGCCTAAGATTGAGCTTCGCTAAATAAAAAAATGACAATATGAAGGTTCGAGGTCATAAATGAGACTAAGTATAGATATTTTGTGAAAAGAAATTGTTTGGTCTAAGAATACTGAATTATAAACAATTATATATTAAATCATTAGTATTCATAACCTTAATAAAGTTTGGATGACCACTGTGTCAAGAATTGTTAAAGAGAAATAATGCATGCTGCTGTTGCAAAAAACTGAACGAAGTGGTAAATTTTCGAACGACAACGATTTATTTTTATCCTATTTTATCACCCTCACGCCACACGTTATCACTGTGGTAAGTTTGAAGGAGATCGGTTCAGGCGTTTAGGAGGAGTATGCGGACAAACGAAATACATGAGTCGCCTAAGATTAAGCTTCTCTCGCTTCGCTCAGTAAACCGGCCAAGTGCGAGTCGGACTCGGGCACAAAGCGTTCCGTACCAAGATTTTTTTTTTTTTAATTCCGCGGCCTGAGGCCGCGGCCGCTCTAACGTCCGTTGCCGGGCGTCTCTGGTTAAAAGCAGAACGTATTTCCAGTGGCGCCCGGCGGACTTTGACCACCTAAGTGGTCTCTGCGGGGGTTAGGTCGGGATGAGAATCCCGCGTCGTTGGGGTAGGGTTTTATCCCGCGTCAGTGAGTGAATCTGGTTGCGTGCTATGGGGCAAAGGCCCCGCAGCACGCAACCCTTCTAGCCTGCTTCTGTAAGGACGGTGGGTGGCGACCCCGCCGTCCTCAGGCCCCGATCATGGAGGTCGGTGATCTTGGGCGTAGATGAGTCTGCGGCGCCCTCGCCGCTGCCTACGGAACTCGGCGGGAAGGGTACGCTCCCTCTCCCTCTCGGCCGCCTCCTTCGCATGACTTGCTCGCAGAAGGCCACACACACGGCCGCGTTCCACCTACTCGCGCTGGAGACCATGGCTTGGAGCATGGTTTCCAGCGAGAGGATATCCACGCCCAGACCTACTACGAGGTCCCGGCGCTGACTCGCCCACGCTGAGCACTCCACCAACGTGTGGAGTGCGGTGTCGTCGCCGGAAACCTCGCAGTGTTGACACCGGGGTGTGACCTCACGATGGATTCGAAACAGATAGCTACCGAAGCATCCATGCCCGGTAACGATCTGCGTCGCACGATACGTGAGGTCACCATGCTGCCTCTGCAGCCAATCATCCATGATCGGTCTCACCGCCGCGATGATGGTGGTACCCCATCTGGGTTGCTCAAGTCGCACCTTCCATGACTCCATGAGATCCTGGTGGAGTTGGGACCGCCGGTCCTCGATTTCTCGAGACGTAGGCCTGTGGTCCCGCTCCAGCGCCTCCTTGCGCCATTGGAACAATGACGCAAGGGCTCTCGCTTCCAGGTCCCATGGAGGGGTCCCGGCTAGGAGACATGCAGCCTCTCCGGAGATCGTGCGGTACCCTCTTATTGTTTTGACGGCCAAGGTCCTCAACGGTCTATTAAGGAGCGTTGAGTTGTTGGCCGTCAACCGCGCCGCCCATACGGGAGCCCCGTATAGGGCCATACTCCGCACGATCCCCAGGTACAGGCTCCTGCAGGAGGCGTTGGGTCCCTTTAGGTTGGGCACGAGTCGCGAAAGCGCGACTGATGCCCCCGTCACTTTAGGGACCAAACTTCGGAAATGTGGTCCGAAGTTCCATCGGCTATCAAGTACGATCCCTAGGTACTTCATCGAGGGCTTGATGCCGATGCTAACGCCTCCCACATTTATGCTGGAACCTTCAGGTGGACTGTTCCGAGGTCTGTGAAAGCACAGAACCTCGGACTTGTGCAAGGCCACCTCCAGTCCCAGCCGCCGTATCCGACCCACGACTTGAGCAACACCCGTCGTGACCTTGAGAGCTGCCTCCTGGTACGTTGCACCCCGCGCCGTGACGAGGGTATCGTCGGCGTAGCACGTTACGCCGACGCCCTCAGGCAACGCACCCCGCAGCACCCAGTCGTAGCCGATGTTCCACAGAAGCGGCCCCAGGACCGACCCCTGTGGAACACCGCACGACACATCTCGCCGAGCTGGCCCGAGCCAGCTGGGAAAAGCCATGGCCCTCTCCGAGAGATAGGCCCCAACAATACGACGGAGGTAGAGAGGTGTTCCGTGATACACGAGCGCCTCCCTAACGCAGCTCCATGGCAAGGTGTTGAAAGCGTTGGCGATGTCAAGAGACACCGCCACTACCACCTTGCCCTGTGAGACTGCTTCCTCCGTCAGTTCCGTACCAAGCTGGCATAAAATCACGTTCGTTGTAAGTATGGGAGCCCCCCCAATATGTATTATATTCTTTTTTATAGCGACAACAGCAGACCGACGGTCGGATAGACAGCAGAGTCATAGTAAAAGGGTTCTCGTTGTACTCTTTGGGGTAAGGACCCCTAAAAAGGAGAGAAAGAGAGCAAGCTGAACACACCTTTG
This sequence comes from Nudaria mundana, assembly GCA_963556515.1. NCBI lineage: Eukaryota > Metazoa > Arthropoda > Insecta > Lepidoptera > Erebidae > Nudaria > Nudaria mundana. Next base: position 11,689,537 of record OY748298.1, read on the forward strand.
AATGAATTCATTGGTAACCAAAAAAAAAACAATATAATCCTTACTCAGATATTCTAGTAATGTTAGGTAGGTACATATGTGTATATTTTGGGTGCAAAGGGGCCCTTCTTACATCTATCGGGCCCCAGCGACCTCACCTGCTAGTGGCGCACCTGCTGATTAACGAACGAGGTTCGTATATTACGGTACCCATGTGGTGGCTTTGGCCCCTACGTGGATACCAGGTGGTACAACAGTGTTGGTCCGGGGGGGTACCACCGTGCAGCTGTGCTAAAGCCCCCCAAGTAACCCAGCCCAGGCTAGGTTGCGTTAGGGGTTCAGCAGCTGCACTGCAGGGCCCGGGGCGGTGTATGGTGCGGCAGGCAGGGGTCCAGTGGGGGCGAAGCGGAGTCTAGTGTGGGTGGTGTGGGTCGATTCGCCGGCCAGGGAGACCCTTAGCAACGGCGTTGCCGCGGCCGCCCGCAACATAGTCATGGGGCCCGCCTGGGACCAACCACCCCAGTAGGCTGCCCCACATGTTGCGCATAATCCTGTTGTGGGGTCGCCGCTCCGGGTGGTAACCGGTGTGGGGTAGCGGCGGCCTTGCATCAGGGGGGTTTGGGAGCCCTTCCGTCCGGCGGGTCGGCTCCGACCTAACCACACGGTTCTAGACGAAGCTAGCCTCTGCACTTTGTCACTTACTGCCGCACCAAATATCGCCCTGTCTTCACGCTTCCCCATATTTCACAATGACAGTACAACAAGAGAATAGACGGTACACAGCGGCCCCTAGAAACCCCACAAAGTTGACTTCGTTTGAGGTGGAGTTCGCGAATATCCGCGGACTCCATGCAAACCTCAATACCGTCCACCATCACCTGGAGTCGGCACGGCCTTCTGTGATGTTCCTAACGGAGACACAGATACGCCGCCCTGACGACACGTCGTACCTCTGTTACCCGGGCTATATCATTGAGGAACAATTCCGGCGGATGTTTGCTGCCGCCGGTTGCGCTGTCTGGAGAACCCCTCCTACTCCGTCCTTTGGCTGCACGTGGATCATGGCTCCATGAGCCAGATCTACGTGTGCGTCTACCGCTCCCACACAGGGGACACTGGGACAACAAGGCTTTTCGAATACCTCAGCGAGATGGCAGACGATGCGCAGGTGCGGTTCCCGAACGCTGACCTGATTTTCCTGGGGGACTTTAACAGTCATCACGTTGAGTGGCTGGGGTCCCTTAGGACCGATCATGCGGGACGAACCGCCCATGCATTCGCTCTCTCCCACGGGCTGACCCAGATGGTACGGGGGATCACCCGGATACCTGACAGGTCAGACCACACGCCCGCCTTGCTGGATCTACTGCTGACGAGTCGCCCAGCCGAGTACAGTGTGTCGGTACGCGCCCCACTGGGCACATCCGACCACTGTGTGGTGCACGCCAGCTTCCAAGTGCCACCGCCTGCTCGTGCTGAACAAATGACTCAACGACTATGGCACTACTCGTCGGCAGACTGGGACGGTCTCCGCGATTACTTTGCGTCCGTCCCGTGGAGCCAGCGCTGCTTTGTAGGGAAGGTGCCTTCGGATAGCGCTGCTGCCATTGCTGGCGAGATCAGTCTAGGGATAGAATATTATATCCCTTTCACTGATGTCGCCAGCATCCGCAAAGCTCACCCCTGGTTCGGGCGTGAATGTGCCGAGGCTGTCCAGAAAAAACAGTCGGCATATCGCGCCTGGGTCAGGGCTCGGGCGGCACGTGACCCGAACGTGAACCGCCTCAAAGCAGCGTACAATCGGGCCACTAGGTTCAGCAAGAGGGCCTTCAAGAGAGCGGATGCCCAGCGCGTCGCGCGGCTTGGTCAGGAGCTCACATCCCATCCCACGGGCAGCCGTGGATACTGGCAACTGGCCAAAGCCGTACAGTCAAATTTTTGTCAACCCTCGCTGCCACCACTGCGTTTTCCTGAAAGATCACTGGCTCACAAAGCCCAAGAGAAGGCGGACATGCTCGTAGACCTCTTTGCGGCTAATTCCCGGGTCGATGACCGTGGCCTGCAGCCCCCCGCCATCGCCAACTGTGGCCACACTATGCCTGATATTGTTATCAGGCAATGTGATGTACGGACAGTGCTGCGGTCACTCGACACGCGGAAAGCCAGTGGCCCTGACGGCATTCCGGCGGTGGTGCTACGAAAATGTGCTACTGAGTTGTCTCCAGTATTAACGCGTCTGTACCGCCTGTCATACTCTACAGGCCTCGTGCCGGAGGCCTGGAAGGAGGCGAACGTACAACCGATCCCCAAGAAAGGGGATCGATCCGATCCAGGCAACTATCGACCCATAGCTGTCACCTCAGTCATTTGCAAGGTTCTCGAGCTTCTTATTAATAAGCAGCTCATGCGATACCTGGAGGATCACTCGCTAATCAATGATCGGCAATATGGCTTCAGGCCAAAACGATCAACGGGTGACCTCCTGGCATTCGTCACGCATGTATGGGGTGAGGCTATGGAAAAGTTCCTGCCGAACGATGGTGGCTTGGAACGCCCTGCCTGCGCACGTGTTTCCTCCAACATATAACCCTGGGCTCTTTAAGCGAAGCGTGAAGAGGCACATTACAGGGTCGTCAAGTTGAGGGCCACTCTCTATAGTATTCCTGTGTACTGTGAGAGTCGCCCTCAATTGCCAGACGTCGCCTCAGCTTACCATCAGGCGAGTGGCGTCAATTTGTCGACCTAAATATAAAAAAAAAAAAAAAAAATATATTATTATATTACGAGTACCTATATTATATAGGTAGGTACTTTGGTAGGTACCTACTTGAAAACATGGGTAGCTATTTATTCAGATATATCGTATAAAACCGTACACAAAGAAACACTAAGTATCGTGCTTTGCATTAAATCTTTGTTTATTTACGTTCTAAATCGAAACCTTTATTGTAACTTATTACTGACTTTTATACGATAAATTTTACTTAAAACATACACGTTGCCGTTGATGTAGTCGTAATGTGGTAAACAAAACTAAATAGCAATTAAAATTCCTCATATAGCTTCAAAAAATCATTCCATTTATGTAAGACATAATTTCACCGTGACTGCGAGAGTGGTCAGGTTGATGCTCTTACTACCTACTCAAAACCCGACCAGCGAGAATCGAGAGTGATTTTGTAAATTAAGGATTTTCATGTTATTAAAACATTTGATTGTCAACTAGAACCTAAAAATGTATCAAGAATGACTGACGTGTGGCATAGTCAATTACAGCTCAGTCTCCTTGTTTTGACTGTATGTAATTGTAGTTTTGCCGAGCTGTTTAGTAGAACTCGATCTTGCAAACGATATGAATCATAATTAACTCGAAATATATAATGGTATGTAATTCTTATGTTCTAACAATGACTTCAACCGCCACAAATCAATTCAAAAGTAAATTATTGCTGAATCAGTGCAATGGTAAATTGAATATCCGATCTTAATGACCTTCGTTTGATGTTCGATGCCGGCCAACTTCTTATTACCCTTTACGAGACACACAGACACACCGAGTATAAAACCATAATTACTTGGAATAAATTATCATTTTAATTTAAAGTTTCCATTTCGAGAATGAAACCTAAATGATTTCGCGAACGGAACGAAATCGATTTGCAAACGCCGAGACAATCGAAAACGTGATAACATAATAATTCTACTAATTAACAATAAAATGGAATGTAGATTTCTTTGATATAAATTTATTATTGAACATTATTTTCATAGACTTCAGTAGATTACCTAGTTGAGTTGTGCACCGCCGCGCTGTTCCCCTAGAGCGATATAGTTTTATCCTTTTCGATTCCCGCAATACATTACCGCGATAAAAAGTTACTCACAGGACTAATATTAGTGAATGAATTTTCAAAATCGGTTCACTGGTTACAGAGCTTATTCCATTAAATTCAAACAAACAATCAAGTTTTTCCTGCGTATAATATTAGTATAGGTAGAGTATAGATTGGTGGCACGTAAAACTTAATAAAACATGGGATATGGTTCACCAATGGTCTTGTTTTGCATTTTACTTTCGACATATAGCTAGTTGCCCTAGCATTACGGGTAATGCAGTTAAACAATTACATTGTTTAAGTTGCAATTACCTATGCTTAAGTAGTGATCGTAGCTCATTGTTACTTACCAGGCTCTCAGTTAATTCATGCAATAGCGAACAATTAGCTATTGTTTGTGCAGATCGACAATAATGACCGAATAATTGAAAATTAAGCGAACGATTTTTATGGTTACCTATGCTTTTTGTACTGTGGGGCCCTATGTCGTATGACGTAATAAGAGTTTCACGCATCGATTACTATCCAATTTTGAGCCCAACGAATACCTGTTGGGAGATCTTTTGTCGCCTTGTCACGTGCCTCCGAGCAACCTTTCAGCTTCTATTTTCGAACACATCCAATGAAAAACGTGCTCTTTAAATCAACACATCAAAATTGTTGTGAGGAACTTATTTAGTGGTATTCCAGCTTCGATTTATGAATAATTTATAGTTTTAATTTACTTAAAATAAAAATAGCTTAATAGTTCTTCAAAAACCAAACACAGATTTTAATCCCGTAGGTATGCAGAGAAATCTTTACTGCTAACTTAATAACCAAATTCAGGTAATAAACAGCGTTAAAATTCCGTCATAACCTCAACACAAAAAAGTAATGCATGTAGCGCATTCATTTCTTGAATCCAATTGTAGAACCAGTGCGTTACAAAGAAAGGGTTAGTATTCTGCATAATATTGTGTGTGATATTGAACATCGATACGTTGTAACAGTCCTGTACTCGCTATTGTAAATATAGACAAAAGTTTCTTAGGAACTAATCCGTTAGTACGATCTATCTGTAATGTGAAATATACAGATTTAAATTAGACCTTGGGGATTAATATTTATTATTATTGCTGTAAATTACTACTGCTGTAAAATTTAAAAGCAAGCGAACACACCGACACAATCTTTTTAAAGTAGCAAATGGGGACATATTTTGTAGAGATTTATTACAGCACGTATTCGTACCATATGGGTGTACAAATCTAAAAAGCATATCTTTAGAACTAAAGAATTAGTGGTTTCTTAAGGAATTTGGAGTATTTTTGGTAAATAAAAATGGAGTTTTTAGTAAGTAAATAAGTACTTACATATTTTTTACATTTACTGCAATACACCACCAGAAACATACTAGCTGATACGTATATCTCCGCCATAGTTTAGTTTTTTTATCTGGCTCTATATTTAAATAACATAATTATTATCTAAATAATACTCACTCTACTACGCACATACATAACACACACATGCACATACAGTCACATACATGAACTCAGTCACACACTCATCTTATATTCTGACATCACACTTAACTTTAAATATTGTTGATTGGAAAATATCATTTATAAATAATCCTTTAGCGATGTTTGTTCTCGACGTAAAAAATTAAATGAGTACTTCATTTTTGGCGTAATGTTTTAAATTTGTGTTATTTATAAGAAAATTATTATAAGCTGTGAAGAACCTATAAATAATCAAAAGCTCATTTGTCATTCTATCTACCAAAACAACCTTCACAAGGGATATTCAAGTTTATACAGAGGTCACCCGGGGCGAATGCAACTAGGAGGCTAAAGTAACTAATTTGATTTTCTCTTCAACTAACGGTAGTTATTAAAAGTGCCACATATTGAAATGTAGAGCAGTCATTGTTTCTTTCAATCAAATATAGATGGAGCTCCTAGACTGCTTACTGTTATACCGACAGAGCATAGTTGGAAAATAGTTGCATTTACCCCCTTTTTTCTTTTTTTTTTTTTTAATTCCGCGGCCCAAGGCCGCGGCCGCTCTAACGTCCGTTGCCGGGCGTCTCTGGTTACTAGCAGAGGGTATAACCAGTGGCGCCCGGCGGACTTTGACCACCTCTGTGGTCTCTGGGGGTGTTTAGTCGGGACGAGAATCCCGCATTGGGGTCGGGTTTTATCCCGCATCAGTGAGTGAATCTGGTTGCGTGCTATGGGGAAAAGGCCCCGCAGCACGCAACCCTTCTAGCCTGCTTCTGTAAGGACGGTGGGTGGCGATCCCGCCGTCCACAGGCCCCGATCATGGAGGACGATAGTCTTGGGCGTAGTCGCGTAGTCTGGGGCGGCCTGGCCGCCGACTACGGAACTCGGTGGTGAGGGTACGCTCCCTCTCCCTCCCGGCCGCCTCCTTCGCGAGCATGACTTGCTCGCAGAAGGACACGGCCGCGTTCCACCTACTCCCGCTGGATACCATGGCTTGAAGCATGGTCCCCAGCGAGAGGGTATCCACGCCCAGACCCACTACGAGGTCCCGGCGCTGACTCGCCCACGCTGAGCACTCCACCAACGTGTGGAGTGCGGTGTCGTCGTCGGAAACCTCGTAGTGTTGACACCGGGGTGTGACCTCACGATGCATGCGAAACAGATAGCTACCGAAGCATCCATGCCCGGCAACGATCTGCGTCGCACGGTACGTGAGGTCACCATGCTGCCTCTGCAGCCAATCGTCCATGATCGGTCTCACCGCCGCGATGAAGATGGCACCCCCCTTGGGTTGCTCAAGTCGCACCCTCCATGACTCCATGAGACCCTGGAGGAGTTGGGACCGCTGGTCCTCGATTTCTCGAGACGCAGGCCTGTGGTCCCGCTCCAGCGCCTCCTTGCGCCATTGGAACAATGACGCAAGGACTCTCGCTTCCAGGTCCCATGGAGGGGTCCCGGCTAGGAGACATGCAGCCTCTACGGAGATCGTGCGGTAACCCCGTATGGTTCTGACGGCCAAGGTTCTAAGTGGTCTGTTTAACAGAGTCACGTTCCCCTTGACCGCCAACCTATCCGCCCATACGGGAGCCCCGTATAGGGCCATACTCCGCACGATCCCCAGGTACAGTCTCCTGCAGGAGGCATTGGGTCCCTTTAGGTTGGGCATCAGTCGCGAAAGCGCGACCGATGCCTGCGTCACCTTGGGGACCAAACTTCGGAAATGTGGTCCGAAGTTCCATCGGCTATCAAGTACGATCCCTAGGTACTTCATCGAGGGCTTGATGCCGATGCTAACGCCTCCCACATTTATGCTGGAACCTTCGGGTGGACCGTTCCGAGGTCTGTGAAAACATAGAACCTCGGACTTGTGCAAGGCCACCTCCAGTCCCAGCTGCCGTATCCGACCCACGACTCGAGCAACACCCGTCGTGACCTTGAGTTGGCGATATCAAGAGACACCGCCACCACCACCTTGCCCTGCGAGACTGCTTCCTCCGTCAGGCTCTTCACGCGCATGATCGCGCTCACGGTGGAGCGTCCCCGACGGAAACCGAACTGGTTATCCGCCAGGTCTGGCCCCACACTAGTGAGATGCTTGACGAGGCGTTCCGCGATAATTCGCTCAAAGAGCTTACATACCTCGTCGAGCAACACGATCGGCCGGTATCCGGACGGTGAGTCCACCGGCCGCCCCGCCTTACGGATCAGGACCAGTTTCCCCGTCCTCCACACCTTGGGAAACTGGCCCCTTTCGAGGCATGCGCTAAAGAGCCCCATCAGTCGAGGCCCGAGTTCTTCGAGGGCCAGGACCCATGCACGGCCAGGAATGCCGTCGGGTCCGGGGGCAGTGATTTTCCGGCGTTTAAGCCGGAGTACTGCCGCACCTAGCTCCCCCACCCTGACTTCGGGTACGTCGTCTTCGCTGGTGCTATCCGCGTCGGGCAGAGACGGAGCCATGCGCGGAGGAAGTTGTCTCCGCCGTCGTGGAGGCGGGCGGCTGCCCCCGTGACCAGGTGAAGGCTGGAGATATCTCCTTCGGCTCCACTGGCCACGGGATGACAGTCGTCCAGTGCCCCGTCGCGGCGGCACTGAAAGTGGCGGACGGACGAAGCCTCCTCGTAGGGGGCTTCCTAAAGGCGCAGGTGCACCTCCTTCGTGCCCGGGAAACCAGATGTTTCCGGTGCATGGTGGTGGGGCACGTCGGAGTGCAGTGTACAGCGGAAGTCACCGTGGGCGATCGGTGCTTCCGCTGCAGCCTGCCCGGTCACAAGGCAAGTGCCTGTGACGCCCCGCCTCGCTGCTTTAGATGCGAGGCGGAGGGCAAGACCGCGGATCACCGGGTCGGCAGCACAACCTGCGCCGCCTCGAGGCCAAAACCTCGTCCGTCCGCTGAGAGCGGTGGGGGTGCGGCCCTTGCGCGGCCAGTTGTTCCGCGTCATCCAGACCCGTGATGCACAATGCGGCGCATTTGATGGGTCTGGTGACGCGGACGGCTTCTTCGTCCAGCGCGACCCTAAGCTGAGCCGCTAGGGCGTCAGCTTTAGGGCCGCTGGAGGCGCCGGAGACCTCGAGGAGGCGAGACCCGGTGCGTGTCGTCTTGCACCGGAGCCCCCCTTGTATGTCGAGGGCCGAGAGGTTGACTGAGGACTTCACGGTCCTCAGTACGTCGGCGTACCCCACCCCTTTCTGCACACCTACCGTCGTCACCGTCAGGACGACGGCGGTGGAGCGAGGAGGGCGGGGCCTCTTCGGCGCCTTCGCCGCGGCGGCTTTGGCCGCTTTCTTGGCAGCCTTCGTCTTCCTCTTCTTGGCTCCCACTACTTCCCATCCCTCCCGTCTGGAAGGATGTAAGGAAGCAACGGGAGCGACGTTAGAGGAAGACGAGGCGGCAGGGTTGCCACTCTTCTTACCGCGCCCCTTGGCCTTCCGCGCCTGGGCCGCGGTCTCGGCCGGCATCCGGCTCACCGAAGCGGACGGGGGCGGAGCGGGGCGGCGGACAGCGAGTGTGCCGCTTGGACCCGGAGCGGGAGCACCGCCAACAGCCGCCGCATATGAAAACGCGGGATGTGCTAGCGGAGGGCGGTACACCCGGTCCTCCAGGACCGCGAGGCGCCTCTCGATCGCCGTCAGTACCTGCACCGTAGTCGGTACAGGCTTCGGCGGCGAGCCGGGCGCCATGGTGGGCGCGGTCCTAGGCGCCGTCTTCGGCGCTGGTCCAGCCGTCAGAGGAGGAGGCGGCATGGGACCTGGAGGTGCCTTGACCGCTTTGGTCAACTCAGCGACCTCCCGACGGAGATCTTCCATCTCCTTTCGGAAGGCAGTGAGCTCCACCTCCAGGCTCGCAACCTGCTTGCGGAGCTTCGCCTCCTCTTTTGTGACGCTCCGGTCGAGGAGCTTGTCGAGGGAGGATTGGGCTTCATCCACCAGTGAAGCCACAATCTTCTTCCTCCCCGACATGTTTTTACTCCCCCGCATGGCCGCGTTTATGCGGGAGAGAATACTCATTATCTCCCGCGCGGGCGGCACACCGATATCCCTGCGACTGCGCAGGGATGGCACAGATGACGGGGGTGGTGTTGGCGGGCGCATACGGTAGGCGCCGAGACGCGTGCGCACCGTCTTTACCGGCACCTCCTCCTCCGAATCGCTGGAGAGGAGGGACCCCCATCCAGAGCAACTAGTGCTCCGGTCGCGCGGCGGTCCCTCCTTCTCGAGGGTCCTCTTCTGCGAAGCAGAACGGCCCTTACTCTTCACACTACTGGGAGCTGACCCATCGTCAGTCCCAGCAGCAACATTTCTTTGGGGCGTCGACGTCGCGCTGCAACTAGGCGGCGCGACGCGAGCCCCCAAATCAATAGGCATCGAAGTTCGTTGTTTAAGCATTAAGTCGTCGGTTGACACTGGCCGGGAAAGGGCAGTGTCAGTACCGGGGGTCTCGTCAAGCATATCCATCGCAATGTTGGCCACTCAAGTCTCGATATCGACGTTCGGTTACCCAACTTGCCACTGCGTTACCGTGGTCAAGTTGGGGGGGGGGGGGGTCCAGGGCGGACGGCGAGGACGTAGTCGAATCTCTTGGGGCCCCGCCCCGCATTTACCCCTTTAACAATTTATAACTGAATTTGAACTGAATTTGTCGGAAAATGAAGCGTATTTTAAGCGGAGTGATATCATTTTCGGAAAGCTGTTGCTAGAATCCACATATTCTTATTGTTGCCACGTCGATATTACTGATTGAAAGAGAGTTATGGCTATATTAGTCACATTTACCCCATGGGGGGCTAATGTAACTTTTACTGATCTTATGCAACTATAACGTGAATTACTGAAAAACCTGAGCCTGTTGGTACTGTGTTATATGTCGGAACTGTTCATTAAACTATGCTTTATTAGGTATATGTATTAGCATTACTCTATTATTTATGTAGATTATGCTGGAGGAAGGCAAAGTTAAAACTTAATTTTTATAGTCGCATTTGCCCCGGGTGACCTTATTTCAAATCAAGTCATAAAAACCTCCCAACGAATCAAATACTGAGGGCTCTTTTTAATTTTTGTCTATCTAAAAAATCATTTACCTAACTTCAGTTTGTTTTTACAGTAAATCGTAAAAGCGTTCTAGTTTTTATTATTTCTAGTATCCGAAGTTACGTATATACTCGTACCTACAACGGTTTAATGCCAATTGCCAAGGTTTTCTATCAAATCGACACTTTACTTGCAGATTTCATGGCCGTTCCTTCTGTTCGTTCTGTTAAAAACCATAGCCATCAAAGGTTATTGTGTTCCAGGAAGTTCGTTTTATTACAATTACTATTAAGCAACAACTTTTTATTGGTTGGATATCAGCGATTATACACACACACACACACACACAACACACATATCACGCCTATATCACACACACTCACAATTTGCCAGTATTTTTAGTCCCACGTAATAGGGGGCAAGCCTTTTGCCGTTACCGGGCACACATATAATGAGTCATGTCCAAAATGGCCGAACGAATTTAATAAAAAACAGCAACTGTATTGTAATTTTGAAAAGAAATTTGAAACCCGTTGCCTGGCGAAGAAATTTTTATGAAGGATAACAAAATCTTACGTGTCAGCCGCTATGGCACTGCGATTATAATAAGTAAGGCCCAATTGTGGTTACTTTTCTATTCCAAACGAATTAAGGGAAAGAACTACTATCAAAGCAGACAATGCAGAGCATCAATCATCAAAAAATGTCACGGTAATTTCACAAAGTTACAGAAGAAAACACGACTATACGAATAAAAAAGTATAAAAGCTAACTTTAAATTTTGAGAGCAAAACAGGGCGTTTAAAATCAATTAATTCATATGAGTATAACGTCAACTCGTTTCAAATCGAGATAAGATCATAGGTTTGGTTATGACACGATTAAAATTCATATCGTTACCGGTAGACCCTTACGGTTAATTCGATTAAACTTATACTATATGGGATTAAAGGCACATGTCAATCAGCCTAATAAGCAATTCAAATTTGGTTAATCCAATGGAATTGGTGCATGGGAGTAATTACAACACACCATATAGGTTAATTGAAGTGCCACAATTTTCTGTTTATGGCTACGAAATATTTTTTTTATTATGTAAAGCAAGCTATGTCTTTATTACACGTGTTTTAAATTCTTTTTAGATATCAAAAGCATTATCAGCATTTTTGATTATAATTAAGTTTAATTTTCTAATATGGTTATAATGTTCGTTAATGATTGCGGCATCGTAATTTCTACGAGTAGGCTGACATTGGTGCGACAATTACATAAGAAATAAAACAGATTCAATCCAGTCTCAATCAAAATTTATATCTCGTGGGAAGCAATCTTGAATAGGATTACTTTTAAAGTTTTATGACCTGTTTAAAAAAAATCTAACGATGTGTTTTTATACTATTTTGGATATCTAAATTAGACAAACAATGTTACCTATTCAACTGCTATTTGGCCGCAATTTGGATACACACCTCCAAAACAAGTAATCAGTATAAACCAGTCACAGTAAAACATTCATGTCATAAAACTTCCCATTATGATGGTGTATCATTAGAAAGATAAATTCCTGTGTTGTTAATGTGTCACCTTGTACATTTACTAGATAATTATAGTTTTTTATATATTCCCGACCATTTTATAATAGTATAATAAGGATCTTTATTTAAGCTGTAGGAACGTAACCCATTTGTATAAAGAATCGTACAAAGTACAACACATCCTCGCACTAACATTATTGTAAGTAACTATAATCGCATTTTTACTTTTCAGGGTTTAAAAAAACTATGATGTTAGTACAGGAGTTATAGAGGAGATATTTTACGTGACTACGGCACCTTATTTTATGCGTGGCCCGACACACACTTGGTCAGTTTTTTATTTTAAATATTGATAAAATACAAGTTCAATAGATATGGAGGATTTTTTCTCATGTAGTTCTTCTTCTTTTAAACACGTGGCTCCATCGACATTGATCGATGATTCGCCAATGTCAAGGTAATGCTTGATTAGTTGATAGTCCTGCACAGAAGAACTAGTTATTCCTAACTAGCTCCAGGTGCAGGACAAGAAACGTTGTTCGGTATGTGAGTATCTAGGAGCCCGATTTTTGCGGAGCGCCAGAGGTAACCTAAAAAGGCACCAGCCATGCGCTCAGCAAAAATCAAACTCCTCTCATGTAGTTAGTTCTGTAGGTATATAAAAAAATACACGTCAAAAATTGACACAACCTTCAAATTACCAAAATGAGACCAATTTTTTTGTCGGTATGGGACCAAATTGTAATGGAACCACTTAAGAAGCAGTAACTTTCAATTAAAAAAGACTTCAAAATTGGTCCAAAGATATGAGGTAAGTAACAAATATAAGAAAAAACATTCAGTTGAATTTAGACCCCCTTCTTTTTAAATTGGTTGAAAATCACACATTACATTGGTAAATAAATAAGCGAGGAAATAAATACCCACTTTTGTTACATACTCGAATTTAACGTGGACATTCAGGAAATGCCTGAGCTTGTACATTAATTATTCAAATAAAAATATAAAGTTGTTAAATGCTGTCTTGGATATTCGGACTCTTAATGAATTTAACATTCATCCTGTCTATTCGAAATGTTCATTATATTGTGGCATGATGACGGCGGCATCTATAAATCGTTTAAAGTCAATTATGTCGAGAATTGCCATACCAATTAAGATTAGACTGGAGACTGGAGTAATTCTGTACATTGAATAAAACATTATACTTGTATAACGTGATAGCTACAGATGTTTACGTACATAAAAAGTCATTTCAAACTTTTTGCCTTTGGTTTTAAGACCATATTATTGATAAACTGAATGCCTTCACTTTATCATTATTTTAAATTTAAGTATTTGGTAATAATAAGTAAAGGTAATTAAACCTAAGTTATTGCATTGATAACACTCAATCTACAGTGCTTCTTGTTTATATTAACGCTTCGGTAGTTTTAGTTTTAAAATCTTTACAATAAATAAAAAAACATTTGCTACTACAGCACCAAACAGAAAGAAACGATCAGTTTCATTTCAAGACTTCATTCTTTTCATTTTTTTTTAATATTGACAGTTTTATAACTTACTTACACAGTTAGCTCTCTGGCAAGAAGATGGCTTCACACACTTCGAAACTTCGTCACAATACCCTATGACAACCCGTGCAGCGAGTACATAATATGTAGGCTAATTAGTATCCCCCACAATTGGGAGACGCCTATTCCCAGCAGTAAGCGTAAATGGACTAATGATGATGATGATGATGATGAAAGCTTACTTCCTTTTCGTTCTTCCTACTTCGTTCTCAAATATTGGATAGAATCAGGCGTTACCTGGCGAAAGTCCATGACAAAGCAATGGTAAGTATGATGTTCAAACTTTTTCAAATAATAGCATTAGTTTGACTGTCTCAGAGAGAACAGCCATTCTCTCTGCTGTTCTCTCTGAGACAGTCTTGAGAATGCCTCGTGTAGAGGTGAAACATATGTCGACGTTTTAATGTCTTCTATTTTAGCGAAAATAATGCTATTATTTGAAAAAGTTTGAACATCATACTTACCATTGCTTTCTCTACTTCGTATTAATTTTAGTTCTTAATTCTAGCTATCTAAGTTCTACTTGCTAAGTGTAAGGTAATATTGCCTATAGATACAATAAAATTCATGCTATTTTAAAATAAGTCTATTATTTGTCAAATGAGCGCGATTTATACGAATTGTATTGTCAATGACAATAATAATTCATTGCATTTAATGAACCTGCCTATTCAACTGGCATAGGAAATGAATGTATCTAGAATTCAGTTTAAAATAGGGCAAACAGTCAATTGAACTATGTGAATAACATTTTTGACATTGTTTTAATTATGATGTGCATGTTATCAATAGTAATCAGATCTTATCGTAACTGATAATGAATAAAAAGGACTGTAACAAGCTTTTTCTTAATTTTTTCTCCCGAATTCCTGTAGATTTGACAAAAACCCTAGGCTCTTCAACCCCCATTGCAGAATCTTTGTTAAAAGCAAACGTTCCTTGTTGTAACGTTATATTTAAATTCAGTAAAGTTAACATAAACACCATCTTAAAAACTTTTAAATCTTTAAATGAAAACAGCTGACCTCTGGGGCATCTCTGTGTATTTAGTAAATTCTTTTATTGAAATGGTTGCTCCTGAACTAGTAATAATATTTAATAATTGTGTTGATAGTGGTGTGTTCCCTGATTTAATGAAATCTAGTAAATTAATTCCCCTGTTTAAATCGGGTAGTACTTCAGATCCGTCCAATTTCCGTCCCATTTCTGTACTACCTACATTTAGTAAAATTTTTGAAAAAATTGTGCTTAATCAAATGCAAAATCACTTTAACGTTAATAAACTTTTACATACAAAACAATTCGGTTTCACTCGTGGTCGGTCCACCACTGATTGATTAAATTATTAGAGTGTATATACAGGGCCTGGGATGAGTCATATGATGCTTATGGTGTATTCTGTGACTTATCTAAGGCCTTAGATTGTGTTCAACACCAGACTTTAATTAAGAAACATGATCATTACGGAATCCGGGGGACGGCCTTGAATTTCGTCAATTCTTACTTAAGTGATAGGGTCCAGAAAGTAGTGATCAATGGTAAACAGTCACCTGGTTCTCCTGTAGCAATGGGGGTACCGCAGGGTTCAATTTTGGGACCTTTTCTTTTTCTAGTATATATTAATGATCTCCCTCACCTCATAAGAGACGACCACGAGGTAGTTTTGTTTGCTGATGACACTTCTTTAATATTTAAAGTTAAACGTGGACAGCGCGAACTTGACGATGTAAACATTGCCCTCTCTAGGATAATCCACTGGTTTTGTGCTAATAATTTATTATTAAATGAAAATAAAACTAAATGTGTAAGATTCACCTTACCTAATGTAAGACTTGTTAAAACCAGTGTTAAGGTTAGGGATGCTATAATAGAATTGGTCGGTGACACTGTCTTTCTGGGCATAACGTTAGACTCCAAATTGCAATGGGGCCTCATATTGGGAAAATTTCGGCCAGGCTTAGTTCAGCAGCCTATGCTGTCAAAAAGATCCGACAACTTACAGACATTAAATCTTGTTTACTTCAGCTACTTCCACAGTATCATGACATATGGCATACTACTGTGGGGTAACGCTGCCGATATTGAATGCATCTTTGTGTTGCAGAAGAGGGCTGTCCGGACTATCTATGGAATGGGGTCTCGGGAGTCATTAAGAGATAAGTTTAAGCATATTAACATCCTTACAGTGTATTCACAGTATATTTATGAAATTTTATTGTATACCCACAAGAACAAAAGCAAATTTGTGAAAAATAGTGATAATCATAATCTAAACTTAAGAAATAAGGATAAACTGGCTGTTCCTAAATTTAGGCTTCATAAAGTGAGTAATTCTTTTGCGGGGAACTTTATTCGAATGTATAATACATTGACAACCGAAATAGCAAATTTATCTGTTAATTTAAAAAACTAATAAAACGTAAATTGTGCCATAAAGCTTATTATAGTATTAATGATTTCTTAGATGACAAGGCTGCCTGGTTGTAACACGAATTGCTCCTTTCTAAATAACTCTGTATTAGATTTAAGATGAAATATTTTGGAAAAAAGCCGAACTGAGTTTCTTGAGGGCTCTTCTCAGTCTCGTTGCATTTTGGAACCCTCGGTAGAGTCACACCAACTTTTGACGAATCTAAATAATTTTCTAAAAATTTCAAAGATAATAAACGTTATTTTATTTTTATTTTATTTTTTATCACATAACACAAAATTACATGTCAAAAATTGACACAACAACCGACTTCAAATGACCCAAATGGGACCAAATAATTGTTGTAGTAGTAGATTTAGCAAAGATAAAAAAAATAGTTGAATTGAGAACCTCCTGGGATAGCAATGTAAGTTTACGAGATGTAATCAGGTTTCGCTTTAGATCCAGTTGCGTACCGGAACGTACATTTTAAATTACAATCATAAGAAGCAATTACCTAATGTTTTTTGAATAATTAAATCAAATATTTTTAACGATCACATTAAAAAATTTAATGGGCATTCTATGTTAAAGCAAAAAAGTTCATCATAAAAATAATGTAGTTTTACCGTAACATGTAAATGCTTATTTTACTGCGTTTTAATTAGTTTAACTTTCGTGTAACTAATGTAAGTTAATATTGTAACCCAATCACAACCAGAATAAACACCTAAAACCAAACCGTTAAATTCTAAAGAAGCTTTAGGTACTCACAAATGGAAGAATGAAGCTGTCCATAGCATGAGGTTTCCCAGTGCTGCTTACTGCTTCAGAAGTATGGTTAATTGTGTTCATATAAAGCCAGTAAAATATTGCTGCAGTAGAAGATTATGCTTGTTTTCTTCTTATTGCAAGATCAATTTTTCTACTATAATTTGGGACCTAACAGTACAATATACCGTATATACCGTAGTTTATAACAATATTCCCGTAGTTTGAGACACATTGCGGCGTTATGTTGCGACTTTGAGCGCTACCTATAAATCACTTGTCGACGCAACTGATTCAAATTACCGCAGTACATTTAGAGGGTAGATTCAATTGATGTGAAATAGTTTGCACTAATCAATGGAATCCATTCGAAAGTAGGTTACAGTATCTACAACCTGTGCTATTGTTGGTATTCTCAACTGTATCTGAGATTTGTATTAGCTTATAATAAGGCTAACTGTAAGTAGGTACTCGTAAATTAAGTAAGGTATGCCCAGTTTGTTTTTTACTGTCTTGAATACCAATTTGTAAGTAAAAAATATAACTTAAATAACTGCTAATTTAACTTTTACAAGCTGAATAAAGTATATTATGATTTACTTGGGTTTTAAACCAAATTGTCATTGTAAAAGAAAATTCTTCACGTTAATAATGAACTTAAAAGCTGAATTAATAATTGGCCAGAAATTTACAAAACTCATGCACCATGGATAAAATAATTTTGTATTCCATACAACATAATATTAAAGTCTTTGACGCTTTTGAGGTAAAAATAGTTGGCTTTTCCATTTTAAACTATTGTAGATAATAACTGCATCGTACTGTTCAACAATATACTTACATACTCTCAAATAAACGTAGCCAGATTGTCCAAATGTTTATATCTCTTCTCTTTTTAAATCTGCGTATGATCTCAAACTATCTTTGAACAAAACTCAGGTCCAGCAGTATTTAAAAAAACTAGGCGTTGAAATAAGACGTGTTTGGGCATCACGCACCCTTAATACAGTCATCCTGTTTAATCGCCTTGGTTTCTTCCTATCATGTAGGTACTTATTGTACAAAATAATATAATAAATTATTCTACTATTATCATGTATACTACATCTAGGCCTAAACATTCGTAGAACGAGATTGATTACACTGTATTACTAAAAGTACAAAACGAACAGGCTAGACCGGCGCGGTTTGCCGCAGGCGCTCCCCGATAGAAAATTATTAAGAAAATTAAATGATCTACCGTGTGCCGTTCAAAGATATGCCAATTATTGATAGCATCTAAAGGTGAAGTCTGAAAAATGTGTAGGTTGTTCCAATGTATGGTGCAATTTACTTATATTTTATCTGTTAACCGACGGCTTTAAAGCTAATAGTAATTGATTTTATGTATGTAGCAACGCATTGAGAAATGGGACCGCTGTTCGTTTCAATGTTTTAATGAGGTGAAATGTATAGTGGTTTTATGTTCGAGGCTCATGTTACATGTGGTAAGCAATAAAAGTTTATATTTACCTTCGATTATACTCAAGATATTTAACTCGAAAGGCTTAAATGTCCATGTGGCTGAGTGAAAGTGGAACGGTCATAATTACGAGATTCGCTAGCTAAATGGCCATGAAATTTATAATTTACATTAGAAAAGAAGGGAATTTACAAAGACATTAATCATAGCTGTGCTATGAGAAAGGGTAATTTCCTACAATTGGCTTTTTTGTTCTCTTTGACCATGACTTTGCCTTTACTTGTTTCCCACGTATGTAGGTCTCATCGATCTTCATTGGGGATTATTATTGGACATCGATCTTAATTTATTTGAAAAGTAAGTGTGAAGTTTCACAATAGATACCAAAGTTAATTTATGACCGTTTAGTTTCATTTGTAAGACAATGAGTTAGGTACAAAATAATTTATACAGTCACATCACTTGTTTTATGATCTTTTTTGACAAACATTGGAACTGATTGTACTACTTTCTCAGGCAATAGTACAAGTATTACCTATGTTACCAGTGTTACAGTTGTTCTTGCGATCTAAAAATTGCTAACCTGTATGAATTTCTAAAGCAAATGCTGAATAAAAATACACGTCAAAAATTTACACAACAACCGACTTCAAATGACCGAAATGTGACTAGATAATTATCGGAATGGGACCAAATTGAAATGGGACCTCTTGGGAAGTTGTAGCTTTCATTTAAAAAGAAATCAAAATCGGTTCACCTAGTCCAAAGTTATGAGGTAACAAAAATTAAAAAAAAACATGCAGTAACAAATATCGCTCGAAAGACATTACTTACATGATCTCGGGTGCTATGGACTGTTCTTCCTAAGACAAGTACCTTTCTCTGGTATCATATCGCGCTGCATCTCATGATGAAACAATTTATTGACTACGATACCGCAGTTAGAATAACAAACACAAGAGCCAGAAGGCAACTATATTTTCTTGCTTGAATATACTGAATGCGTGTTAGTACGTATTTTGTAGTCTATGAGATGCTTGTCACGTAAGCAATAAAACTCACAAGTTCACCACGAACGTAAGTTTGTGACAAAAACTCCGGCGTCTCGGCATGCAAGTGAATTAGAGTAAGTACCTACGATACGTGTAGCAAGCATGCCAACATGGGATTGATAAGTTGTTTGGAATGAAAATGTTGCGTCAAGTTGTCATAGAAGTTATCTATTGTTCGCGTACAAATAAATAAGCTACAAGAAAGGGCCTTTTTTTAAATATTTCTAACATGACGTCATCTAGCCCAAATTAAGCTAATATTAGCTTGTGCTATGGGGTCTAGACGACTGATAAACATACTTATATATTTCTAAATACATACAATATTATACATAGAAAATACACAAACTTCGAAACACACATTTGTGGATTACACAAATAATTTGATTCGGAATCGAACCTGGGATTTCAGGGACGGCAGTCGCATACTCATAACGCGCCACTGCGCCACCGAGGCAGTCGTCACATAACTAAATACCTCTCATTTTGTAATACTTCTTGTGTTAGTCCCTCCTTAGTAAATTATATATATCGTAACATGTATAAAACAATGTCGCTTCCGTCCTTATGTATGCTTAGACCTTAGACTACGCAACGGATTTTGGTGCGGTTCTCACCAGTGAATATAGTGACTCTTGAGAAAGGTTTTAGTATATTATTTGTCAAGCGGGCGAAGCTGTAGGTGTCCACTAGTAAAGGAATAAAACAGGTAACTTATTACATCTCATTTAGAAGAGACCAGTCTTATGGGATGATGGACTTAACCCTTTAGTATTTTAAAATAATAAACTATTTATATTAAGTTTTCCGACGGTAGCTGATTTATCATAAATTCGTCATCAGTGGTTTGAGTCATTTATTCTTTTCAGGTTTATCCACAAATTAATTTTATAAAACTTCAAAGTTCATGTTCATTCGACGCGCATCTGCAGTCACGCTCAGTACGCACGAAGGGCGTACGCGCATAACAAGTTAAGTAGACTTTGGTAAATTGTACGCTGATTGCTACGTGATTGGATTACTGTTTTATCGAAAGTGTAATTCAATGTGCGACAACTGCCTATAGTGTATATCGCTTTAGCTATTATCGAGGTTTAGCGAGACTCAATTATTATGTATTTGTATATATTTTATAGATTCGTTAAAACATAAATAGTCTTAGTAGTTGTAGTTAATAGTAGTTCTACAATTTATTCAAAACACGTAAATGGTTTTTTTTTATTATTATTATTTATGTACAACACACATAGAAACAAGAACACAAAAACAGTAGTACAAACAATACAGTGAGCATAGTACAAGGGCACTGCTTATTCCTAGAGGAATCTCTTACAGCAGGCCTGAACGGAGATGTAGGGGTGAGAGGGTGACAGGTGTGCAGTGCAAGTAAATAAACTTACATAAATTAAGGGGGGCATATATACATGTATAAATACATACTGTGCTATAATAAACTTACATAAAGGTATACTACATTATAATATAATAGGTAGCTAAGATTAAGAGGAGAGGTAATGAGCTTTCTGAATTCCGTGTGACCGCTCCCACTCCCATGTCCATTGCTACGGGCGTCTCTGGTGACACTAGAAGGTATTTCTATTTATATAGATATTTCTATTTACAATGGTTTTTAATATTGGTGGTAAGCGATCCCGATCCCCAGGTACAGCCTCCTGGAGGAGGCGTTGGGTCCCTTTATGAACACGTGGATGGTGGCATAATTATAACCGCATCTTAAGATATAGATGCACCTTGTATCTAGATCTTTGTTGATGCTTTTGCATATAAAAATAATAAAATGTAAATAACTCTTGAGTATTTCTTGAAATAGAAAATATCTAAATTTTGATTCTAATAACGTACTTAACTAATAAAATTATACAAGGATAACAAATCTGCGTGCCAAGTTTTGTGAATAGCATAATATGGTGCACGTGCTATGTTTTACAACAGTCTGTGGTCGGCAGCGGCAGTAATTGGTTGTGGAGTAGTTCTATAAAATATAAATGCCTTTTTAAAAAATGATAACCTTGAAATGATACTCGATATCAGAATCATAGAAAAAACATTAAGAGCTTTGATTAATTAACTTTGGAACTTTGATCCAACCAGTAGGTATCTAATATCAAAACGTATTATTTTATTTTTGCCGTCACCTGTTTGTGAGCATTAAAAAACACGTCGAACATTGACACAAAAACCGACTTCAAATTACCGAAATGGGACCAAATAATTGTCGGAATGGGACCAAATTGAAAATCAGATTCAATATTTTGGTTAACCCAGTTAAAAGATACCTGATAAAAAATAAAAATAAATATCGATATGATAGCATCCTCCTTTTTTTAAAGTCGGTTAAAAATGTCTTTAATTTAAACATCAGATCACCAAAAATGGACTACATAACCGCGTGTTAAATTATGCATGAACTTAAGTCGCCGAAAAGCGACCACGCCTTAACGGACACCGAGCTCCTCCCATACGCCCCCCATACTAATTATTATAACCGGTTTGTTTATAACAATTAACCTGCTGACGCCACCTGTTGTACTAAATCAAGTTCAGACCTCCAACCATCTATTCGTAGGTAATTGCGGGAGAAGTTCCGATCGGATATTAGACTTCGATGTTAATTACTTGATAGCTAGATAACGCTCGGCATGTTAATTGTAAGTTTTCTGTTTTATGTTATAGCCTCGCCTAGATATTTGATTTTAGCTATTAGTTAGAATTTATGTATAATCTTTCTATATTATACGATACTTACCTGGTACTCTGCCTATAAGGTTGTCTGTAAAAAAGTTTATTAGCCACTCCTTGTACAACCTATGTTCGTTTTTTGTCTTATTATATCTTAATTGGTGTACCTAAAGTAAAGGTTATTCTATCTTAGTGAGCTTAGTAGGAACACGGCCGTGTCCTCTCCATGTGGCCATGAGCAAAAAAAAGTAAACTTAGTTAAATCCATATTAAGAAAGATATTTTAATACAAATATCAATACTTATTTCAATAATAATAAACGTCCTGCAGTATTCATCCCATCACTTTCCTCATCTCAAATCACTTCGAATTACTTCATTATCACAACAAATTATAATTCAGCAAAGAAGTAAATTAAGAGGATAATTCAACGATCATGAATAATTAAATAGCAGAAGTTCCACTAATAGACGAATAACTGCTTATTATTCTCCTCAACTTGTAAACTTGGCCAAACGAATTACTATCGTGAACGTAATTGGCGATATACCAAAATATTTGTTTCATATTTTATAATTTAGATCTGACATGATTCTTGCCGAGGTTTAATCATATAATTGAAGAGCCATTTCACAAAATGCGCCGTATTAGTACTGTGCCCACTTGTGTATCGTAATTTATTGTAATTTTGATTGAAGTTATATCAATATTTTGACAAAGTATATGCAAGAATTTCCTATATTACTGCAGAAATCGGTTCTCTAATGAACGTAGTTTATTTTGGAATAATTTTATTTTTGTAATTACTGTGTATTTAAACCAAAAATCACGATCAAATTGCGATGTTAAACTCAAAAATTGGCCAATTGTTTTATTTTTTGACTAAATAATTATAATACAATTCAATCATCTGTTACATTAAAATATATATCCAATGCTTTACGTATTTTTTTAAACTCAATTTATAAGTATTTTTGATTGAAATACGACTCTGAAATCAACTCTGCGCCCGTTTTTCAATAAAATGCTTGTGGGAAAGTGATTACTATAGTTCAAATAAGTTATTTTTAGTAAATGTGTTACATTAAACGTCAAAACGAAAGCTTGGCCCATTTTTTGCGCATATTCAATAACTTCTAGTTATTACAGACTATAGTAATTTAGGAGCTCAAAATATTAGAAATTCGTGCGAAAACGTGAAATGGCTCTTAAGAAGTTGAGATCACTCGCTTCGCGATCGTGCTTTTTATACAGCATCCATATTTAAAATTCAGTCATGCTTATTGTTTTGATCAATGATATGTCTTTGGATTACGATATTGCTCTATCAATCAATAGTCATTTTACTAGCAGTTTAAACATTACTAATAAATATATAGCACACTAGTATTTTGATTGCTTTGGTGGCGTGGTGCATCGGCTTTCGACTTCGGTGTCTCGGGTTCGATTCCCGGATCGAATCAAATATTTGTGTTATCCACAAATGTTTGTTTCGGAGTTTGGGTGTTTTCTATGTATAATATGTATGTATTTAGAAATATATAAGTATGTTTATCAGTTGTCTTGATCCCATATCACAAGCTTATAGCTTAGTTTGGGCTAGATAACAGATAACGTTATGTGAGAAAGTCCAAATAAAAAAAAAATTGATATTATATTTGAATCAGAGTACATCAATCAACTCTGGTTTAGTTTTCTTCAATATGGTGCAATAGTACCTAGTTTAATAAGAGACGCTTCAAAATAAACGTATTACTACATATTTAATCAGGCTAAGCTGAGGCTGCCGGCAGCAAATTAATCTACAAGTGTATCAATTGAAATTTATTTATTTTTATTATTTAAATACCAAAACTAATTTTTGTATGCACCCTGTTTTGTTACTTATAAGTACTAATCTACCTAACTTACATTTTACTTGTGACTAACTTACATTGTGCTTACCTTTCTTTAGATATCCACAAATATTATAAATATTAAAATCAATCTATTTTTACTGCGAAGTGCACGCAGCTACAATGAGCTTCTGACTTGCAATGTGATCTGTTTTGCACCAAGGCAAGCAGAGTGAGACAGCTCTTAGCGGAACCATTTTTCACGGATATACGGTCTGAGATGCGGTTGTACACAGACAATTAGTTTTTCTTATGTTAATTAATATTTAGATACTTATTTTATTTTTATGTTTTCTCTTTCGCTTTTTTTTCTCTGAAAGAGTGGGATGCGGTGCTCAGATTGTTGTCTACTAATAATTTTTCTTTTTCCTTTTTCTTAGTTGAATACTCGTATACCTAAACTAGTATAATACTTAATACCTACTTATTTAGTATTGATTTTGATTGTTGCTACAGACTGTTGGCTTAAGCTATTAATAGTCATTAACTGACTATAATTTTTTTTTCTTATATTATATTTAGTAAGGTTATAATATTTGGAGATGGATATATGGATGGAGGCTTGTTGTAAGCAATATTTGATATTTATCATTACAACAAAACTGTTATACCGGGTGTTACGTAAGGGTTATATCAACCCGGAGCCAGCCCCATCAGCTGGTCGACCAGAACCCGTTTCGAAATGTGGCGACCGCCAGAGAATAAAAAAAAAGTTCATAAAAAAAACATTATTACCGAATAAAATACACACTTGTTTAAACAAAACTAGCTAAAATCAGCTGCTTCGGTCATCGACATCAAATAGGTACAAATAATAGGTACAAATAATGCGCGCCTGTGAAAAACCTTCCGTCTCACTCCTGGTAGGAACATTTTGTCTCTGTTTCGCATCACGCGATGCCGTACGAACACGAAGCGCTCGGTCGGTGTTCGGTCGCCGTTTGAAGTTTCCTAGAATTTTATTTAAAATCATTTAGCAAGGTCACAGGTCAGTTCAGTTGCATTCTTTGCTTTCTGCAGTGAGGTAGCTAAATAGTTGTTTAGTGTGTTAATTTGTGAGTTGTGTCAAGTTGTGCGTGGTAGTGATTGTGTTGTGTAGTAATGGCTCTGAGTAACGAAGAGTATTACGAGATGATGCTTTGTGTAGGAGCATCAGAAGGCATTTGAGCGCTGCCCGGGAGTTGTACCGTGAGCGTTGATACCTAAAAATACTGTGTACGCAGTCGAGTCGAAGCCGCATTTAGCACTGTTACACAAGAAATTAACCTTTCCTGTAAACAGGTAAGATGGTGCACCTGTCGAACCACGGACGAGGATCTGGGGAAACATAACTATGTGTTGGTCAAAATTTTATTTACATAAACAAAAATAATCCCTTAAGGACGCCCTCACCGCATCGACGCCCGCGCCACCGCCAAGGGTATTGTACATACGTACCATGCGCTCATTGTCTAGTTGTAGCTACGTCAAGCCGTAGCGTACACGTTTGTTATGATTTGAAATATCTTTTGAAATTTTTTGATGAACTTTTTTTTTCTTCTTTGGCGGTCGCCATATATCGAAACGGGTTATGGTCGACCAGCTAGACAGGCTGGCTTCGGGTTGATTTAACCCTTTCGTAACATCCTGTATATATATAAATAAAAATATAAAAAATAAATAAAATTAATTCAATTCGGCAGCTTGGGAGTTGCTAAAACTATTATGGATTCTACATAAAATCTCGCAAAATAACTATAATATTTACCTTTGAAACTCCGTCAAATAGTTTTCTGTTCGCTAACAACCTTCCACAGGTTTCCTTCCTTATGATTCAAATGTCTAAACACCACATAAAACGTTATTACAAGAGAACGTTCCTCTTCTGCAAATCATTAAATATTAACATATACGGATAGCAACATTAATTTTGTAATATTTTCAAATTAAATGTTCATGAAATTAATATTAATATTTAATATTTTGGACGTTCTCACACAACGTCATCTAGCCCAAATTAAGCTAATATAAGCTTGTGCTATGGGATCTAGACGACTGATAAACATACTTACATATTTCGAAATACATACATATTATATATATAGAAGACACCCAAACTCCGAAACAAATATTTGTGGATCGCACAAATAATTAATTCGACCCGGGAATCGACTCCGGGAGTCGAAAGCCTATGCACTACCGACCACGACAACGACGAACCGACACCATGAACTATCAGTTATAATAATATGTGAGACTAAACCATGAGGTGTTTTCGTCTGCGTGTTTAAAAACCTGTGTCCATGTTCTCTACGACTTTTTTAATTCAATAATTTTACCACATAATAATATAACTCTTTCTGAATCTCACTAAATAAGTTGTACGAGAATAATAAGTGACTTAAGCAGGCTGCATTCAATGTTGTTTGACTTTAATGAATGTGTGTCCTAATATTAGTATCTAGGAGAGTAATAGTTGTGTTGAGGGCAACCGCAGATAATCACTGCACATCGACTATAGTATTGACCGAGTACTGGTTCAGCTTTTATGGTAAATAATTGTGGTTATAGTTTACGTGGTTTTGGAATTTATGGTTATTCCATCTATTCCGGAATGACTGCATTTATTTGTATACTAACCATGGTGTAATAATTTGCAATGAATGCGGTTTATTGGACCAGTCCTTTATTTCCATCAAGTAAAATATTTGTCTTCAATGTTCATCCGTGTTGTAGTTGTAATATGTTGTATGTGTGTCTATAATATGTCTATAATATGTAATAATATGTCCATGTTGTAATAATCAATATTATATAAAATAGTTTTGTTGCAAGCGATGAATATTCACGCCTTTGTGCAACTGAATTGGTATTAGGTATTGGTGAGAACATCCCCCCTGCAGCGGAGCTGATGTTTGGTTCAAATCTGGCCTACGATCTGTGGAAACTTGGGTACTTACTTATATTATAAATGTAGTAACTAATATTACTTTTTAATTTAGTCTAAGATTAAAAGTGTTAATAGTAGAAACTATATGTACCGGGACATATCCTTTATCCCAGCAGCGCAAACCCACACAAGTCGGTAATATGTGTGGGCTTACTTGGGTTCATTTGGGTCGATTTCTATAACTTGTGTTCTTTATGAATAGGATCAAGTTATTGAACATTCATAATATCATAAATAAGATAAGAATCTTATCTCTTTTCTGTTTTGTCGTAATAAAAAGTAAGCTACAGCCTGTTCACCTTCGTTTTTCGTAGAAAATTATGTTGGTTTTGTTTCATATTTCATAAAGGTCCTAATTAAATTCTCTTATATATCTAGTCAAACACGCGGTTTCATAAGATATTGCATTCAGTACTTTCCTAATACCTATTCAGATGTTAGAAATACATATCTATACATTCATGTCCAAATACCTGTGTATAACTTTACTAATTGACTTGAAAGTGTTTAATACTTGTGCAGTTTAAACATTCATAGCTTAATAGAGAACCCTGAAATCCGAATAATTGAACAGACTCAATAAATAGTTACTTAATTACAATTATTCTTTCGCGCCCGTAATTCTATCAAAACTCTCAAATTAATATAATGGGCCAGTGTACACACTTACTGGAACAATTACAGTAATTATGTTGAAGATAAATATTTACAGTGTATTTATATCGCGATGTTGCACTGATCGCCCACGTGCTGACAGCCAACCATTAGTGCGCTGGTGCACCAGGTCCCTCAGGCCTAAGCCGCTTCACATAGTGCATTTCATTCGACGAATCAAACTGTCAGAATACTTATCCTAGTGCACATAGCATTTACAGAAGTTATTTTATGCATTTAAAACTGATTAGTCTCACAAATGGTCGAATATTTTTACTTTAATATTTATATTACACTGAATGCCATCTTTTGCTTGACAGACAACAAAGTGATCCTAAAAGGGTTTCTTTTTTTCCTTTTGAGCTACCATACCTATAACGATGTATCCACTAGTCCAATAAATGTTGCAGCAATAAGATACCATAGGTGTAGCATGTAGCCCATCGGTTGATTGTAAAATTTGAATAATGTTAATTAAATGTTTGCTATGTTCAAAAAGGCTCGGCGAATTGATGCAAATTGATAGTTTACCATTACCTACCTATAAATTAAAATGATGATTCCGTGAAATGTACAACTGCATATACAAATCAATTTTAATTGGTTATTGCTTTATTGGTTACAGACCAGTCAACAGGAATTTCATAATTTAATAATTTTGTCCTGTCACGCTTAATTGAGGATTCTACTCGTAATAGGATTCAAGACAGAAACGAGCAGCCACTAGATTTAACTAATGCCTTTCACCAATGATATTTTTTGTATGTAATATCATTGCCTTTCACCCATTTATTTGACTGCCAATCGTTTGAGTATAGTCTGAATCACGTAAGATTCATGCTAGAGGGAGGGGTGAGGGGTCTTTGCACATCGGTACTCTCGCTCTTACTAGCTGTTACCACCATATATGGATCGATAAATCGCCTACTGCGCAGCTTCAAGGTCAGCATTCTTTTTATCTGACGTGACGTGTGTGACAAGTGGCACAATTGAAGATGACAGTAATTCATATTTGCAAAATTTCTTCAGCCTTCATTCTCGCTGTGTCTTTACAATGCAAATTAACGCTATGATAAGTAGGTATAATATACAAATAAGAGGTATCAACGTTAACTTTTTTTACATAAATTATCCGCCATATTGTATTCTAACGATACCATGGTTCGTCCAATCCAATAAAAACAATAAACTTAGAATGTTGTAATAAAACCCGATTTGTGAAGCGTATATATAATTTAACTATTATGGCGACTGCTATTATTTTAAATAAGGAATAAAATATGTACACAAAGCTCAGCTTCCATAAAAACGTTCCGTAAATATCGATTTATTGGCTTGTAGAAACAATAAGTGACTTGAAGCATTTATGCAAAAAGCACTATAGAGTTGAATAACATAAGAGAACCCATATATATTAGGTATACTAGTACTTATTGAAAGGTTGACTTTAGTATACATTTAAATAAATATACGATGACAGATCTTGAATTCACTTTTATGAACTTATTAACTTAAGTACTTACATATACCTACATTATACCTAGATAAGTTTGTCTGCAGTAGTCCCCCTTGGGATCTCGAAGCAGGGGTCCTTAAGAGGGTCTACGAGGAGGGCGCCATGGTGCGACAACAAGGAGGTCGCCCGTTGCCGGAGCAGGTCGATCGCTGGAGACGGGAGCCTCGCGATGATCTGTTCCAGCAATGGGCCTTGAGATGTGCGGCTCCGCGTGAGGCGGGTGCGCAGGAGGCTCCGACCTACTTCCTCACCCAACTTCTCACGGGTCATGGTTGCTTCGCCAAATACCTGTGGGGAGTGGTGGGGATCCTGTCGGAGCCCGATTGTCATCACTGCGCAGGCGGCGCCGTAGATACGGCGGAGCATACGCTCGTCGTGTGCGCCGCCTGGGACTCGCAGAGGTTGGCCCTCACGGGCTTCATCGGTAATGTTGGTTCGCTGCCGGCCGTCATTCTTTCCATGGCCGGCAGCGAGGAATGTTGAATGTTGATTGTCCCCAGCGTTAAAAAGGCTCGCGAATTAATAAAAAGGGAAGGCGCAGAATCGCCGGCCTCTTTTACCACTGATAGCTCTTTATACTCTGACATATCTTTACTATTTCTTGATTTCTACGCCAACCTAAAACACCAGTCTAGAACGAAGTTATTATTGACCCCCCCCCCTTAATCAACACAGAAGCGACGCCCCCGAAATACATAAGGGGCGTCGGACTCCTCAGGGCCTTTCGCGTGTGCGGTGAGCCCCCCGACCCACCGCCCACGGCCCTATCAGTCGGGGGCTGGGCGTAAACAATACGCCGTCGCCCCCTGACTGGTACCCGGCGTGGCGGGAAAGTGCGGCCTGCACGATCCCGCTCGCGCAGGGCCTCTCTCTTTGCCGCCATCACCTCCCGAGCAAAGGAGGCGACGGCGGCCCAACATTCCTCGCTGCCGGCCATGGAAAGAATGACGGCCGGCAGCGAACCAACATTACCGATGAAGCCCGTGAGGGCCAACCTCTGCGAGTCCCAGGCGGCGCACACGACGAGCGTATGCTCCGCCGTATCTACGGCGCCGCCTGCGCAGTGATGACAATCGGGCTCCGACAGGATCCCCACCACTCCCCACAGGTATTTGGCGAAGCAACCATGACCCGTGAGAAGTTGGGTGAGGAAGTAGGTCGGAGCCTCCTGCGCACCCGCCTCACGCGGAGCCGCACATCTCAAGGCCCATTGCTGGAACAGATCATCGCGAGGCTCCCGTCTCCAGCGATCGACCTGCTCCGGCAACGGGCGACCTCCTTGTTGTCGCACCATGGCGCCCTCCTCGTAGACCCTCTTAAGGACCCCTGCTTCGAGATCCCAAGGGGGACTACTGCAGACAAACTTATCTAGGTATAATGTAGGTATATGTAAGTACTTAAGTTAATAAGTTCATAAAAGTGAATTCAAGATCTGTCATCGTATATTTATTTAAATGTATACTAAAGTCAACCTTTCAATAAGTACTAGTATACCTAATATATATGGGTTCTCTTATGTTATTCAACTCTATAGTGCTTTTTGCATAAATGCTTCAAGTCACTTATTGTTTCTACAAGCCAATAAATCGATATTTACGGAACGTTTTTATGGAAGCTGAGCTTGGTGTACATATTTTATTCCTTATTTAAAATAATAGCAGTCGCCATAATAGTTAAATTATATATACGCTTCACAAATCGGGTTTTATTACAACATTCTAAGTTTATTGTTTTTATTGGATTGGACGAACCATGGTATCGTTAGAATACAATATGGCGGATAATTTATGTAAAAAAAGTTAACGTTGATACCTCTTATTTGTATATTATACCTACTTATCATAGCGTTAATTTGCATTGTAAAGACACAGCGAGAATGAAGGCTGAAGAAATTTTGCAAATATGAATTACTGTCATCTTCAATTGTGCCACTTGTCACACACGTCACGTCAGATAAAAAGAATGCTGACCTTGAAGCTGCGCAGTAGGCGATTTATCGATCCATATATGGTGGTAACAGCTAGTAAGAGCGAGAGTACCGATGTGCAAAGACCCCTCACCCCTCCCTCTAGCATGAATCTTACGTGATTCAGACTATACTCAAACGATTGGCAGTCAAATAAATGGGTGAAAGGCAATGATATTACATACAAAAAATATCATTGGTGAAAGGCATTAGTTAAATCAAGACTGATGCCATAAATGCTTGGAGGATGTCTTGCCCCGACACTGACCTGCCCTCACGCCTAGGCTCACAGCGACTGTGGGATTCACCGCTCTGTAAATTGAGAATTAATACACTAATTGACACTTCTGTCAATATTTCAGAGCGTGCACGCCTACTAGCTGTTGGAGAATGGGAGTCAGGGTTATGGATCCAGGCGCTCCCATCGCCCAACATCGGTACAATGTTGGACGACACTACCTTCCGCATTGCCACTTGCCTTCGGCTGGGTACACCTTGTGTATCCCCGCATCATTGCACCTGTGGAGTAGCCGTCGATAATCTGGGACACCATGGCCTTTCTTGTAGCAGAAGCGCAGGTCGTATACCTCGGCACGCTATTCTAAACGACATAATTCATAGGGCTCTTTCCACCGCAGGTCTTCCGGCCGTACGCGAACCAAATGGTTTAGCACGAAGCGATGGAAAGAGACCGGACGGTATGTCGTTGCTACCGTGGAAGATGGGAAGGCCTTTGGTGTGGGACGCTACATGCGTTGACACCTTAGCACCTTCACACCTTCCAAGCACATCCGGATGTGCCGGCGCTGCTGCTGCATCGGCTGAAGGCTTTAAACGGCGTAAATATGCTAACCTAGCAGGTGATTACATATTTGAGCCTTTTGGGGTTGAGACACTGGGGTCATGGGGTCCGAGTGCTCGCCGCCTTTATAGAGACATTGCTAAACGTCTAATCGATGCTTCTAAGGACCAGAAGGCTGGCTATTTTCTGGCCCAAAGAATAAGTATCGCCATCCAACGTGGCAACACAGCCAGCATTCTGGGAACCTTCCCAGTCGGCAATGACGCGGAGGATTTTTTAAATGATATTTTGTAATGTAAATATTTTTAGTCTATAATTATGTTTATTTTGTATATTGTAATTCTTATTGTAAATAAATGTATACTTCCTATGCTTATCTACAACAATGTTAAAAAAAAAAAAAAAAAAATTTGGGTATATAGGTGTGATATGTGTGTGTGTGTGTGTGTGTTAGTTTTCACTTCTAGAGTTAGGTATAGGTATTAAAATGCCTAAGCCTCGTCTTGTTGTTTTGATATATTTTTTTACGAAAAATTCCCAACTCTCAATTTAGGAATTCCCAAATACTCGTACGTACATTACATACTATACATTTTCATTCCTGATAAGGTGCAATTTGCAGACACAATGATTCACTGTTCCCTTTAAAAGTTCCCAATGGGTTCCCAGTGGAAGAGGCTCGTGGTCTAATGGTAACCGACAATATTAACACATTGCAAAGGTTAAGCAACATCAACGTCTTAGGTAGGTGACCATTTCTTAAGACATTGTGACCCCTCCATGCCTCGGAGAGCACGTTAAGCCGTCGGTCTCGGTTGTCATACGAACATTTAGGGCAGTCGCAGTTAGACTGGAAAGCCAACCTCAACTCAGTTGGAAAAGGCTCGGTTAATGATGATGGAATTCCCAGTGACGTAACATACTCGTACCTAAATGAAAATAAAACTACCACTGATAGTTAATAAAATGTGTAAGTGAAACTTGCCTTATTATTTATATCTTAGAACCCAATAACAGTTACAAAGTACTTTAGCTTTATAAGCTGAGTAGTCTGAAACGGCTTCGGTCGGAGATAAGCAGACTTACTGCGAGCTCTTGAAATGTCAATCTGACAACCAAGGCGAGTGGTAATTGCACAGCTGGAACTTCCTATCAATTAACGTTTAATACTAGAGTAGATTATGTTGAAATTATTGTAGGTAAAGTTATGCTGGCATTTCTGCTTTAACTGTAGTGATTTCATTGCCTTTATTGCATTTCACTATAATAAGAACTAGTTTTATACCGTATCTATTTGACTTCAGTGAAATAAATGTGGATGCTTGATTGTAATCAACATGAATCACGATTATTAATAGAATTTAACTAGTAAAATTGAAATTAATATAATACATTTAGACTTGTCTAAGAAATAAAGTTTCACCATATACTTACTTACAACAAACAACTCAAAAGGATGTGTGATTTACATCTTCTGTCTGTTGACTTCTTCTATTTATGTCTTACTAGCGGACGATCGCGGTATTTCCCGCTGACAAAGTACGAGTATATACACAAACCTTCCTTGAGAGTCACTCTATTCATTGGTGAAAACGGCATGAAAATCCGCAAAGACAGACGCGGCGGAGGACTTTGTTTTATAATGTTATTATATAGTGATAATATTCTTATAGTTAAGGAATTTATCCCAATATTTCTGATTTATCTCTCTGAGAGGGCCATAGCTTTCCCCAGCTGGCTCGGGCCAGCTCGGCGAGATGTGTCGTGCGGTGTTCCGCAGGGGTCGGTCCTGGGGCCGCTTCTGTGGAACATCGGCTACGACTGGGTGCTGCGGGGTGCGTTGCCTGAGGGCGTCGGCGTAACGTGCTACGCCGACGATACCCTCGTCACGGCGCGGGGTGCAACGTACCAGGAGGCAGCACTCAAGGTCACGACGGGTGTTGCTCAAGTCGTGGGTCGGATACGGCGGCTGGGACTGGAGGTGGCCTTGCACAAGTCCGAGGTTCTGTGTTTTCACAGACCTCGGAACGGTCCACCTGAAGGTTCCAGCATAAATGTGGGAGGCGTTAGCATCGGCATCAAGCCCTCGATGAAGTATCTAGGGATCGTACTTGATAGCCGATGGAACTTCGGACCACATTTCCGAAGTTTGGTCCCCAAGGTGACACACGCATCGGTCGCGCTTTCGCGACTGATGCCCAACCTAAAGGGACCCAACGCTTCCTGCAGGAGACTGTACCTGGGGATCGTGCGGAGTATGGCCCTATACGGGGCTCCCGTATGGGCGGCGCGGTTGACGGCCAACAACTCAACGCTCCTTAACAGACCGTTGAGGACCTTGGCCGTCAAAACAATAAGGGGCTACCGCACGATCTCCGGAGAGGCTGCATGTCTCCTAGCCGGGACCCCTCCATGGGACCTGGAAGCGAGAGCCCTTGCGTCATTGTTCCAATTGAAGGAGGCGCTGGAGCGGGACCACAGGCCTGCGTCTCGAGAAATCGATGACCGGCGGTCCCAACTCCGCCAGGATCTCATGGAGTCATGGAGGGTGCGACTTGAGCAACCCAAGTGGGGTGCCACCATCATCGCGGCGGTGAGACCGATCATGGACGATTGGCTGCAGAGGCAGCATGGTGACCTCACGTATCGTGCGACGCAGATCGTTACCGGGCATGGATGCTTCGGTAGCTATCTGTTTCGCATCCATCGTGAGGTCACACCCCGGTGTCAACACTGCGAGGTTTCCGACGACGTGGATACCCTCTCGCTGGAGACCATGCTTCAAGCCATGGTCTCCAGCGGGAGTAGGTGGAACGCGGCCGTGTCCTTCTGCGAGCAAGTCGTGCTCGCGAAGGAGGCGGCCGAGAGGGAGAGGGAGCGTGCCCTCCCCGCCGAGTTCCGTAGTCAGCGGCGAGGCCGCCGCAGACTCATCTACGCCCAAGACCATCGACCTCCATGATCGGGGCCTGAGGACGGCGGGATCGCCACCCGTCGTCCTTACAGAAGCAGGCTAGAAGGGTTGCGTGCTGCGGGGCCTTTGCCCCATAGCACGCAACCAGATTCACTCATTGACGCGGGATAAAACCCTACCCCAACGACGCGGGATTCTCATCCCGACCCAACCCCCCGCAGAGACCACAGAGGTGGTCAAAGTCCGCCGGGCGCCACTGGAAATACGTTCTGCTTGTAACCAGAGACGCCCGGCAACGGACGTTAAAGCGGCCGCGGCCTTGGTTGCGGAACTAAAAAAAAAAAAAAAAAATATTTCTGATTGAGTATCATGAACATTAATCCGGATGTACAAATATATATCAAAAAGTCCTTTCATCTCAAATTAATACAAGTTTTAAGCATAGGTACAATAATATTCTTAAAGGTAATAATATAAACTACAATCTTCAATTTCTATCTAAATCTTTAATCGCAGCTCAAACACGGATATCCCGATATAAAGCCTTCGATAAATAATCCTTCTCTCGCAATATAAATATGATAAGAAAAGACGCGAGATGCAAACCTACGGTTTAGATAAACTGCCTCTAGCGGTTTAAATGTCCATCTGACAGTCATTAAGGCTAGTAGTAATGGCATAACGTAAATTTCCGACATATAATGTATGCTGTAGAAGTTTAATCTACCGTATTTACGTCAGTACGTTATTATAATTAAAATTACACTAGGCAGGTATGTTTTTTGGGTTACTGTATTATTGTAAAATATTTACTGATTGTAAAAACTCTTTGAAATAAATAAATAATATTTATTTGTCTATAGTTACGTACTTTAGTTTTTTACTTTTACAGCTTGTGTATGGATATTTTAACCGACTTCAAAACAAGAGGTTTCTCAATTTTTGCGTTTGTTAATTTTTTCATTAAGGACTACCATTTAATGAAGGTTTGAAGTCGATCTGATGACGGAGCCGAAAGCCAGTCTAGGGAACTCATCAACGATTGAATGATTAATTTGTATTGAAGAGAACTTTATATATCCCAAATTGCATTTTTAGTTTACGGTTGAAATTGGTTTTTTATTTGTTCAATATTATGTAAAACTAATGTTATCAGCAGGCCTCT
Source organism: Nudaria mundana (assembly GCA_963556515.1). NCBI lineage: Eukaryota > Metazoa > Arthropoda > Insecta > Lepidoptera > Erebidae > Nudaria > Nudaria mundana. The sequence goes on from OY748298.1 coordinate 11,725,213, forward strand.
AAACCACGACCTTTCCTTAACAACAGAGTAGCTCTGTCACTAAGCTACGATGACCTTACCGATATCATTCAATCTTTCCTTTATATATTAATTTCTAAATTGCGTTGTTAAGGTTAAGAAAATGTCGCGGGTTTCGAGTCCTGCTGATGACATAGTTTTTGTGATTTATAATTTAAATTTTAGAATAGTAGTAGCAAACTCATTGATTTCAAAATACAGAAATATATTGTGCATAGACACTCTTGAAACTTAAAAAAAACCTTCTGTTGATTGGTAGAACTTGCTTATGAACAAAAGAACAGTACCTACTTTTATGATGAGGTCAAAGCGGTCAGTAAAAAAGGTGTACTTCTTGACTGTTTTTTTCAATATATTTACAACATTTGTGTCAATATTTCAAAAAGAGCACTTAATTAGCAAAAAAATATTATGTAGTAAGGCAAAAAAACACGAGAATAATAAGTAAACGGTCCGAACCAGTCATACAAAAATTGCGGGACCTAAAGCAAAAAAAAAGTTTGACTTCGGTCTGTTTTGTAAATGCAAAATCTTAGTGACAACGGTAAACCTATTGTATTATTAAATTGATTTTTATTACAATATACACAATTATATACTAAAAATATTTTCATTACAAAATATCGTTTAAAAAAGGTTAATGTTTACAGATACGTATAAGAGATGGATAAAAGTTGCCACATGAAAACTGTGAACTGATTGATTGTATAAGTTTTAATGTCGAGTGACATTGAAGCTTGTATAGTTAATCAGTTCACATACATAAAGGGATATTAATTAATTGATTGTTTGCATTTGTATTTTTATTTATTTTATTTTTGTTCTAAACTTTGTAATTTATGTATGGATCATGAGTCTGAAATAAAGTTTTATTATTATTATGCTCTTTATTAACACTTAACACATATTTATTACATTTTTAAATAGATTTATAAAAAATACATTTAAAAATATAAAAAACAGTAACCCACCGGCATCGGGTACAGGGACCAAGCTACCGGTGGTTAGGGCTCCAGAGACAGGAACTTCCGCACAATACGGGCCGTATTCAACAGAACCGCCTTCTGCATCAAGCCCTTGACCCAGCTGCCTAACGCGAGCCTCTGTAAGTGGAGGTCGAGGCTCTTGGCTATTAGACCATGCGCAGATACGACTATCGGAACAATAATCGCCGAATCAACAAATTTATTATTATTCTCTTTATTAACACTTAACACATATTTATTACATTTTTAAATAGATTTATAAAAAATACATTTAAAAATATAAAAAACAGTAACCCACCGGCATCGGGTACAGGGACCAAGCTACCGGTGGTTAGGGCTCCAGAGACAGGAACTTCCGCACAATACGAGCCGTATTCAACAGAACCGCCTTCTGCATCAAGCCCTTGACCCAGCTGCCTAACGCGAGCCTCTGTAGGTGGAGGTCGAGGCTCTTGGCTATTAGACCATGCGCAGATACGACAATCGGAACAATAATCGCCGAATCAACATCCCATATGTCGACAATCTCGTGAGCTAGGTCTAAATATTTAATTTGCTTATCTTTTTCTGCTTTCACGAGATTCTCGTCATGTGGCACAGTGATATCGACAATTACTGCAAGGCGCTTTAATCGATCCATTATCACTATATCAGGTCTGTTAGCTATAACAGTCCTATCAGTGATAATAGATCGATCCCAATACAATGTGACATGACCGTTCTCAAGAACTGGGTCGGGCACATACTTGTAATAAGGTACCTCCACGTCGACAAGGTTATACTTTAGAGCAAGTTGCTGGTGGATAATCCTGGCTACTTGGTTGTGTCTGTGCAAATACTCACCGTTCGCAAGACGGGAACAACCAGAGATAATATGTCTAAAAGATTCTCCGGGACGATGACATGCCCGACAAATGTCTAGCGTCCCATCTTTGACAATAAATCTCCGATAGTTATTCGTCATCACGACTTCGTCAGTGATTGCACAGATAAAACCCTCAGTTTCTCCGAAGAGATCACCAAATCGTAACCAGGATACCGATGCTATTGAATCAACATCGGGTCCATTTAGAGCCCGATAAAATCGACCATGCAGTTCCTTGCTCTTCCATATTTCCTTCCGATCAGATACACTTAATATTACAGGTTTGCGCCAGTTCTCTTTCGCAAGGGACAGCGGGGTCAGTCCGTTGTCTATTGCCACAACATCTTGATGCACATCCACGTCCACCTGTAGGAAATACTCTCTAAGGTTGCATATCTCACGGTTATAGAGAGTCTTGGCATTTAAAAATCCTCGACCCCCACATTTCCGTGGTATATACAACCTCATTACTGACGAACGTGGGTGGTGCATTCGATATGAAGTCAATAGACAACGCACCTTCCTATCCAGAGCTTCTAACTCCGTCTGAGTCCATCTAAGAATGCCAAAAGAGTATACTAAGACTGGCATGGCCCAGCCGTTGACAGCACGCACCTTGTTACCGCCTGATAAAAGACTTTTCAGTATTTTTTTCAGGCGGCCAAAGAAACGATCCTGCAACTTCTGTTTCATGTCAGTCTCAGCAATACACAGAGCTTGAGACATACCTAGTATATATTTGTAGGTTTCGGTTGCGGAGAGCGACCCAAATCGTGTGAAATCTGAAAGATTGACTCCTTCAGATTCCACAATCCCGCCCCTTTTTACATGCATGACCGCACACTTATCTACCCCAAACTCCATACTGATGGCCTTACTAAAAGTTTCAGTAACTTTTAGCAAAGCCATCAAATCAGGGCCATTAGGGGCAAATAACTTTAGGTCATCCATGTAAAAAAGGTGGGACAAAATTTGACCCCCTCTGAGCATCCGATAGCCTAACCCTGAACCCTCTAGTAACGTACTGAGAGGATTCAGTGCTAAACAAAACCACAACGGACTCAGACTATCACCCGGAATATACCTCTCTCAATCCCTATTGGTACACCACCTCCTAGAACCTGACGACTCCATTGACTCCATTGACTCATACATGACCCCAAAAAGGTGCATAGAGTTGCATCAACTTTATACAGCTCTAGCACCCTCCGAAGCCATGTATGAGGCACAGAATCGTACGCTTTCTTATAGTCAATCCAGCATGTCGCAAGGTTCTTTCGGTTGCGGCGTACCTGCTCGCAAACAGCCATGTCAATAATAAGGAGCTCTTTCGTACCACGTGTCCCACTTTTACATCCATTCTGAGAGATTGACAAGATGTTATTGTTTTGTACATGTGAATATATTTTTACTCTCAGGATGGATGTAAAAAGTTTGTATATGGTAGGTAGACAAGTTATAGGTCTATAATTTTTGGGGTCTGTGGTACTACCAGACTTGTATAGGTGGGTTACTCCGGTAGTCATAAAAGCTGGAAGCGACGCTGACTCAAGGGATGACTGGAAGCAAGATGCCAAGCAAGCGTGTGAGCTACGGAACCATTTTAACCAAAAGTTGTGCTGTCCGTCCGGTCCAGCAGATTTCCAATTTGGCAACGAACGAACTGCACAACCAATATCTTCTTCAGATATGGTTATAGGTTCCATAGCTGGAATTGGTTCACACGCCCGCTCAACATCCCTAATCCACGCATCCTGTGTATGACTGACGGGCGTCGACCAGATGTTTTTCCAGAAGTTAACTGTAGAAACAGCATCAGGTAGACTCCCATCAGTCACATCCGAGTTAGGTCGCTCCCACCCTCTATATACCCACCTCTCATTTTTTTGGAACAAGCGATTCCGAGTGTATCTGTCCTCTCTTTTTTTGTACCGCCTTATGCGGTTCGCCCACGCATAAACTTTCTGCTTCAGGTAATCGATGCGCTCTGTGACCCGAACAGAGTATTCACAGGGCCTAATATTAGTTCCCACGAATGCACGGGTCACAAAGCGCATGACTCTCGGGCGTGTATTGCCCGTCCTGAAGCAGTGTAGCTTGCCAATGAGCACCCTAGCCTCGTTGATGCGCCGTTCAATTCTGCACTGACAAGCTGGTACAGCAGGCTTTGGTCGAATAGCTGTTTCTTGTTTAAAAAATTTAACACCAGCTATTCGACATACTGCAACAGCTGCACAGTACAGAATGGAATGGGCATCAGTAATGTTTCTGCAGTTGTTCAAAAACGATGTTAACATCGAGCCTAGGGCACACACTAGCGCCACATTTTTTTTATGTGTGGGCAAACGCGGAAGCCGCGGTCTACACTCAATAGGGACAGATTGAAACTCACCAATAGCTCGCTCCAAAGCGCTCCTTAATTCCTCATTGTATTGAGTACTTACAGGTATAGCAGCATCACTCACTTCTTCACCAACATGTGAGATGATGTTTTCTTGCGTTATTTCATTACGGTTACTTTGTAATGGCACAGGTAATGGTTGCAATGAAGAAGGCGTGATACCACTACACACTTCTAAGCGTAGCCTCTCAAGTGTAGCGTCATCCAAGAGGTGACAGCGTTGTATGGCGCGCACCTGATCCGATAGGCGTTGTGCCGATACGTTGACATCTGGTTCAAGTACCCGAAACAGAGGTAGCATGCGAACACGGTACGCAGTGAGGTTAGTTCCCCCCTCTGTAGCCACAAAATATGCCCGCATCACGTTTTCATTCATACCGAAGTTCCATCGAATGCGGTGCACATTACCACCGGTAGCGGGGTCCGTAATCGAAGCCGGAGGGCCTCGGGGTCCCAAGCCAGTCGGTGGCCGGCCTCTCCCCTGCCGACGTACAGGTAGAGGCGACGTCGGCGGAGAGAAAAACTCGTCGCTGCTTGAGCTCGACGCCTCACCAGTAGTCACAGTTGTCGACGACTGTAAGGCGGAGCTGTGCGACAAGTCCGGGGTTGGTAATTGTGCTTTTTTGGCGCCAGCTCTGGTCAACATTATATTTTTTCTTAATTTTCATCTTATTTTCATATTATCATTTTCAGTTTGTTACACTGACATAATGTGTCAAAGTGTACTATAATTTATAAAATATATGTTTGTGTTTTTTCCGGATTTTCTTCATGCTGATTTTTTTTGTAATAGATATATATTTGTACTTTTATTATATTTTGAATGATATTTTTGTATTATTGTAGATTCAAGGTAAAATATTTTAATAAATATTAATATTATTATTATTATAAAAATCCTCCGCGTCATTTCCGACTGGGAATGTTCCCAGAATACTGGCTGTGTTGCCACGTTGGATGGCGATACTTATTCTTTGGGCCAGAAAATAGCCAGCCTTTCTGGTCCTGAGAAGCATCGATTAATAATTAATTGATTTTTATTCGTATGTAGTGAGACTGCTCTTAAATAATTTCTAAAATATTCCCTGGTCACAAGATCAAACAACTTTCAAGGTCAAAAATTTTCGTAGTTTTTTTTTTTCACACAAAAGTTTTGATCACAATACTCTACATTTTGTTCTATCTTAATTAATTTCTCCCTCATACCAACTCAGGTGCTGTGATCACCACGTATATAAATAAATAGTAGGTACATGTTTTCACGACAACTACCTATTATATTATGAACCTACTTCTAAATCACGAGATTTAGCTGTTACAATAAACATTTTTTTAAGTCCCCTCAAACGCGGCCACTCTTACGTCCATTGCCGGGCAACTCTGGTATGCACCATAAGGTATTTCCAGTGGCGCCCGGCGGACTTTGGCCACCTGTGTGGCCTCATCGGGGTTACAATAATCATAGCTAAAAACAAAAGTCGCGTCCGTCCGTATGTATGCTTAGATCTTTAGAACTACGCAACGGATTTTGATGCAGTTTTCAACAAAGGATAAAGTGGTGCTCAAGGAAGGTTTTTGTGTATTTAATTTTTCAAGTGGGCGAAACCACGGGCGTCCGCTAGTAAATCATAAATCACAAATCAGTTCTTTAAATAAACAATATTCTATCTTTGATAAAGTTTAGTAACATAAAATATAGTTGTGGTACTTATTGAAGTCGTTAACAAGAAAGACTGTCCCACACACTCGCTTTGCTTCGGCAGTTAAGATAGGATCAACTTAAAAGTCCCGATTGCAATATCTTTCGCAATAATTTAAGTTATCTTATAGACACGGAGTAAGGATTTGTAATCGTGGGATAATCCAGATCACGGCACATTACATGTTGTGGAGAAATAAAGCTTGACTTCAATATGTTACAGGTTTTCCTGTAAATAGTATCATTGTTGTGATATCACTGATATTCACGTTGATTTTAGTCCTAAAAGCATGGCAGCGTCAACTTTACTCGATTTGATGGACATAATAATAATATTCAACTAACTAAATTAACACATTTTTCAACTTTTCCGATATCATTGGCTGAATTATGTCGATATATATTAGGTCTCGGTCAAGTACTGTAAAATAAGTGTGGCTACGAGTTCGGATGTTGGAGCACATGGCTGTTAGCTTTTTAAGTTACCCCTAGCGCTCAGCAATAACCGAGTTCCAGACGCTCATTTGCAATACTGAACAACGTCTCTTATCTTGTCCCACTGGAGTGTCCTGGAGCTAGTTTGGAGTAACAAGTTCTACTGTGCTGGGACCATCCTTATATACCTTGATATTGGCAAAAACATCGATGAACGATGGAGCCACACCCTTAAAAGAAGTAAAAGAAGTCTGCATAAGTTTTAGTTATAACTGTATTTTGGAATTTGTATTTATTTGTCGTTCAACAAGAACGTTTACTCCTGAGAATTACTGACGTGAAATGGTTAGGCATTTATGATCATAATATTTTGAAAATTTCCGTGTTGTTACGTTGTCCTCAGGTCTTATTTAATACCTTAGTATCATAACGTGAAATTGTCATAGCGAAAACTTAACCTGGTTCAACATCTTCACCTCTTACTTACAACTATTCAGAAACTGCCCTATTGAGAACCTTATTTAATTTTAAAAAATACTAATTACTTCAAAACGTTTATGTCTTCATTTACGGTACTTTAGATTACTACAACCGCAGGCTAATAAAGAATACTTAATGTGCTCAAGTTTTGTAATAAATCTTAAAAGAATGCTTTGATTGCTCCCAAAAGGTTACACCGTGGAAGCATTCACATTCTATATTTTCCTTGTTATTTATATTATGAGCCTGTGCTTTATACTAGAACCGCGGCATAACAAAAATAAATGTCCGTACGTTACCATAATCATAGATTTCCGAAACTGAATAACTTTTTTCTTAATGAAAACGAATGGAGAAACTAGAAGTGAATCCAAAGCTCCGGTTATCTTAACAACTTTTTTATTATAATGCGTAACATGATGTGACTTTAACGATGAAACACAAACTCTCTTATCTCAATAGGTGAAATATGGGTACCCGTGGATATCGTGCGGCTATTTAATGTACAGAATGCCAGTTCTGTTTTCCATTTACACTACGTTTACATTAAGATGCCTTCCCATTTGCATGTTGGAATAACCTTTCCATAATCGAGAAGACGGTGGCTCCTAACTTAGTGATTAGCTTAATGGATTTCTCAATTTAATGAAACTCAAACTTTGTGATTGGTTTCTTTAAAGATAGGACGAAATTAACGATAACTTACATCTTTTTATTCAATCCAGTCGACGGCAGAGTTTTTGGGTTCCATACCCAAAGGGTAAAACGGAACCCTATTACTAAGGCTTCACTTTCATCCGTCCCTCGCGTCCGTCCGGCTGTATTTCATGAACAGTGATAGTAAGAAAGTTGACATTTTCACAGATGATGTATTTCTGTTGCCGCTATAACAACAAATACTAAAAAAACGGAATAAACTCAATATTAAAGGGGGCTCCCGGTTTACTATCGTTTTAAAAAAACGTATGACAAATGATCATTTTAAAAACAACGCTAGACAAACTTTCATTTTGCAATCTGTTAAAATATAATTTTTTAAATTTTACTGTCTGACTCAAAGACCTTATAATACAATGGACATAGGATCTAGAACAAATCGCAAGAAATGTCCCGAGTCGACCTATACATTATACATAGGCATACATATATATAAACTAATTTCATATTAAAATTTAAACCTTGATTCAACGGAATAGTGTTCACTTTTGTTTGCACTAATTTATCGCAGTACGTAGCTTCTATCTGTCCGCCTGACTAATTCACCTTATGCAGCTTCAACTTGAACTACGTGATCATAGAAACAATGGAGTAGGTTTATTTTGTTAAAGTCTTTTAAGGATTCCATGATATGTACCTACGTACGCGTAATAATTAATGTAAGACTATAATAAATTCCATAATCTTATAAATTGTAATTACTTGTTTATGTTAGACGATATAAGCTGAAAAACTAATTAACGACTGACAAAGTTTTTTTTTCGAGTCAGTTTCATAATAAGTAACTGTAGTGTATGAATAACAAAAAGGGAATTAATGAATTTAACTAATTATAATATTATAAATGCCAAACTTCCTGCGGCTGTCTAAGTTCTTCCGCTTTCATTACTATTTTCATAACGCTATGTCGCTACGTCTACTACAAGATAGCCGTGTTTCAAGTGACTGAATTAGTTGCTTAAACTGCGCGTCATTAATTTATTTTTAGCTTATGGTTAATTTTTGGGATACGAAATTATTGGCTACTAGCTGATCACCGTGACTCCGCCCGCGAGATATAGTTATCTCGGCCCCGATTCCCGTGGGAATACATTACCGAGAATCCAAATAAAAAAAAATAACAGTACATGCACGAAATAAAATGACATGTGTAATTATGTAATTATATTTATGACAAAACAATGATGCCCTGTGAAAATTAAAAACATTTTTGGGCTTATCTCCTCCATCCCAATCAAAAGAAAAAATTGTATTCAATCAAGGGATTCTTGTACAAGTTTCATAAAGATCGGACCTCTTTTTGTTATGTCCATAAAATGAGCCGAACAAACAAGATTGTTATTTTTTGGATCAAAATATTGTGCACAGTGTACTGGATCCCGAGGAAAACTGAAATAGATGTTGGTTCATATAACGAAAAAAAATCATAAAGAGCCAAGGCGTCTCCACTATAATCTTTGTTCCAAATAGTTTCATCGCTATCGGTAATCCGAATAAATCTGAATGGTCATTTTGTTAGTACATTATTCAGTGAAAATGAAATGGTCTCTTTCTTTTTACTGAGCTTGGGATGAATTCGAAAGAGACAGATAGATACTTCGGTATTGGACTGGATTGCAATATTTACTTTTGTCTTTTAATTTATTATCGACGAAATTTTAGGGAAAATATGATACACTGTCTTCAATTTGCTTTTTTTTCGTAGTTTTTACACGTTTTTACAATACAGTACGGCATTGCGCAACGTGTTGTCGTTCAGTTGTCAAAATCAAGACTGGCGCGCGATTGTTTCTTTTTTAGCGTTTTGTTTCTCTTTTAGCGTTTTGTTTCTCTTTTAGCGTTTTGTTTTGTTTGTTGATCCGAAATCCACTGTATATAAAATCATTGGTCTGACTAAATAATTCGTTTGCCAAATTATTGTTTTTACAAAATGTCAAATAAAAATAAATATTGATGTCAAACCAAAACTGTGCATATTAGACTTCGTTTCTTTTGTTGTTTTATCATGTTCTAACCTAACTTAACCATTTCGTTTCACTTAACCTATTGACCTACATATTTTATATGATTTCATGCTTAAATTTATTTTTGTATTAAAGTAAATGTTGGTAAATAAAATATTTACCAAATAAAGCACTTTGTCAAATATTATTTAAGCTTTACGTTATTTTGCCAACTAACATGTTTACAAAATAATCCAATTGTGAAATGGTTTTATGGCATAATGTAATTTTGTCTGATAAATAATTTGTCAAATGAGTACTTTATTAACTTATAGTTCGTAAAATGTTTGAATGATTTTTCAAATAAAAATTTGTCATTTGTTTTTTGTCAAATGACTGGATACCGGGGCTCCCACACAAAATGCTATTTTTATAGATAATGGTACGGAACGCTACGTGCGCGACTCTGAATCGCACTTGGCCGGTTTTTTTTCTATTTTCTATTTAAAAGGGTTGGGTCCCGTTATTTATTTTTTTTTGTCAACAACTGGTACAGATGGGATGACAATAGTTCAAATAGGGTACCTCGAAGCTATGACGCACAAATCTTTCTGTTTGATCAGGCGTTTGTTGATAACAAATTCGTTGACATTAATCCTCAGACAATAGTACCGCTTTATCCGGGGAGGTATGGCCGCCACAATGGACTCCTTTAACCGAAGTTAAATATCAATGTTTGCCTAAAGGATTTTTAGAAATTAAAGCTTTCATTGATGTTTATTCATGTGACAAATTCAATCCTAATCCTAAAATATTACAAATCATAAAATCCTTCTAGTAATTTGTTCTGACATTTTATGGTTTCATTCTCAATGCTTTGTATGTGTGGGTATGCTATGATAATCGTAATTATATATTAGGTAGATACTTCTAGGTGACCATGCTTCAAGCCATGGTCTCCAGCAGAAGTAGGTGGAACGGACAGGCACAGAGGCAGGCTAGAAGAATTCACCCTCCGACGTAGGATAAAACTCGACCCAACCCCAGACAGATGGCCAAAGTCCGCCGGGCGCCACTGGAAATACCCCTGGGTGCGTACCAGAGACGCTCGGCAATGAACGTGGAAGCGGTCGCGACCTTAGGCCGCTGAATTTCAAAAAAAAAGGTAGGTACTTCTTTTCATCGAATATATTCAGTACCATCGAATCGTTTAACGTCCTTCCAAAATCATCGAATAAAAACAATAATTGTCCAGGGTTCGTTTATGCACTGCCAAGCAAGGTTGGGAATGTAAAGAAAAAGTTCGGTAATCTCGCTTTAAGGTGTCAGAAGCGTTCGTTAGCCGTGTTTCTTTGGTTTTACTCCAAATTAAATGAATGACCAAACTATTTTAGTTTTTAGTCAGACTTTGTGTCTTAAGTATTTCAGATCAAGAGACCGAACAATGTGTAAAAAGTTTTAGAAGATTGATATACTTTTTTTGGGTTTATAAGTAAGAGTTATTATAATAATATGTACATAATATGGTAATTGTGACTTATTATGTGATTGATTCCCAATATCTACCTTCTGTATAAACTTACTTAGATTTTTATGCAAATTGTAGAGTTCGGGAAAGCCCAAAATTGACTATTATGGTATTATGAAAATTAAAAGTTTTTTTTTAATTTGGCAGACATATTTATTTATACACGTTAAGAACAGCATCATCTTTTATAGCAATTCATCTATTTACAAAATTGAATGAAGGTACTAATTAATCACAAAAAAAATAAATAGATTTGATTAATTAACTTTCTAGCTTACATTCTACTCGGCATTTGGTTGTCACAAAACCAAAATGTGTCACAAATATAAAGATAATTTTGGTCTTTTTCACTTTTTGCACTGAGAAAACATTCTAAGGTTAATTTAAGTACAATGTTACAAAGTCCAAAACAGACTTCATACAAATCATCATACTTATAGTTGCACCAGTTGTGCCATCTACTCGTATTCTGAAAAACTATTAATTTTATATCGAAGATTCAATTGTTATGAAGGAAGGCATATCACATACAACAGAAATAGTTATTTCTGATAACTTACAAAATATCTGTCATCATAGGCCAAGAAAAATATAATTCCTCTGTTACGGTTTTTATACAATAATGTATTGTTTATTTACAAATAGTTACATTAATATTTTATTGCTCAAAGTACAAGGTAAAGTTTTACTAGAATGAGTTTGTTGCCCATTAAAACTAGTACCGTAAAGTCATTTTCCTATCAACTATCTTTTAACTAAACGATAATAAATATGGACTAGTTGTAAAAATAGTTTCATATATACCGATTAGTCTAATGTAAGTATTTGATTTTTGTAACAGTTGACTAAAATAGTCTAAATAACAACCACAAAAAATTTGTTTTTATTTTGAAAATTTCAAGCAAAAACGTAAGTTATTTGAGTTTTTTTTAAACATAATTACTGTAATTTAGGTGGATTACTCTTATGAACTGAACCGGAACGTGTCACATAAAACACATTTATTTATTTACAAACCAACGTAGTTATTCTTAGAAAATCTTTACTATAGTACTATTTTGTTAACATTATATACATTTCTAATTTTTCTGGTGTTTACCTTACTGTGTTTCATAAATACATTTATAAGTAGTAACTTTGTAATTTACAATCGGCTATACCTACAAACAAAAGTACATTACATTTGTAATTTTCATTAAATTAGCATTTACACAAAGTGTTCCAAGTCCATTACAATTTACAACGCAACACTTACACGTACTGTCACTCTAAATGCAGTTTCGATTACTTCTCTCAATCACTTCTTTTAAGTTTAAGATTATCACAATAACATTTCTATTCACTTGAACTATCTGTCTTTCAAGTTTTTGTTCAACATTTAGGAACTGAACTCATGGTTTCCCACCGACAGCATATCAAAGCTGTGACGTCACACAACTACATCTCGTGGCACTGATTCGTTGTTCGCTGTTGCTGGTACTAGTACTGGCTGGAAACAATGCGCTGCTGGAGCAAAATCTTCAACAAGTTTTCGCTTCAACACAGAAGATGAACCAACGTATACGTTAGTGCCAGGGAATGTGCCTCGTCGTCTTCGCCTCCATAGAATGGCAGCTAAAACTGCTAATCCAAAAACTATCATAGCTGATAAGCAACCAAGAACAAGTTCAGAGTCAGGAGAACGCTCTGGCACTCTTTCACCTCTCATAGAGCTTACAAGAACAGACATCAAACGATCTCCTTCACTAACTTGAACATCTTGAACACTTTCTGTCGAAACACGTTGAGCTCTACTGGTATCAATAGTCATAGTTTCTGACCTCTCGTTGTCCACTCCTGGAGTTCGAGAAACAAGTTCCACTTGGATATGATATATTGTATCTGGCCATAATGATAGTGTAACTCTCGTAGAGTCCGTGAATAAATTTCCCTTTAATCCTCCACCATCTACTTCCCAGGTAACTAGGTATACTCCTCTAGCTATTCTAGGTTCCCAAGCAATTTCACCGATCACCAGTACTTTTTGATGAATAAGGGATATCTCTTTCAGAATCCATCTATGTTCATCATGATTGGAAGTATTTATATCATGAGCTACCCAAGTTTCATCTGGACTGTAGATCGTAACAAGCCCTAGGGGATCAACAACGAGTACCCGAAGTAGCGCTCCTTCATTGTTGGAAGGTACTCGTGTTGCTAATGATTGGGTTTGAATTATTTGGCGCCAAGGACCTTCAGCAGCGCGTCTCATAACAACGTAGACGAAAGGTGTCGGACGTGAAGCGGCACGAGGCGCTGGGGGTGGCCAACGGGCCAATGCTCCACTCACACGCATCACACCCTCACCTTTTGTGTGAATAACAGGCTGTGTTTGCGATGCACGTGCAGCTTCAGAGTGAAATTCGCAGGCAATCTTGCAACCCGGAAACTGTAAACAAGAATCCGATTTAAAAAATGCATAAATTAAATCAAAGAAAGTAAGTAAATGATAAACTGAATAAATTGAAACTTACACAAATATCTCTTTCTTCGCAGATTGCTCCCCACACTTCGTAGTTAGATTGCAGCAGTTCACAGTTCTCCCAACACTGCAACAACAAACGAATATTGTTATAGAAAAACATCTCATCAGAAATTTATCCCAATTTGAACAAGTCTTTTCACTCCTTTGATTTATTATCACGTCGGTCGTTACGACAAATGAGTAGTATGCACAGACAAATTTTAAAGTTGATGTTCATCCATTGGTAGTTTGTAAAAAAGAAAAATGTTTTTGTGTATTATTTATTTGTGTTACAAGCTACGTGTTTTCTCCTGAAATGTATAGACAGAGGTATCCTAAACGCCAACAAATCCCTAATTATTCTGTTGGATCCTTGTATTAGAGGACGACCCTGTTATTGTTTATAGGAACTTTGGATATTATTTGCCACACTAGAATTCGTATGAGGTACTTTAGAATGACCTCGCCGGGTCCTGAAGTATTTGGGTATTAAAAAAGTCGGGTGACTTTTTGAGATTCGATGGTTATAGCGACGCGACGCGGGTTGCGATAAAGTATTGCCATTATTTTTTTAACAATATCAAGTTGGAAAATGGCAACATAGAAACATGAGAATCAAAGAACAGAAATAATGATGGAGTAGATCAAAATTTGTGTGACACGGAAACAAACAACTTTAAACGAGGAATAAAATTACAAACATATCACGTTCTTGTAATTTTTGTCTGTTACGTACATATTGAGCAATTTTTGTAGGTACATACAAAGTACTCTTGAATAAATAACTTGTTAAATCAAGGGGTAGACCCAAATTTCGCACGTTATTTTGTCATCCCACGTAGGGGAGAGTGGGTACAAAAGTAACAGCGGGTCGAAAGTAACACAGGCTTTCTAGGCTTACCCAATAACCCAACACCGCTCCGCTGCCGTAGGGCCATAGCGGAGAAAGCCCCCCCACACTTACATTCAGTCGCCGCGTGCGCCACGCGCTGTCAGGTTGTGTTAGAGGACGTTTCGTGATTTCACAAATCAAAAGTAAGTTTTTTGACATTTTCTTATTTGATGTTATCGTAGTCTTAAAACGATGGTACCAATATTAATATTTGCATATACATTCTTTATTAGTTTGAGTTTACAATGCTTAAACACGATTTTATCTAGTATGTTTCGTTTTAAGGTTATCTTTCATATTTTACCAAAAATGTGGTTGGGTATAAAAGTAACACAGCCCTATGGGTACACAAGTAACATGTTACTTTTGTCCCCGTATTGATTGAAGTATTTGCTTAGTTTTGTAATGCGTGCTTTTTGCGCTGATTTTTAACAGGATGCCACGACAACGCATCAGAACTACCACACGAGGAACGACTGATACGGAAGTGTACCGAAAAGCGGCTGAAGAGCATACCAAAGATGGGACAGCAATCAGATCCCTGGCAAAGAAATATAATGTTTGTCATGTTACCCTCTATAGATACATAAAAAAAATTAAAGCAGGAAATACCAGCGCAGTTGTGGGTTACCATTGCGTCAACCGTGTTTTTACTATTATCGAGGAAAAATGATTAAGTCCAACTAAAGCACGTAAACTAGCATATGAATTGGCGCTAAAAAATGGCAAAACCTTTCCTGAATAGTGGCACGATTCGCAAATGGCGGGTAAAGAATGGTTGACGGGTTTTTTAAAACGACACCAGAGTCTCTCTTTGAGGTGCCCTCAAGCAACAAGCCTGTCGCGAGCCTCGAGTTTCAATGAACACAATGTAAGTAAGTTTTTTGATAATCTTACTGACGTAATGGATGGAATAGGTAAAAAAATTTGAGCCAAAAGATATCTGGAATATGGACGAGACAGGGGTGACCACTGAATCATCCTGGCCAGACAATGACTGTCCATTACATTCCTGGCATTGTTAGAGAAGCATTTCCTCTATCCGTCACTGATCGAAATGCAGTTGCCGGATTTACCTGTACTGGTATAAGTCCATTTAATAGGAATATATTCACTGCTGTTGACTATGCACCATCATCTGTCACTGATCGACCTTTACAAGTTGACAGAGAAGTTTCACCAAATCTATTGACCAGATTCGAGGCAGCATCTTCTGCCCGAGTTGATTTGGTTACTCTAATTGACAACCTTCCAACATCGAATGACCAGACTGCCCAGGGTACACTTAGCTTGTCAACAGTTTCATACCATCAAGGATCCAACTCGCCAGTACCAGGACCAAGTGGGCTACAGCAAGCAAATTCTCCTCAGCTGTTTGATTTCACACCTAAAGATCTTAGACCGTTACCACAAGCAGGTCCAAGGCGTGTAGCAAATAAAGGCCATAAAAAACGAATGACAGCCATATTGACAGACACGCCCGAAAAAAACGCAATTGAAGAAAGGGAAAATATATCTGACGACGATGATTGTTTCTGTCTTGTTTGTTTAAAAACTTTTAGTGCTAGTAGACCAAATGAGCAATAGGTACAATGTACCGAATGCAAAAAGTGGTCACATGTGGAATGCGTCAACGATGATACAAATTATGTGTGCCATAATTGTGACTCTAACTGAGGAACTAATACTAAATAGTCTGTATGTTATCAATAAGAAGACTTCTAATAAATAATTTGTTGATTGAATACATCATATTATATTCATTACAAACACCCTTGTCCTGTTACTTTCGACCCACAATGTGTTACTTTCGGCCTGCCTAAGTGGTCGAAAGTAACAACTGGCGAATTTTTTTCAGACCTCTGTGGTTCATATAAAATACACAATAATAAAGTCATTTAAGGTAGAAATTTAAAGAACATAAACGGAATGTTCATTTAGGAATAATAATTTCATCAAAATAACTACACCTAACCAGAAATCAAGGTCAAAGTACAAAATGTTACTTTTGTACCCGGTCTCCCCTAATTGAAGTTGAGTCTTTTGCCATATTACTTAGCGTGTATTCAGCACTAAATATACGATAAGAAGAATAAATGGAGTGGTGACCTATTATTTATTTCTGCATTTTGACTGAATGTAAATCAGTGGCGTTGAGAATAGGTACATCCAACCAAATTTGACTACTCATCCCCAGAATGTAGCATTTGTCATTGAAACGCTCGTTAGTTGGACTTGACGTTAACTTGACGCCGCCGCTCTCGCCTCGGTAAGCTTAATTATAAAAGCGGACCGCTATTATTAATTATTGGTATTGACTAGGGTTGTTACGGTGGTTTGGTTTCTATTCCGATAAATCAGAAATTTCGATTGATTTTACACTTTTGTATACGACATAATGCATAGGTGTCAATGATATTTAAACGACTGCTGAGTCAGTAAGATTAATACTCTTATTTAACTTATAGAAGCAAACTCTAGGCTCTTTAGAACATAAATCTGCATCAATAGTCGTAGGGTTTAGTTCTAATAGAAGATCTGAGTTTGTATCCAATGAATTTGATTTCGGTTTCAGCTCTAATTCATATAAAAATTAAACGTTTCGATTTTATATTGGTTCTGATAAACCCTTACATCCATAACATTGACACCTACCTATCGATTCAAGGAATCCAATTCAAGTGACAATTCATCGGTTTTAGCTGGAGATGGTTTGTAACAATAAATTCAATTAATTTGTTACTGTACCGTTAGATAAGGTTGCAAATTAGCGGCAATAGGATAGTCCCTATTATTGGACTAACAAAGTTAATTTTTTTTTTTTTTTTTAGTTCCGCGACCAAGGCCGCGGCCGCTCTAACGTCCGTTGCCGGGCGTCTCTGGTTACAAGCAGAACGTATTTCCAGTGGCGCCCGACGGACTTTGACCACCTCTGTGGTCTCTGCGGGGGTTGGGTCGGGATGAGAATCCCGCGTCGTTGGGGGTAGGGTTTTATCCCGCGTCAGTGAGTGAATCTGGTTGCGTGCTATGGGGCAAAGGCCCCGCAGCACGCAACCCTTCTAGCCTGCTTCTGTAAGGACGACAGGTGGCGATCCCGCCGTCCTCAGGCCCCGATCATGGAGGTCGATGGTCTTGGGCGTAGATGAGTCTGCGGCGGCCTCGCCGCTGACTACGGAACTCGGCGGGGAGGGCACGCTCCCTCTCCCTCTCGGCCGCCTCCTTCGCGAGCACGACTTGCTCGCAGAAGGACACGGCCGCGTTCCACCTATTCCCGCTGGAGACCATGGCTTGAAGCATGGTCTCCAGCGAGAGGGTATCCACGCCCAGACCCACTACGAGGTCCCGGCGCTGACTCGCCCACGCTGAGCACTCCACCAACGTGTGGAGTGCGGTGTCGTCGTCGGAAACCTCGCAGTGTTGACACCGGGGTGTGACCTCACGATGGATGCGAAACAGATAGCTACCGAAGCATCCATGCCCGGTAACGATCTGCGTCGCACGATACGTGAGGTCACCATGCTGCCTCTGCAGCCAATCGTCCATGATCGGTCTCACCGCCGCGATGATGGTGGCACCCCACTTGGGTTGCTCAAGTCGCACCCTCCATGACTCCATGAGATCCTGTCGGAGTTGGGACCGCCGGTCATCGATTTCTCGAGACGCAGGCCTGTGGTCCCGCTCCAGCGCCTCCTTGCGCCATTGGAACAATGACGCAAGGGCTCTCGCTTCCAGGTCCCATGGAGGGGTCCCGGCTAGGAGACATGCAGCCTCTCCGGAGATCGTGCGGTAGCCCCTTATTGTTTTGACGGCCAAGGTCCTCAACGGTCTGTTAAGGAGCGTTGAGTTGTTGGCCGTCAACCGCGCCGCCCATACGGGAGCCCCGTATAGGGCCATACTCCGCACGATCCCCAGGTACAGTCTCCTGCAGGAAGCGTTGGGTCCCTTTAGGTTGGGCATCAGTCGCGAAAGCGCGACCGATGCGTGTGTCACCTTGGGGACCAAACTTCGGAAATGTGGTCCGAAGTTCCATCGGCTATCAAGTACGATCCCTAGATACTTCATCGAGGGCTTGATGCCGATGCTAACGCCTCCCACATTTATGCTGGAACCTTCAGGTGGACCGTTCCGAGGTCTGTGAAAACACAGAACCTCGGACTTGTGCAAGGCCACCTCCAGTCCCAGCCGCCGTATCCGACCCACGACTTGAGCAACACCCGTCGTGACCTTGAGTGCTGCCTCCTGGTACGTTGCACCCCGCGCCGTGACGAGGGTATCGTCGGCGTAGCACGTTACGCCGACGCCCTCAGGCAACGCACCCCGCAGCACCCAGTCGTAGCCGATGTTCCACAGAAGCGGCCCCAGGACCGACCCCTGTGGAACACCGCACGACACATCCCGCCGAGCTGGCCCGAGCCAGCTGGGGAAAGCTATGGCCCTCTCCGAGAGATAGGCCCCGACAATACGACGGAGGTAGAGAGGCGTTTCGTGATACACGAGCGCCTCCCTAACGCAGCTCCATGGCAAGGTGTTGAACGCGTTGGCGATGTCAAGAGACACCGCCACCACCACCTTGCCCTGCGAGACTGCTTCCTCCGTCAGGCTCTTGACGCGCATGATCGCGCTCACGGTGGAGCGTCCCCGATGAAAACCGTACTGGTTGTCCGCCAGGTCTGGCCCCACCGTCGAGAGATGCTCGACGAGGCGTTCCGCGATAATTCGCTCAAAGAGCTTACATACCTCGTCGAGCAACACGATCGGCCGGTATCCGGACGGTGAGTCCACCGGCTGCCCCGCCTTACGGATCAGGACCAGCTTCCCCGTTCTCCACACCTTGGGAAACTGGCCCCTTTCGAGGCATGCGCTAAAGAGCCCCATCAGTCGAGGCCCGAGTTCTTCGAGGGCCAGGACCCATGCACGGCCAGGAATGCCGTCGGGTCCGGGGGCAGTGATTTTCCGGCGTTTGAGCCGGAGTACTGCCGCCCCTAGCTCCCCCACCCTGACTTCGGGTACGTCGTCTTCGCCGGTGCTATCCGCGTCGGGCAGAGACGGAGCCATGCGCGGAGGGACGTGCTCCTCCGCGCTCGTCGGAAACAGGGAGCCCATGACCCGCTCCAGCTGCTGCGGCTGGAGACTCTGGGTCAGTGGGGGCGCCCTAGGTCGGAGTTTCTCCCTGACCTGTAGGTACGGGCGCCCCCATGGGTTCTGCTGCAGGGTCTCCAGGAGCTCCTCGCTGGCCGCCGTCTTGGCCCGCTTTATTGTCTCCTGGAGATTACCTTTAGCCTCCCTGTAAGCCTGATAAAGCTCCGCCTCTCGGGTTGCCGCGTCGTCTGGGCGGCGATGCCTCCGGCGAAACCTGGTGTACTGGCGGCGGGCGGAGATGCATGCTGCGCGCAGCTGTGCAATCTCCGGCGACCACCAGTACACCTGCTTCCTTGCCGGTCTGGGTGTAACCCTAGGCATCGCCGCATCACAGATTTGCGACATGGCTCCCCTGAACCACTCCGCCTCGGCATCCACATCGGCAGGCCGGTCCGGTGCCGGAATCCAGGCCTGCACGATGGACGCCTCCAGGAGAGCCTCCCGATCCAGATGGTGAAGTGCCCAACGCGGATCCGGGGGATTTTTTTCTACCGGCTGTGGGAGGTCAGGTGGGGGGACGACATCGAACCGGATGTACCGATGGTTCGAGTGCGTCTCCTCACCCTCCTCCACGTGCCAGCCAGTAATACGGGCGGCGAGGGCAGAAGTCGCGAACGATACGTCCACGACCGAGCTGGTCCCTCGCCGCCAGAAGGTGGCGACATTCCCCCGGTTGAGGACCTCCAGACCACGTGTTCTGGTCCAGTCCTCAAGAAGCCTCCCCTTGTCCCTGGTTTCCCGGGAGCCCCACGCCACACTCCAGGCGTTGAAGTCTCCCAGGAGCAGGACAGGGCGAGGACGGCACGCAGCGAAGACGACGTCGAGCTCAGTGAGCCATAGCTCAAACTGAGTCTCGTCCAGTGTCGGCGAGATGTAGGTGGCCACGACTGCCAACCCATCATAGTCCGCCGCAACACACCCGCGGCCCCTTGCAATGATCGCAAGGCGCGAGCTGTCTGCGGCGGACCCCCCGAAGATAAAACAGGCCGAGCCGTCCTCGTCCACCGGGCTTCCCGGGTGGACGTAGTACGGCTCGGCGACCACGGCCAAGTTTATGGACCACTGCCGGATGCTCTGGTACAGAAGATCCTGAGCAGCGCGGCAGCGGTTCAAATTCACTTGCAGGATGCGGATATGGGCGTCAGACATTAATGGACGTCCATATCAGCATCCCGCCGAGAAACATCTGGCCGTGCAGTAGCGGCACCCCCACCGCTTTCAGCGGACGGACGAGGCTTTGGCCTCGAGGCGGCGCAGGTTGTGCTGCCAACCCGGTGGTCCGCAGTCTTGCCCTCCGCCTCGCATCTAAAGCAGCGAGGCGGGGCGTCGCAGGCACTTGCCTTGTGACCGGGCCGGCTGCAGCGGAAGCACCGATCGCCTACGGTGACTTCCGCTGTGCACTGTACTCCAACGTGCCCCACCACCATGCACCGGAAACATCTTGTTTCCCGGGCACGAAGGAGGTGCACCTGCGCCTTTAGGAAGCCCCCTATGAGGAGGCCTCGTCCGTCCGCCACTTTTAGTGCCGCCGCGACGGGGCACTGGACGACTGTCGTGCCATGGCCAGTGAGGCTGAAGGAGATCTCTCCAGCCTTCACTTGGTCACGGGGACAGCCGCCCGCCTCCACGACGGCGGAAATCACTTCCTCCGTCGTGGCCGCGTCATCCAGACCGGAGACGCGCAATGCAGCGCATTTGGTGGGCCTGGTGACGCGGACGGCTTCTCCGTCCAGCTTGTCCCTCAGCTGAGCCGCTAGGGCATCAGCTTTGGGGCCGCTGGAGGCGCCGGAGACCTCGAGGAGGCGAGCCCCGGTGCGTGTCGTCTTGCACCGGAGACCCCCCTGGATATCGAGGGCTGAGAGGTCGACTGAGGCTTTAACTTGCCTCAGGACATCAGCGTACCCCACACCCCTCTCCACACCCTCCGTCGTCACCGTAAGGACGACGGCTGTGGAGCGAGGAGCGCGGGGCCTCTTCGGCACCTTCGCCGCGGCGGCTTTGGCCGCTTTCTTGGCGGCCTTTGTCTTCTTCTTTGCTCCCACTACTTCCCATCCCTCCCGTCTGGAGGGATGTGAAGAAGCAGCGGGGGCAACGTTGGAGGAGGCGGGGGTGGCAGAAGTTTCACTTTTCTTACCCCGTCCCTTCCCCTTCCTCGCTTGGGCCGCGGTCTCAGCCGGCATCCGAATCGCTGGGGAAGCGGACGGGGGCGGAGCGGGGCGACGGACAGCGGATGGCGTGCCGCTTGGACCGGGAGCAGAAGCACCGCCGACAACCGCCGCGTATGTAAACGCGGGACGCGCCAGCGGAGGGCGGTACGCCCGGTCCTCGAGAATCGCGAGGCGCCTCTCGATCGCCGTCAGGACCTGCACCATAGTCGGCACAGGCGGTGACGGCGATTCGGGCGCCGTGGTGGGCACCTTGGTGGGCGCAGTGGTAGGTGCTGTATTGGCCGCAGGCTTTTTCTTCGGCGCTGGTCCAGCCGTCGGAGGAGGCGGCATAGTAGCTGGAGCTGGAGCTGGAGGCCCTTTGACCACCCTGGTCAAGTCCGCGACCTCCCGTCGCAGGACCTCCATCTGCCTCCGCGAGGCGGCGAGCTCCACCTCCAGGCTCTCCACCTGCAGCCGGAGCCTCACTTCCTCATCAGTAACGCTCCGCGCGAGGAGCTCGTCGAGCGAAGATTGGGCATCAGCCACCAACGATGCCACAATCCTCTTCTTGCCCTGCATGCCCTTGTTACCTTTCAAGGCTGCGTTCATCAGGGCAAGAGAACTCAAGAGCTCCCGCGCGGGCGGCACGCCGATATCTCTGCGACTGGGCAGGGGTGGTACAGAAGGATGGAGCGTTGGCGGCATCTCCTTCTCCTTCGCCAGTAGAAAATCGCCACGTGTCCGTGGCGTCTTTTTCGGGCCCCCTTCCTCCGACTCACTGCTCCCGGAGCAGCTAGTGCTCCGGTCGCGCGAAGGTCCCGTCTTTATTTCTTCGTGGACCCTCTTCGTAGGAGGGCCCTTTGTGTTCACACTGCTGGGACCTGGCTTGACGTCAGACCCAGCAGCAACATTTCCTGAAGGCGTCGACGTCACGCTGCGACTGGGCAGCGCGGCGCGAGCCTCCGTTTCGCTCGGCATCGGAGTCCGTTGGGATAGCGTGAGGTCGTCTTCTTGGTCCGACTCCGCCCAGAGAAAGGCGGAGCCGAGACCGGGGTAATCGTTTTTATCGGGTTGAGCCGACATAACTATTAATATTCGCACTTTATGGCCACAAGTTCGGACTAGAACGTTCGGTCACCCAACTTGCCAATGCGTTACCGTAAGCAAGTTGGGGTCCAGGGCGGACGACGAGGACGTAGTTTCTAATCACTTGGGGCCCCGCCCCTAACAAAGTTAATGGCGAAAAGTGGGCAAATAATGCCTCTGCCGAACAAACGTAATGATAATAATTATGTTTGTATAAAAAGTTGAAAAACCCAATAAAGTATTTATAAATAAGGTTATGCACAGCCTTTCATCCTAAAATAACGTATCTAACCGGTGTCGTAATTAATTTAATTCTTTAATAAAAGACAAATGAAATATGAAACAAGCAAGATTAAAATTGACTAGCTAAATGTTATGGGTTCATAACTAGGATTCATCTAAACTATTCTAAACCATAAATCGACATGGATCCATCACATCTCGGGTTTAATAATACAGTGGAAGATGAACTCTGAAATTAGCTTCCAGAGTTTTTTTGCAAAAGTTTGAAAAGCAAATTGCAATTAACTGAGCTTTGTTTTATTATGGCAGTCATAATTTTATGCTTTGAAGTGGACTTAGTAATATGTCTATGCTTCTATCTATACTTGTAATAAATCAGTACAGACCTAGACTAAGTGGACAGTTTGTTCAAAAATTATTGCAATGGGTTTCACCAAGAGACGAAAATTAAAGCTAGGTTAGGTACCTACATTATATTCACAAGGTCCTAGAATGAGTAGATAAAAGCGTTTTAAATGGCCACAATTCACCAGCTAAGTATTTTGATGGTATATACCTAAAACGGACCTATTATCGTTCTCATCCTGTACCTTAGACATGTCTGTCTAGCCTTTCGATCGGTCACAAAGAATGGAATCCAGTATATAATATACCCGCAGTGACCACATAGCTGGTCAAAGTCCGCCGGGCGCCACTGGAAATACCTTCTGCGTGTGAACCAGAGACGCCCGGCAACGGACGTCAGAGTGGCCGCAGCCCTGGGCCGCGGAATAAAAAAAAAAAGAGTTTAAAATATACTGATTACTATCAAAACGAGACTTATTATAGTGATAATATTAAATGTAATACCTATGTACCTTATTTGCTCCCAAACCTTTTGGTTGGATTCACAGGACAGTAGAAGAACCTCTTCTACTGATCTGTGGATGGATTGCACCAACAATGGTCACAGGTTAACATAAAATAACTCCATTTCGCACTCACGAGTTTGTCACGATTGTACACATAACGACAAATAATAGGATTAATAACACCAAAAAGTACTTGCTCTAATTAACGCTGTCGAACGCGGTGTTATTACTCAAGCCTGGGATTTTATTTCCAAACTATTTGTTGTTCTATTCTATCACGTAAACTGTTGACAAGATATGGATCAAAATTTGTAGGTACAGTTCGCGAGGGATACGCGGAGCTTTGCATTTGTGTGAGTGACCACGAAAAGTACCTAGAGTAAAAACTCTTTTTGTAGCTGTGTGTACGACACGTGTGTGTAAAAGAGGTCACATATACGTTCACGTACACTGCACTCACACAAATGCAAAGCTCCGCTTATCCCTCGCGAACTGTAGGTACCTACACAGATACTTAGACTCCGGTAACCTAACTCATACTGCGTTATGACTATGTGTATGGAAATATAATGGATTCACTCGTCCTGATTACAACTTAGGCCTATAAAAGTATGAAGGTGTTATGAGTACTCACCATAAAACAGTCGGGGTTTTGCAAACACGAGGATTCCCCGCTGGGCCGAGGCGCTGCAAACTGCGAACAAACACCAAATATGTTATACAACCCACATAGATATTAAATTCATAATTATCATGGTGTTCGTGCATTTTCAGTCTGAGATTACTGACGAGTGCAGAAGGTAATGAATAAAATTAACAACCTGTATATTTTATACAGATGATACATAACATGAGAAAGGCTAAAATGCACGAATTTTGTATATTTGGGTATTTTGGGTATGTAGATCACACACTTCATAAGTAACTATAGTTATTGTTTAGTACCTACTTAAATAGATAAGAACGAGTATTTCATGAAGCCATTGGTAGATGTCATAATTTGGTCAAAACGCGGCAGTTAGCTTCGAATACGGTTGCAAACGACTATTGATTGTTTGAATTGAGTGTAACTACGGATCCCGTAACTACTGATTCGGTTTTGAAAATCTTATTACTGATATTATATAGCTACATTTTTCCTGAGTAACATCGGCTACTTTCTGTACCGGTACCTAATGGTTCTTACGGGAATCGGGAATGAGAAAACTAAATACGCGGGCGGAGCCGCTGTGATTAGCGCTAGTTAGAAATAAGGAATATAAGACGCAGAAGTTCAACGTTACAAGACGGCTTGTCGGTGGCTTAATTGGCACAACGTTTTCCTTGTAAGAGAAATATAATTACCGCGTCAATCATACTCGTATTATGCCTGATGACATTGAATTTTAGCGATTATATGTGTAAACATTGTTTGGTTAAAAATATTGAAGAACCGTTTCTAAAAATCCAAGTTTGTGAGTCACACACGAGTATTCATTAAAAAAATAGGACTTTTAGATATAATGCACACATTACGCTTTACTTAAACTGTACTAGTAAGTATTAACCAAAAGTATTATGCGGAATATACACATTACAACAATGAACAGAGAACAGTAACCAGTACCTAGTAAAACTCCGCACTTTGGATAACATTAGTGTTCATAAAACTTATAATGCTGATGAAACAATTGTACATAAAGGCTTTTTATTTCAAGTAATAATATTTAAAGTGAAATATGAGTAGTTAACATGAGATTTTTTTTAAGCCAATCTACCGTAATTACTTGCCTAGCATCTCGGGGTAGTAAACCAAATAATATATGTGTTCGTGTTTTAAATTGATTCATCAATAGTTTGATGACTGGGGAACTCAGTTGCAAGACAACCAACGCTTTAAGTCATCAGGTTCGCGAAGGTATATAGGTATACAAATCGAATTTAGATATTAAATACGTTTTGTCTGACTACCAACATACGCTTGAAGTCTTTACTACATACAATTTACTTCAAGCAGAATCATTATCTGTTTTTATACAGTTCCAGTAATTGCCAATCATCATCTTGTAATACGTAATTTAGTTAACTCAAATGACCATTCAATACTTAACCATCCATCCAATATAGCATTACTTCATTTTATTAAAGTCTAATTAAAGTAAAACTGTATAATAGTCTGATAGTTAAGCCACAATACATTAAAAAGTTCTTAATTAGAGCCTGACATCGCATTTTGATTTCAGCCAAGCTCGAAGGTACGTTTAATTATTCGATGGAGCACCAATACATTACTCGTTATCTTCACCCAAGTTCCAAGAGGGTTTTATGTGCGTACAAAAAAAGAGAAAATAAATGTTCGATTCGACCAACCAGTTTAATGCATTTGATAAAACTGACGGGCATCTGCTTACCGTCCGGAGAACGGTCGTTTTAATTGCCTGATACGCCGAGGGACTGCTGGGACACTAGTGGCCTAAATGTCAAATGTTTTATGTCGTGATGAAAAGTTAATATGAAAAGTGACAATTCTTTCTTTTAATATTCCTTTGAGTCACAATGTTGTAAATAATATAATTATACTTCATAGCAATAAGTTGTATTGAGCAACCAGTAGATTTAGCTAGGGAATATAATTTTTTTTACAGAATATTAATAAATGCAGTATTAAATTTATAATTTAAGAAAGTCTACAAATATTCGTTTTTATTTTAGGTTGTAAACTATCAAGTAAATGTTTTCAATATCGATTTAATTAGTAAAAAGTTGAGTAATAGATACTTAACTATAGACATAATATTAACTCTGTCATGTTGTGATTAAAGTTTTGCATGCTAATATTGCTCTATATCTATACCAAGAGTAAGTAGCTTGTAGTGAAACAATACTAACAAAAAATACTTTAGAAAGCTAGTAGCCAACAAAGAGTGGCAAAGGAAAACAAAATTACTGTTTTAGGTCACTATCATTGTAGTTAATGATGCCAATCTGTGGCTGAGGCTATCAAATGACTCCAACCATCCACCCGTTATTAGATGTAATCATCGTAATTTTTCACACAATTTTTTTTCTAACTACGATACAAAGATCAAGAAGAGTGTTATTTCACGTCAGTTAATGACAACAAAAAATATAAGTACTCGAGATTGAGTGCGTGAATGCTTTCACTATAAAAACATACGCTTGCTTGCTTTATATCCCATACTTACTTCCTTTCAATAACATTTAGACTACAAAATATTTATACGCACTGGATCAATGATATCAAATATTATTTTTAATAAAACGTATACCTAAGCTTTCACCTTTTCAAACACCCAAAACTTTATTAACTTAATTATTGCAAATATTTTGTTGAGAGACTGAAAATTTGAAATATGAAAGTTTAACAAAACGACGCCAATATAGGTACTTCGGCAACAGCAAAGGGAAGTGATTGAATAATGAATGACGGTGATTGAAAACGTAGTATCTCGAGTGGCCTCGTATTTGTGTTAGATGCCGCCACAGATTAGCCTTTTGTTAATCAAACAACGTTGATTTAATATTATTTAATTAATCTTTCTTATTTGACTTTAGTTAACGTTCGAAGAAAAACGAATCACTTAGAGATCGAGTTAGATGCTATCAAAAGGAATTTTAAATGTGGAGCAGGTTAATTAATTCAATTGAACATTACAAAAACGTTCTAAAAGACGTCTTAATTGATATTCCTTGTTGAGAATTAGGTTTCAAAAACGTATTACATTTGAGGTTAGTAAGGCTTTTGCATTCCAACACTTTAAACTTTACAAAATCCATTAAAGTTAATCGTTAACATCGAGCCCGAGGCTGCGTCGGCGCAAGAACTAATCGATCGATGGGCATACACGGTCGTTTACAATCAATCCATCAGCGTTTATGTAACACACAACTACCGATGATCTTCATTTATCATAACTTTTGTGAGTAGCGGGCTCGCGCTCTTGGGGGCCAAGCCAGAGGTCTGAACAGAATAAATACCAATGACTTACGAAATATGATATGTAAACAACTATTTCTCTTTTAATCTAACGACACATCTTGGAGATTAATCACTTGTGTAGTCGGTAGTTTCAAGTTGATTAGCTTATGATAATGCGTAAGGTATTTGATATGAAAAAAAAAGTATAACCGTATAGTGAATAAGATTCAACTTGAGTGGTGGCAGCATCAATTAAACGTGAAAGAAAATCATGATTTTATCAAACTCCATAAATAATGGTGAATGCAAAATTTGCATATAACTTTGATAAAAGGAAAATATTACATGCCTAACGGCAGACTGTTACTTACACCCGTAAAAACAGTATGAATTATGATTTCGCATTAAGATAAACAGTCAAAATAAGGACACCAAATGTGAAGAAGACAAGTCATTCGTCTTTGGAATAATTGTTAATTCTTCCTACATATACCTAACTTACAACCCTACTGCTAGGAGGTAAAAAGAATCGGAATATAATTTCGAATACATATAACTAGGAATGTGGAAACTACCTATAATATGTGGAATATTTTCATAAACACTACAGAGAATGTAATAACTCAATTTTACCACAAACATAATGACTGTACTAAATCATAATATAGATAGGTACCTACTAATTCTAATAACGAACTTCCGTCAATGATACTCCTTTTGCAGTGGCAAAATGAATCTGTAAAAACTTGAAATTCCTACGTTATGAAAGAGCAGACTCCGAAGAAGCATGTACGAGAGTCTAAGACTTCAATACGAATAACAATCTGTAGCTGTGTTCTCTTTTTACCGTGCACTAGTTGTTATTTTATTTGATCCTCCTTAAGTAAACTCTATTACCGGTCCGTTTTTACAAGTAGAAAATTCAATTTCAGTCCTGTTCGGTTTCAGTATCTTACTGGAAAGTAGGTTAGCGTTGTGTACCGAGTGAAAAATAAACTAAATAATGATTACTATGATATAAGAATACCAGTGTAACTTTCAGTTGGAAATTGTATTTTGTGCTGCTAAGTACTACGCTATTATTAAACCTGCTTTAACCTGAAGAAAAAAATATCATTGGTATAAATTAGATACCGGGGTAGTGTATAAATTTTTCATAACATCCAACCAAGATAATATCTTACAATGTAGCGAGTGTTAAACATTACCATTCTATTCGATGTATTACTTTTTTGCCATCGTAAGACGGACCGCAGTGGTTTTGTCTTGCTTAGAGAACAGGGCCATAAAATATATTTCAAAGACGTCAGAAAACGTGAGACGGAATTCATTAGTCACTTTTGGAATAAAACGTAAAGTAAACTGTACAATATTGTTTTACTATGCAACAAAAATGTTTAATGTTCACTGAACAGAGTGTTGACCAATTTACTGATTACGAACACATCCTGCCAATTTACTTTATTGATGTTATATTATAGCGTCATTAAGTTTTTATACGCATTGCTTTTCTGACGGACCGCCTATAATTATGATGATACGAGGCCGCACTCCTTAAACTATTTTGAAAATTATACCAATGATCTAAAATCTGCCCTAGTATTAAAGCATGATATATATTATAAAATCGATATAATGATTGGCACCCTCCTTATTTTGAACCTTTTAAAACAATTGCTTTTTACAACATGAAAAATGTAGCCATTAACGTACCCTTAAGATAATTACGCATTGAAATTATATTGTATGTTGAACAAACGTCGACGTTATATTCTTGTACCCTGTAATTTTTGCAGTGATTGTAGTGGAATGGATGCTTTGCATTTCCAGACATGCATTTAAATGGGTACACTGTCGTCTGCCATGAATTGTAGGACTCCACAGAACACAGAAGTGGAATTAAATCTAGCTTTCACTGTCAAACAGACAATAATACAAATGGTCAGAAAATACGTAGGTACCTACCAAATTTGATCATGCGACGAATAAATTAAATGGGAACACAATCAAGGATTAAATTACTGCTTCATTCTGCCTCCCACGTAAACAGGCGTTGCGACACATGTGCGACACGTCGTGTAACCGACCGTTGTGCTTTATGTATGTAGGTGCCTTAACATATATAATATTGTGGCACATTGTGCCGCTCTCTGCGACCGCATATAAATGCGCTGAGAGCAAATAAAACGGTGCTATAATTTCAAATCATACGGACAGAGAATGGGTGTGGACGGCGCTCTCATTGTGTGGAAATGATGTAACCGCTATTAAAAGTGTGGGCTGTATCGTATCCCTTGAATATTTCTTACGACGAAGACGTCGTAGGGTCATATCGGTATTTTATATCGCACTGAAGACAATAGCATACATTTTCAACAGCAAAACTGACTTTGTACCTACCATAAGTGGTTATGCGCTCCTATTTCAATACAATAATTCGCTCCCAATCTTGAGATAACTTATAAAAATGATTGCCTATGTTACTATTTTTTTAAATGAGACACCATACAAGATTTATGTCTTAGTTGACGAAGTTTACGGCCCTGTAGGAATAAAATTGTTTTATATATCAAATTCTTTGTTTTTATCATAAAATACTTTATTGGGTTTTATAGACGAAGTTGTTCTACCTACTTATGTGACAGGTGAAATAACGACGGTAAATTTAGATGCCACCTTCTAATGTTATAAAATGACACAAATGCTATTTTTATGACACGTGTAGGTACGTTATTTAACACATTTGTTCTGGTCTAACATTTCTTGAACATATTCTTTCTGTATTAAGCACTTGTCTGTTTACATTATGTAGTAGCAGTGAAAATTCAGACATATCTAATGGATTTATAGTCGTAATTTGGCTTTCAGAAAATGATTTTATCTACTATTTATTTTACTTCTATGATACAGATTTTCTATGAGATTTTCTCCAAAACTGTATCATAAAGTCATCATTCATCATTACAAACAGTGTATAAATTAAAATATAAAAAGGCTAAAAACTTTCGACAATATCACAGACCTGTCTATCGTATTATGTTAAACTTCTTCCAAAGCCGGGCACCATAAAAAAGAAAAAAATCTATCATAAAACTATACAGTTCATACAAGTGACGAAATAGTCACTGAGTTTACTCCCTCCCTTTAGAATTAAAAAAACACACCCCAGTTCTTATATAACTATTGAGGAAAATTTCCATAGCTCGAATTTAAATCAAGCAACGCCATCTATCGGTTTTTATTAAATGTAGATTATCGGTCATACTGATGTTCTAAATAGCCTAAACGTATGCAATTAGATAAACTAGTGTTTAAAACTGCACGTAACTAGTTAGTAGAACACTCGTAGGAAACTATTTTTTTAGTTCCGCGGCCCAATGCAACGGCCTCTGTAACGTCCGTTGCCGGGCGTCTCTGGTTACAAGCAGAACTATTTCCAGTGGCGCCCGGCAGACTTTGACTACCTCTGTGGTCTCTGCGGGGGTTGGGTCGGGATGAGAATCCCGCGTCGTTGGGGTTGGGTTTTATCCCGCATCAGTGAGTGAATATGGTGAATGAGTGAAGCAGGCTAGAAGGGTTTCAAGCCTGCTTCTGTAAGGACGACGGGTGGTGATCCCGCCATCCTCAGGCTCCGATCATGGAGGTCGATGGTCTTGGGCGTAGTAGTCTGCGGCGCCCTCACCACTGACTACAGAACTCGGCGGGGAGGGTACGCTCCCTCTCCCTCTCCCTCTCGGCCGCCTCCTTCGCGAGCAAGTCGTACTCGCGAAGGAGGCGGCCGTGCAAACGGCAAACAGTCGTGCAAACGGCCACGTTCCACCTACTCCCGCTGGAGACCATGGCTTGAAGCATGGTCTCCAGCGAGAGGGTAACTATAAACAAACTCGGCAAGCCCCGTTTCTTTTAAACCCACTCGTGTTCTAATACACCTCCTTGTGATACTGTTTTATTAACTTTTTACAAACAAAACAATTCAAATTCAGAACACCTGTTATAGAACACCTCTGTCTACCCCTTCAGTGGAAAAGACTACGAGTGTTTGTATGTGTTGTTATTCATCGGTCTTATAACAGCAATTAATTACAAACGCATATATGAAATCCCCATCACTAATCTCCTTACTAGGCGAGGACGTATTAAGGATTAGGGAAGCTATTATGCTTTGTTAAGTTTCTGAGAAACCTACTTTAGTTTAGAAGTTCAGAATTTGAACTAAACTTAGAAAATTCGACGAGAGTAAAATAATATTATTTATTACCTTACCAGTTACACATCTATTCAAAACCCGAATGTTTGTGAGTGTGCGTGTATAACGTAAATAACTGGAACAATTTTTATATAATTGAGTACGGAGATAGGATATTTCCATTCCGCTAATGTGTTCCCATGGAACGAGAAAACTACGGAGCTGCAGATATCAGTTAAAATAAAAGTAATCCACTTTATCAAGTAACAACTGCAGGTTGCCAAAAAAACCTTTGAAAATCGGAGTACTTGTATGCATCGTAGTACCTACCTACTTACTTTTATAACATTACGGCCATCTCTCTACAAAAACGATACTGGATATGTATCATATTGGTATCATTCTCAAGCGAAAGCTGTCGGTTTTTGTGAATCTCAGAAGTTCCTCGAAGCTTGTGACAGATGTGCGCATGGATGAGTTTGCTAACGAAGCATGTTTTAATCGGAATAATCAATCATATATTCGATTGTTTGATCGTTGTTTAGTTTTTTGACGTATTATTGGTATAATAATATTACGCTTATGTAGTGATTTCTTTTTAATGTGTCGTTGTGTCGTCTTCGTCCCCAAAGGCAGGCACAGAAGGGTTTATTATGGATACTTTTCAACAGTTACTATGTTGGTTCCACGTAATAGGAAGGTAGTCTATCGCCTTTTCCGGGCACTTTTAGTGTATTTGCTAAAGGCTCATCCGTCTGTCAGCAGGTGTACCACGTTCAACTGTGGATAACCTGGGCTACGAAAATGTTGGCCCGTTAGCACTCAAACATCGTCAAATCATATTCTTTTTTTTTTTATGTTTGGTTCGCCAAATTGTCGCCGCCCGCCTGGAGGTAAGTCGTGACGACGTCTAGCGATTGTGGGCCACTCTCACAGCACACATTACTATTGAGAGTGGCCCTCAACTTGACGACCTACTGATGTGCCTCTTCACGCTCCGCTTAAAGAACCCAGGGTTATATGTGGGAGGAAACACGTTCACAGGCAGGGCGTTCCAGGCCACTATCGTTCGGCAGAGAAACGAACGTTTAAAACGTTCGGTTCTCGCGAACATGCTATCCACTGTGTGGGGGTGGCATCTCTGCCCGGCACGAGTCGTTCGGGATCGGAAGGAAGAGGGTGGGATCAGATTGAAGAGCTCTTCAGAACACTCGCCGTGGTAAATACGGTAGAATGCGGCCAAGGAAGCTATTGTTCGGCGCTGAACTAGCGGCTCAAGGCTTCCCATTACCTCCGGACAATCTATAATACGGATAGCCCGTCGCTGCATAGCGTCGAGAGCGTCCAGCAGATACTTCGCGGAGCCGTCCCAGAGGTGAGAGCAGTATTCGACGCAGGGTCTAATCTGCGTCTTTTACAGCAGACACCTCTGGTCCGGTGTAAAGAATCTCTTTACCTTATTCAGTATTCCTAGTTTCCGCGAAGCTAGCCCTATACATCTTTCGATGTAGTTTTTATTATTGAGCTCTCGACGAACGTCTATGCCAAGGATATCAAGGTTGTCCTTCATTGGTAATAATGCATTCTGAAGAGAGGGTAGGGGAAGGAAAGGGGATTTCTTCGCAGTAAATACACACGCCTGTGTTTTGCGGGCATTGAACTCGACCAGGTTCTCGGTACCCCATTGAGAGATACTGTCGAGGTTACGGTCGAGATCAGCCACGAGTCGTCGTCTCTCCTCCTCAATCTCAGATCGCCCCGCCGGCGGACGAACCGAGTAACTCCCGTGCAGTGTGCTGTCATCTGCATAGCAATGAATGTTCCCGAGGGATAGCATATCATTGATATGCAGAAGAAAGAGAGTTGGTGATAGTACGGACCCCTGCGGTACCCCGGCATTCACTTGCAAGAAGCGAGAAGCCTGGTCATCGCAGAGGACCCGCACTCGGCGCTCGTTTAAAAAGCTGGCAATCCAGCTGCACAGTTGAGGAGGTAGACCATATGCCGGAAGCTTGGAAAGGAGCGAAGCATGCTGGACCCTATCCAAGGCTTTGGCGATGTCCAGGCTAATAGCCAAGGACTCGCCGTGCCTTTCCATAGCCCCACCCCAGACATGCGTTACGAATGCCAGAAGATCACCCGTTGATCGCTTTGGCCTGAAGCCGTATTGTCGATCATTGATTAGCGAGTGATCCTCTAGGAATTGCATGAGCTGCTTATTTATAAGGAGCTCAAGCACCTTGCAAATGACTGAGGTGACAGCTATGGGTCGATAGTTGCCTGGATCGGACCGATCCCCTTTCTTGGGGATCGGTTGTACGTTCGCCTCCTTCCAGACCTCCGGCACGAGCCCTGAAGAGCATGACCGGCGGTACAGACGTGTTAATACTGGAGACAACTCAGCTGCACATTTTCGTAGCACCACCGCCGGAATGCCGTCAGGGCCACTGGCTTTCCGCGTGTCGAGTGACCGCAGCACTGCCCGTACATCACATTGCCTGATAACAATATCAGGCATTGTGTGGCCACAGTTGGCGATGGCGGGGGGCTGCAGGCCACAGTCGTCGACCCGGGAATTAGCCGCAAAGAGGTCTGCGAGCATATCCGCTTTCTCTTGGGCTTTGTGAGCCAGTGTTCCATCTGGGTAACGCAGCGGTGGCAGCGAGGGCTGACAAAAGTTAGATTGCACGGCTTTGGCCAGTTGCCAGAATCCACGGCTGCCCGTGGGATGGGAAGTGAGCTCCTGACCAAGCCGCGCGACGCGCTGGGCATCCGCTCTCTTAAAGGCCCTCTTACTCGATTTTGTGGCCCGGTTGTACGCTGCTTTGAGGTGGCCCACGTTTGGGTCGCGCACAGCCCGGGCCCTGATCCAGGCGCGTTATGCCGACTGTTTTTGTCGAACAGCTTTGGCACAATCTCGCCCGAATCAGGGACGGGCTCTGCGGATACTGGCGACATCAGTGAAAGGGATGTAATAATCTATCCCTAAACTGATCTCGCCAGCAATAGCAGAAGCACTATCCGAAGGAGCCTTTTCTACAAAGCAGCGCTGGCTCCAGGGGACGGACGCATAATAATCGCGTAGACCGTCCCAATCCGCTGACGAGTAGTGCCATAGTCGTCGTGACGTTTGTACAGAACGTGCAGGAGGTGACACCTTCATGCCAGCGTGAACAACACAGTGGTCGGAACTACCCAGTGGGGCTCCTACCGAAACACTGTACTGGGCTGGGCGACTCGTCAGCAGTAGATCCAGCAGAGCAGGCGCTTGATCTGACCTGTCTGGTATCCGGGTGATCCCGCATACCATCTGGGTCAGACCGTGGGAGAGAGCGAACGCATGGGCGGCTCTACCCGCATGATCAGTCTTGAGGGACCCCAGCCATTCAATGTGATGGCCATTGAAGTCCCCCAGAAATACTAGGTCAGCGTTCGGGAACCGCACCTGCGCTTCATCAGCCGTCTCGCTGAGGTACTGGAAGAGCTTTGATGTCTCAGAATCCCCTGTGTGGGATCGGTAGACGCACACGTAGATCTGGCTCATAGAGCCATGGTCTACGTGCAGCCAAAGGACGGAATTGGAGGGGTTCTCTAGGCAGCGCAACCGGCGGCAGCAAACATCCGCCCTAAAGAACACGCACACCCCGGCTTTGTCTCGAAATTGTTCCTCGATGACATAGCCGGGGTAACACAGGTAAGACGTGTCGTCAGGGCGGCGTATTTGTGTCTCCGTGAGGAACATCACAGCGGGCCGTGCCGTCTCAAGGTGGTGGTGGACGGCATCGAGGTTCGCATGGAGTCCACGGACGTTAGTGAACTCCACCTCGAAATGTGAAGTTGTGGGGTTTCCTAGGGCCGCTGTGTAACGTTTATTTATTTTTTGTTGCACTGCCATTGTAGATTTTGAAGAAGAAGAAGCGTGAAGACAGGGCGACATTTGGTGCAGCAGTAAGTGACAAAGCGCAGGTGCTAGCTTTGTCTAGAGCCGTGTGGTTAGGTCGGAGCCGACTCGCCGGACGGAAGGGCTCCCAAACCCACCTGATTCAAGGCCGCCGCTACCCCACACCGGTTACCACCCGGAGCGGCGATCCCACATCAGGATTATGCGCAACATGTGGGGCAGCCTCCTGGGGTGGTTGGCCCCAGGCGGGCCCCATGACTGTGTTGCGGGCGGCCGCGGCAATGCCGTTGCTAAGGGTCTCCCTGGCCGGCGAATCGACCCACACTGCCCACACTAGACTCCGTTTCGCCCCCCCTGGTTCCATGCCTGCTGCACCATACATCGCCCCGGGCCCGGCGGTGCAGCTGCTGAACCCCTAACGCAACTCAGCCTGGGCTGGGTTACTTGGGGGGCTTTAGCACAGCTGCACGGTGGTACCCCCCCGGACCAACACTGTTGTACCACCTGGTACCCACGTAGGGGCCGAATCCACTCCATAGGTACCGTAAATTAACGAGCCTCGTCCGTTTATCAGCAGGTGCGCCACTAGCAGGTGAGGTCGCTGGGGCCCTAAAGATGTTGGTAGAGCCCCTTTGCACCCAAGTTTTTTAAATTTTGGTTGAGGATGAGGAAGGTTGAGGATGAGGGTGCACCCTCATCCTCAACCTTCATCATATAATAAAACAGTTCAATTAGGTACGTGTAATACTTGATGTATTCCAAATA
Source organism: Nudaria mundana (assembly GCA_963556515.1). Lineage (NCBI taxonomy): Eukaryota > Metazoa > Arthropoda > Insecta > Lepidoptera > Erebidae > Nudaria > Nudaria mundana. The sequence continues at coordinate 11,761,917 of OY748298.1, forward strand.
AATAACTTCATTACAACTTATTTGAGATAAAGTACAATCAAGATCGAGTTAGAAGGAAATCGTGTAGAATGCAGTCCCGATGCAAGGACCGTTACAGAGCGATATCGGTACCGAATCCGATTGCCGCAATGCGAAAATTATCCGCAACCGTTTGGTATAGTCGTGGTATAGTCACAGTGGAGGCGTAAAGAGGTCTCAGAAATGGTTATGTTTTGTTATGTATCTGATTTAAGTAGTGACGTGTCGTTTATACCGCTTACATTGAGTTAGATGCAATCAGGACTTCTAGTTTATGGTTATTCGGCGTCAAATACAACTGATATACCTAATACTTACAAACCGCAGTATTTTATCACTTATATTGTTATTTCAAAACGATTTGCTAGATGAAAATAAACACGACAGCTTTTTAAATCATCTCCTACGAATATAATAAAAGCGAAAAAATGAATAAGTATGGTTCCATCCATTATATTCTTAACAGTATGCACTGCTTAGAGCTCGGTCACTCGGTCGTTGAGTCGCTTTTGCCTGTAATGATTATAATAATAGAAAGTATAGAATCGTACAAGAAAACATTGTTAGTAATACTAGTTTAGTAATTTAGTATTCTTTTAACTGTAATACGTACGGTTAAACATTGTTATAACTGCATATTTCTACTTATTCGATAACTCGTTAAAATACAAAACATATCACGTACGACTGTACCTACTTCTGACTGCTTGAGACGTGAACTATACAGATATCATTAGTACCAAACGTACAGCTGCACGAAACACTTAGGCGGCTCTCACTATCTAAAAGGGCACCTTCCTTTGATCTAAACCACTGATGAGAACGGTAACCCATATCAAATCAAATATGATCTTCAGTGAGATTATAACCACACTTTGTATAACAAACTGGGGCATATCTTTTTAGTCTTTTACGAGTACGTTTACGACTGGCGGCTAAACTCAGATTTATCAAAGGCAGTATTTCAAAAACATAAAATAAGAAGAGCAATTAAAATGCTCATAACAGGGCAAGTAAACTGCCGCATACAATAACAAATATTTAGGAAAGCGAGCGGGCAAACAGTAGCGTTAAAAGCAAAGACATACGGTTAATCCAATATAAACAGGTCGAAAGAATTACACGGGTGGGACACAAACACCATAAAGTTTTCTTACTTCGTGTAGTCGTAGTGTAAACAGTAGGAGGTCGGTGCGTGAGTGAGCTAATCCCTCCTTGGTTCGCCCAGTTTGCTTTAATATAGCCTCTCTTAAGGCGGGTGGTACCTACTATTCAAACTGTTAATAGCTAACTTGAAATTTCTAAAATGGGATAACTTTGTAATATGGTATAAGATACGTAGTAGGTATGTGTGGAACAGTTTCAATGCTTATTACCAAACTATAATACTACTTACCCACTTAATCTATGATTCTCAGGACCAGTAGGCTGGCTATTTTCTGGCCCAAAGAATTCGACATCCAACGTGGCAACACAGCCAGCATTCTGGGAACCTTCCCAGTCAATAATGACGCGGAGGATTTTTTAAACGACATTTTGTAGTGTAAATATTTTTTGTACATAATTATGTAAATTGTTATTCTTACTTCTAATTTTATTAAATTTTAGATAACCTATTGGGAGACGAATCCTCTTCCTCATCCAGGAATAGAATAGGGCATAATTCCGTAAGCCTATATACTCGTACCTACTAGGTATCTTTGCCATAAAATATTTTACTTATCTAAAATGTGAATTAACCAAGGTGTTTCAAAGGTTGGGTGGGTAGCTTTTTTGTTCTATTTGCAGAGCTCTAAAATAAACGAGGTACGGTAGAGGTACTCTAAAATAATGAGGACGTAATAATTTTATTATTACGACAACTTTATGAATCTTTTTAGGTTTTGCTTTATAGGTGAAATAGGTAATATTAATTACCTATTTAGTAGTTCCAATTAGTTTAGTAATCTAACTACTGCCACAAATAGCAGAATACTAGACAACTAATCTCAATCACTAATTGGTATACATTGAACAAGTGAATATAGGTAGTTGAATGTAAGTACGTCTGAAATAAGAATGTTCCCAAAACCATAGTTCACTTAACCTACGCAAAAAACCTTACCCTTAAAACTAGCACGCGTGGAATTGTAAATATGGGCATAGACTAGACACTTAAGCACTCTAGTTGCGCCACTAACTGTATGTTCACCTGTTTTAAACCTCAGCGACTAAGAACAATTCGCACCCAAAAGGGTATTTCTTTTAAATACGCGGCCCTGAGTCGCGGCCGCACCTACGTCCATTGCCGAACGCCTCTGGTAAGCACTGAAAGAATTCCCAGTGGCGCCCGGTGGACTTTGGCCACCTGTGTGGCCGCTGCGTGGTCACCCAAAAGGGTGGCAAATGTCTCCATGGTACTATACGTAGATCGACTACTACTACTTAGGTCTATGCTTATGAATCATTTATAATAATATGATCTGCTCAAATTGGCTGAATGTCAAGTTTGTGAATGTTGAAATTTGAACATTTCTGAAATTGCTGCAGTGCAGTAGGTATTTGGAATGCTAATTTTGATATTTCAGCATGTACATTGTATGCACAATGTATAGATACGACAGAGTCAGAGGTATAAGTAAACGGAATAGGTACGACACAGTTATCTATTGTTGGTTAAAGTTAAAACCTCACTAAATACAAACAACATTATATTACAAATTACAATTCAGAACCCACTGACCACTTTTTGTTTCAATAACAATTTGTGAAGCAAACCTACCAGTATAAGTTAGTTACTTATCATATAATTTTATACTTTATAAACAAAATTGATTTTACATCAAAATACTTTTATCTTTTAATTAAAATAAGAAAATTATGTCTGTTCTCAATTAAAATAAACTATGCAAAGTCAGCCCGTTCTGCTTAATTGAATGTTACATGAAAAAGGTCTAGTAAAACGAAGACAAGTCCTAGTGGTGCACAAGCCGATTAACGGACGAGTCTCTGGCAAACATAGAAGTCCTTGGTTGAAGGCATTAGGCACGTTACTTATTAAGTGGGACAAAAAGCTGGTAAAATGTAGGCATCTAATAAGCCTTTTAAGGAGGTCGCAACTGCTGGAAAAGTAGACACTGCAGCAAGAACTGCCTATCAATTACCCGCCATTAAACGGAAGAAGTGACTTCAGCCTTTTTTTGTCTTAAATCATTTCTACTACGCGTAAGCTGCTGAATATACCTAACACGATGGCAGACACTCGCAGTAAATTATAAAGCTTTGTATAGAAAATGTATAATTTTAAACTAGCCGGTAGCTTTGTATCGCAGTATACGTACAGTACTGATGACAAGTACACGACAATTTGATTTATAATCTTAACCACCAAGCTAGAAAGTGCCCTTAGCCGTTAGTAGTTCTTGTCGTTCATGATTACTTATTGAATCTGTTTCCAAATGAGGATTAATAAGGATTTATGATTGCAAAAAGAGGACAGTTACGAGTACCATTGCAAATTCGATTTAATATAGTTCATTTACTATTCATCTGTATAGGGGCGTATTTGTTCTTCAATCAGGGTTTGTTTTCAATGAGCTTCTTTAACATCGGGTACCATCAGTAAGTTTCTTGAGCACACTTTAAAATCATTTTATGTACCAAGTTTGAAATGACAAAGTTCTCGAAATGGCGAGTAAAAACTGAAGTAAAGAAGCCAGATGCTGTAGACAGTTGAAAACAACTGGTCGGTGTTGCTTTATAAAAAGTTAGCTTTTAATACCCTCGCTATAAATCAATAGAAAAGAGTTCAGAGGAAGTGGAAGCGTAAGGCGGATATATACGGTGTTGCTACTTTCGTCCCGGTTGCATCGCAATAAATCATTGGACAGCGCGCTTTGTAGCTTGGTTTTATAGCCACGGTAATCATTATACTAATGGCAGCCTACAAATATGGTACAGCCGAATAGAATGTGTTAAATTTCTTTTTTCCATGTTCGTATTGGTAAAATTAAATGTGAAATAAAGTTACACACAAATGACACTGTATGAAACAAATTGAAAATAATAACAGTAATATTTTTATTTATAAGGAGAAAGATTACGAAGACCTGTCTATTGTGCTCGGAAAATTACGTAAAGAAGCTAAAGAAAGGGTAAGGTTTTTATAAGATAAAATCGTCACGCATCGATTGGTATCCAATTTACTTAGTCGAGGCCACCGTTGCCCAAAGCTACCTGAGTCTTTGTCGCAGAGTCACGCCAACGATCGCGTGGTACCGTTTGTAAACGTAATAGCTTCTTATTTATGTAGCTACTTTTAAATTAAAATATTCTAAAGACGATATCATGCTTATAAAAAGGTTTGATTACATTGATGAGAACAAATCTGGTTTGCCTCTGGCGGTATAACGAAAGACAGCTACTATAGCAAGTAGCATGTCAAGTAACATCCAATGTGTTGGATTGCGCAATACGCAAGCTTACAAGAGTCCAGGCATTAATCAAAGATCTCGAAAACAACCCATTCTCAGCTCCAAGCCGGATAGGTCGGCTTATTATTATTATCATAATTAAATTCGTAAAATGTTTTAGCGTTAAAATTGCCCGTTAACAAAATTATGACAAAAAAGAGACAAAATGCTTTCATTATCGTAACGATTAAGTTTTTGGAAACATTTAGTAAATATTTGTTATGAAATTAAAATCTTCCTTTGTTCCAGTTTTTCCAACAATATCAGAATCATACAATTAGTAAAACAATACAATTTCTTTCTGAAGTATTTCCATAAATATCTACAAAGGCTTTTGAGAAAATTTCCTTGAGAACATTAAGGAAACACAAAGAGAAAAAAGATTATCTTACTTGCTCTGTAATATAGTCAGACTAGCCACTTAAAGCATAAACGCTTTTTAAATCAGCAAAAACAAAAGCCGACACAAGTTAATGCTTTTCGTAGTGCCAGCATTTTGTACTTACCTACACCCTGTGCTTATCTATGTTTGGACTTGAGTTTAGTTGGTTCGAGATTGGGTTTTATTGTTACAATTCACTACACAATTTGTTTTTGTTGGCAGGTAGGTAATCTTTCAGTGTTTACAAGAATTGCAAGTGTAACAGATTGATTGTTGTTAACATTGATATACATAGCTTGTTCTCAAAAAATGTTGTCTTTTGTCTTAATTTTGTATTACTCTATAAGTCCACAATTTATTTATTAATATACGAGTACAAGGAACAGGAAGGAAAACCTAATTACGAAAAACTTAAAACAAACTGCAGACTATATAAAACTAAAAAATCATAAAATAACTACAACTCCTGAACTAACAGAGTTATAGTTTTTCAAAGTTAATTACATAAACTACCATCACGAGTTTTTTCAGGTTCTTAACGACAGCCGTTTAGATTTTAGAAGGGGGGGGCGGGGCGTCCGCAGGGCGTTTTCGCAAAAACCTGCTCTTCAAAGCTAAATATCTCGCAAACGAATACTTAAATTAAAAAAACTAATGTACCCCACACGAGAGAGTAAATGCGAGAAAAAAATATCTTTCCCAATTAACGTGTAGAGAGGGTTACCCAAAAAAAAAAATTTTTCAAAATGTTAGTTTAGCACTTAGTTAGCGTAGAACATACATGTCTAAATGTTTCATGTTTCTAGCACTAACCGTTTCGGAGGAATGCTGAGGACGGACGGACGGAAATGACGAAACAATAAGGGTTCCAAGACTTTTACTACGGAACCCTAAAAATGGCAGTAAAATGCCCCTATTTTATTTTATGTTTTAGTGTTTCATTATAGTACAGTTTTCTAAATCAACTTTACAAACAATAACACATCCTAATGATGCAGTAAAATTGTATTATTGAAAAAAATTAATTTGATCACGTTCGGTGAAACAGTCTCAGGCCCTGATTGTGTGTTTGTAAATAATATAATATGTTATTTGTACATAAACATCAAAATCACGGCAATTCTACCTACTTTATGTAAAATTTACACTGTATAATAATTCTAAGTAATGGTTATTTACCTACTAGGAACAACTAATGTAATTTATAGCTCGTTAGAGAGCAAATTCACAAGCCTCTTGAGTTGTCGACTTGCCCTTTCCTTATGGGTCTTACGTAAATCTAATGTATTCTGCGCAAGGGTTTTGTGTTAAATTATGTTTATACGTATAAATTATATTGTTTACGCCACGTAATAATGTTTAAACAAAAGTTAACCCGGATCGGAAAGTAACTAGGTATAGTTCGCGAGGCCTAAGCTGAGCATTTGTGTGAGTGATCACAAAAAGTAAAGTAAAAACTCTGTGTGCGTAAGACAAGTCACATTATACGTTCACGTACGTGCACTCTCATTTGTGTAAGTGCACGCACGTGACCGCAAAGTTCAGCTTACGCCTCACGAACTCTACTTAGTCTCATTCAGAATAAGTGTGCATATTGATATCCTTGTCAATTAAAAATTACTTACAGAGAACATACTTCTAGCTCAATCAAATAATAATTAATTCTATAGGTAGACCAGTGAGCTGACAATTTTGTTTTGTATGTAGAAGTTGTAAAACAAATCAATGAATTTTTAATTTGAAAATGTTGGAATATCAAACCCATATTTATCAAACAATAATAGTATCTTTTTTCCCAGTAACCATTAACGATAAAATAGCCCCTATGTGTGGTTTGTAGCGACATGTGACCGTCTTCAAGCCATCATTAATGTCAAACATAAAAATAAGTGACGCTTTTAATAAGAACATGAAAAGGCTTTATTGTTCTGCTAGTCGAGGAGCCCAAGTGTTTTAACCAGAAAACTTCGTTGTATTTCCGTTACCGCTGATAGTCTTTATGTTACACGTGTTAGTCATCATAATACTTGCACTAATCACTCATAGAATGTTCATTATTCTATATCGTTCATTAACTAATCAAAATATAAGTGACACAAAAAGTTGAGAGTTCACAATTGTCCGAAAGGTTGGTTGGTAGAGAATAATGTCAACAATTATTTTTCACTCACCACCACCACGTTATGGTAATTTATATGACAGAACAAAGTTTGCTTATTCATCTAGTGTTACTATGATATATAAATATTTCTTAAAAAAATAACCTGTTTATTTAGAATAAGCAATAATAACCGATCGATTAAAAGTTAATAAACTAGAGGAGATAAATCCAATGAACGTCAAACATTATAAACCGTTTGGCACAAATTACGAACTAATAAATCGGATCAGTAGAGCGTATCAGGTCAGGATATTCGTGCGATATAGAAGTAAAGCCAGCTTTCTTAGATAAGTCGGGCTGACTGCAACGTGCCAACTCAACTTGACAAATGGTGCTATGACGTCAGAAGACGGTAGTGTGCGAGCTACAAGAGATTGCGTTGTTGGAACTCAAGGAATATTATTCGAAATTTAAAGCAACAATAATGTTCTCAAACCTTATAGTAACTTTGGAATAACTCGTTTAGAAGTGCAGGCAGTTTCACATGAGTAAATAGCGAAAGCTTCATACAAAACGTTCATACACAGAAGTTAACGTAACTCGAGTAGATGAACTATGTTATAAGTATTTATTATACTGGCCTACAACTGTACTTGCAACTGACCCAGCAGAATGTCATAGTCCCGGAGAATAAATACTCTGAAAGATTCAGTGTGTTTGGTTGAACACACTAATCTGATGCATTAGATACGTGGTGCGAATTTCCCAAAGAGAAATATATGCTGTATAACATCACGTTACGAGCAGTAGGAGACCAATGAAAACTGTTGCAAAAACGGGACTATTTAAAAGGTGCAATTCTTAAACTATTCACCGCATTTTATTGTACTGAATTGTTTCTTACAACGCGATAAGACAATATTAATCAGAAACATTCCACACAAATCATAAAATGACGCGTGAGACATTTAAATATCACAAGAACATTTTAATATAGTTCTCAAGCAATAATAAAAATCGCATAAACAGTTAACGATTGACCCACTAGGAGGTCTCGAGTCGCAAGCCGATAGTAAAAACTAACCAACAGTGCTTGATCTTTGGGAACAGTATTGTTTCACTTAAATTGTAGTACGTAAAAGGCACAAGAGAGTTCTTTATATGTGGTGAAGTAAAGCACTCGGTGTATCCGAGTATCAGATGCAGATGGGACTTGAGATAACGTCTATCACAGCGTATGAAATATCGGGGAATTAATTATTAACAGACGTAATGCGATTAACTATCGCGCATTCTCACTATGGCTATTGTAATCTGACTACTGAACGGGGATTATAAGAGAATTTAGTAAGAGAAAGTGTTTTGACATTGTCTAGGGAACAGCCAGTTGAGAACAATATAAGGCGTATAACAGTTTCATTGAATTATAAATTTGATTCTGCTTTTGAAGAAGCTAATTATATGTAATAGGTCAACTTACTTTAGTCAGACAACATACCATACACCACATTGATTCAACCTTCTGGATTCAATCTAGGATATCATGGTATTTGACAATAAGAGTTTCAGAGTATTAGACTGGGGGTAGGTCCTAAGATCTGGGTTAAAGCACATCACTATTTACCCTTCTACATCAGTCGGGTTAAAATTATAAGACTTGACCTAAACTACTACTACGCTCTAGGAGAGATCAACCAAATAGATCCTTTAAGTGTATAGCTACTTATTTATTTTTCTTCTGCTTTATTTTCTATATCAACGACAAAACCGAAAGACATTAAAAACAGAATCGACATGACATCATTCATAATCAATTCCTCGCAATTTTACTATTGATCTGGTTATTTGTGCGCAGTGTGAAAGCCAATTAGAAAGGAAGTGCATCGGTCACATTCGTACACAATAGCTTTGGCAGCCATTGGACGCGTTCCATTACACGCTCACAATGAACAAATTATAAACAGTCCACTTGCTTCAATACACGGGACACATGACTTCCTGTATGCATTGTCAGTTTTCAATACAATAACTTTTATTGAAATGACGCTAGAACGTGTCTTTTGCCAACATTGTATGGCCGCGATCTATTTTGTGAGGTCGATTGTGATGCGGGCAAGAACGGTTTCCGTTCTATAAAGAGTTCGGACTCGGACATTTGTAGAATACATCAGTAGTGTAATACCTTCACAGTGCTGTACGTATATCAAAACGGTTTTATTTATGACAAATAAGTGACAGTATTACTGACACCCCGACATTATTTGTGGTTACTTACTGTACAATTGGACAAAAGGTACTGAGGAAGCCAGGATGTAAATTTACCTGTAACATGAAAAATGCATTACTATTGACAAAATTTAGCAGCTGCACGTAATACGTATCTTGGTAAAATTTGACAAAGATTTGTATTCAGCGTTCGTTGTGAAGTCAAACTGTCACTTAAATATTATTTGCCTAATGTTTTTTTATTTAAATTAATATTGGATAGAAACAGGCGTTACTTGGCGAAAATCCATGACAAAACAATGGTAAGTAAAATGTTTTAAGAAAAAACTTTTTAAAATTATATAATAGCATTAATTTTTCGCAGAATTAAAAGGACAACAAAACGTCGACAATTGTTTCGCCTCTAAACGAGGCATTATCAAGACTGTCTCAGAGAGAACAGCTGAGACAGTCTTGATAATGCCATTAAAAAGTTTTTTCTTAAAACATTTTACTTACCATTGTTTTAAATTAATATTATATATGTTTTAGATTCAAAGACTATGTAACGATAGTGGAAACGCCATCTGGTGGAAATTAGATAGTTGGTTTCTTGTTTAATTTTTGCTTTGTTTGACGATAAATTAGACAACACGTGGTAAACAGTAATTTCATTCCTACAAATAAAAAAGAACTTATTAAAATTAGAAAAGTACTGCTTTGGGGTAATAGCAAAAACGAGTTTTATTTGAATGCAACTGCAAATACATATGCAAAATATCAATTACTAAAACAACACAGCCAGCATTCTGGGATCCTTCCCAGTCGGCAATGACGCAGAGGGTTTTTTAAACGATGTTTTGTAGTGTAAATATTTTTAGTACATAATTATGTATAGCTATTGTAATTCTTATTGTTAAATAAATGTCAATCACTATTATTTATTCGCGTAACCAAACATCTATAACCATTTGTATGCCAGTTGTAAACTAACTTCATTTTAATAAACGTGCAAACCTACTCTTGTCGCCTGAACACGTTGCATTTGGGACATGTAATTGGTATGTACAAAGCAACGTTACTTAGGATGTAGTTACAGCATAAGTTTGTTAGAAACAGTGCGTGTGTAATACAAGTAGAATAACTATAGCACTAATTTTAATAATGAATACCACTTATCAACCAAAAGAGGTCAACACTCCGTACGCTGGTCATGCCGTTATCTATTAGTATTCTAGAACACTGGATTCTTGGCCATAACTATTATTTGTACCCATAATTCGAAGTTATATATTTGTTACAGACATAGTACTTGCAGAAAGGGTTTAAATTGCAACGGAGTCTTTTGTGTTGCCCTTGCACCTATTCTAATCAAGTAGAACAATAGGTATGCGAAAAGAATTACCTAAATCGCGTGTGCCGTTTTCGAGATATGGGTGAGCCGGACGGTGTACCCTTCGGAGATACTAAACTACTAGAATAAACGTAAAATACTGGCTGCCCTTGACACAGTGCACATGACCTAGGCACAGCCATTGCGCGAGAAAACTACCCATGATCACCCATTTACAACTTAGGCACTTGTTAACGTAACTTACGTAAGTATGTATATTATTATAAGTATATTCGAACAATCATGTCTAATTAGTACTTCAAGTAATAAATAACAAGACTTTGTTATTGTGATTGATGAGCTTCAGAGTAATACTTTCCAATAGTTGAAATACACCTTTCGATTTGGACAAATATTCAACTGCAGAGTAATTTGACAGCAATGATGTATGACCGATTATTAATAACGTTGCTTTTGTTGATTTTGGTTTTAGTGACAGGTATTTTTTTAATAACAGTAAGATAAGATAAATAGTATTTTTGTACAAAATCAATAAATGGTGAAGAATAGAACACGTGCCTTTAACGTTAATGTACAAAATATACAAGTTAAAAATTGACACAGCAACCGACTTCAAACTACCGAAACGGGACCAAATATTTATCGGTATGGGACCAAATTAAAATGGACCACTTAGGAAGTAGTAGCTTCCAATAAAAAAAAATTAAAATCGTTTCACCCAGTCCGAAGATATGAGGGAAGAAATAAACACATGCAGTCGAATTGAGAACCTCCTCCTTTTTGGAAGTCGGTTGATAAGGCTTATAATCACTAAAGCAAGACCTTTGCTCTGTTCGTAGCTGCATACTTAGTTAAGAGAGATAACCGGGATATAACATGGACTCTACCTAAGTTAATCATTTAAATCATCTACCCGCTCTCACGACGCAATTAAACATTGATCAATTATATTATATTTGCCTACTTCCTACTAGCTGAGTATTTTCTTGTTGTCAATTTCAACGGAAACATTCAGTTTCCTTCATACTAAATTGCATAATTTTTGCCTTAATAAGAAAATAATCAGGGGCCCGTGGTCTAGTGGTAACCGACAATTTGAACACATTTCAAAGGTTAAGCAACATCGACTCAGGCCGGTCTTAGGATGGGTGACCATTTCTTAAGACACTGAGACCCCTCCGTGCCTCGGAGAGCACGTTAAGCCGTCGGTCCCGGTTGTCATACTAACATCTATGGCAGTCGTTAGGGGTAGTTGGAGCCCTAAATCAAAAATCCGACCGGTCTAACTACAGAACTTTGATATCGCCCGCGGGTTGTGAAGGTCAGATGGCAGTCGCCTCACGGAAAATATCGAAGTTCAGCCGAATCGTAGTTAGACTGGAAAGCCGACCCCAACTGAGTTGGGAAAAGGCTCGGTGAATGATGATGAAGAAAATACTCAGAAAGTGATTAAGTTAAGTAAATTAACCATACCATCTACCTAACGTAAATAAACCTTTTGATAAGTAAAGTTTACAAACTGACCGAAACCAAGGTACCTTCAGAGCGGGTTTAAAGTTCAACTAAGTATCTAAGGGATCTAATTTTCATGAGACGCCGAAACGGTGGATGCGACCACTAAGGAGATTAGGCACTTGTTACTTAGACAGGTTCGTTTAATAATGTGAGCATGGAGTAGGGACCTTGAGTTTGGAATTAGTGGTCATCACATTCTCGTTAAGCGATACCTTTATTAGCTATGTGGTTTAGAAGTTGAATAATATTTTATATCATATCTATTTCATGTTAGACTAATGTCATTGACTTTTTAGAGAAGCTGACATTTACTTGAACATTTAATGATTTCCTAATTAGGCCTACATGGTCACATTACAACATGTGTGCACAGCAGAACAAGCTGTAGGGCCTAAATCGTCCACACCTACTGACTGACAGAAGAAAGTCTAGCAAGAATACGAAGAAACGTCTTTTTAAGTAAATTAAATTATCCATCAAATAATAATAATTAATAACATTCAATTATTAAATAGGCATATTGTTTAAGCTCAAAACAAGCTTTAAGCCCGTGTACACAAAATAAAAATGACAAGATCACCTTAAACAAACCAGGTCATTGAACTGCCACTACCCACTCTATCAATGTCTTTCGTATATTACTTGTACAATTAAATAAAAACTATTTTGAATTGATTGTAATCCACAATAGTTCTGATAGGTACCCATTTATTTGCACGTTAATTAAAATTAATTAAAAATAGTTTATGCATTCGATGTTGCGTAAGACTCACCACGAATCCACGTAAAGACAATAAGAGTCCTTCATTCCCGACTTGGCAGCACATAAAATCGTGGGCGAAGTGGACAGCGCGAATAAAAAAATATTCCTTTTTTAAAACGAGAAGACAATGAGCAAACACAGCTGGTAGAATGCAAATAAAACTGAATAAAAGAAGAACTTTAAAAAGTGGGTAGAAACCTAAGCTGAAACATTCGTCATTGGTGCTAAGTAAATTAAACTAAGTAAATTATCATGTAATTGACAACGTTAGATATAAAAAAGTTATTGGAATGCGTACAAAAAAAGAGGGTAGATATAAAATTGAGACTAACCAGTAAAGACTCTGTTATAACTTGTGCTTGAACTGTCTTATGCAGGCAGCAGATAAGTATTAACAAGACAGTCGTCGACAGATGTCTGACGCAGCCGGATAGCCTCCACCGATATATCTTACCACATCAGATAAGCCTTGAAAACAACCCGGACGACTAAGAAAGGAAATGCGGCCACTGAATGTATATTATTATTGTGGTTATTACCTACCATAATGTATAGCCGCAGATCCTTAATTAACAAGAAATAAAACAGTATTCAACACGGTCATGACGACTTGCTATAAAACTGTGGACGAATGGCTCACTTAAAGAAAGCGTTTCTACATGTTCAAATAAACATGTCTGTTTTACTCCATTCATGGGCAAAAACAGGAATATTTAGAAGTCAATTAAGATTAAAAAAGTTGGAACTCCAGGAGTTAGTCGTGTAAAATGCACCTAATAGCTGTTTATTTAGTACTTAACACCGAACAGCAGGAAGCCATGTTAAGAAAATGTATAGCGTTTACGCTGCGGGCGCCGGCTTTCACTGGCCCTGCTTCACGCTACTCTTGTCACAGATAAGCTAATAGTTTATTATAAGAAGTGTCGTTCTTATTGATTGAATTCACTACAAGAGAAAATGCTTGTACAATAAATATATGATCCTCATTCGATAAACCAAAAGTCATTAAATGCAATTGGTATCAATTTAAATTTTTTGAGTCCCTAAGATGCATGTTTTTAAATTGCCATTGCAACTTTTTTAAATACGTATTTTTTTATTAAACACATAGAGAAATTTGATAATCCGTGGAAATGCAATATTATGCCTTATAAAAACACAATAGCATCTATCGTGTAAGGTGACACCATTTTACGACTTAAGAAGCCATATGAACCAGACTGAACGAGTACGAGCATTGAGGTGTCATTTCTTAAAGCGCAAGTGGTAAGACGATTTTAAAATACGAATGAATGCACAATCGTTACCAGTGCCTATTATAATAAAGCCAAATAATTAAATCTTGCGTCTACACAAATTCGGAAAAGGAAGAACTCGAATAAGCAATAAAGTAACAGAACGTATAGCAGTCATCTTGTAAATATTGTAAAATACTCAAAAGACGCGTCAAGTCGTGAAGCCGAGGACCCCTTCAAAGTACGTCCCGAACACGTCAATTTGTTTACGAATTACGCATAAATTCGTCCCCAAAGACAAGACATCTCGTGCGGCGATCGCTGTTGCGACATTTCAATAAAATTTACGATTGTGACTTAAATGGCGTGTCCGATGAACAAAAAATGTTCCGACATGTTTCTCTTTTATTTTAGACTTTCATTGGGTTCGTTAAAATATCTTGGCTGTGATAATAAAACTGTCTGTATAGGTACTGTGCCACCAATAAATACACCATTGAAATTGATATTATTTGTAAAAAACAGCTAGCTAATTTGATTTCAGATCGATGTTACAATTTTATAGACAAGCACATTTCCAAGCCTTTTAGTGTTCACGCTTATTAATTTGTATTAATGAGAGTGTTTGGACTTTTATATTTTATTACACAATAATATATGTAGGTATTTGATACTTTTGCACATTAAATAAATGACGAATAAGATTTTTCTTAAATATAATGAGAAGTTTAAAGTGTGAATGTTGTTTTATTTAAATGTTGATTGGACCATTAGTAGATAAAGCTGCGCATAAAAAGTCTAAAACACAAATTCAAAACTGTTAAAATATGTTTTATATTAAATCTCAATGTAAAACTACCGAAAAATAAATTAACCTTATTTATTTAATTTAAGGATCTACAATAAAAATAAAAGATTGTAACTTGGCAACTAAAATTTACTATAGTATAGGACTTTAGTCCAAATCACCAGTATCTACACGGTTTAAAATTAACAGGAGAATATAAATCGAAATTCAAAGTAACAATTCGTCACTGTCACATCGCGTCACAATTTTAATCTCCAGATTCTAATACACAATGACTGTGCCAGGCGTAGTAACAATATTATTTTAAGATTCTAAAATAAGTGTGTTACGTGCTTCGACCAAATATACGGAACATTGACAACCGCTATTGGGCATGACAGGCGTTTACGGGACGAATGGCTTGGAACCCCATTGGTATTTTGGTCTACTCGTTGTTCAAATCGTTTATGTTTACTCAGATGAGTTCGAAATTTAAAATTAGGAGGTGATTTACTGGGGATGTATTCATGAGTAGTCAACCAATGATTTAGAATGCATTTGTAGGGATGTCGAGTAACATTTATTTATTATCTCATTAAAACTAACATTTCAATATAAATTAATATTTTCAACCTGATATTGGTCATAGTCATAAGATGCCTATTATTGGATTTGAATACAACATTAATTTTATTATATTTATTTTCACACGTTTCAATACCTACTTTTAATTTAACTAAATTTGAAGCCATCTATTTAATTTTTATTTGACAGTCAGATTTCACACATCAGCGATCTTATTTAAATAACTTATTTCTATCTGACTGTTATGAATATTTAAATTTAATGTGAATAAAATTCAGTTAAAATATACATACCTACCTAAGTAGTACCTATTATTATTGAATGGTAATTCATAAAAAAAACTGGAATACAAAAATCTCCGCTCTAATCCGACAGTGAAAGTATTCACCGCGGGTGTGTTTAAAAATTCGAATGTTTAAAACTCTCAACGTTTTACATAAAAACCTTTGTAAAAAGGCATATTTCATTATTTTTTAACTCTAAAACAACGGGGTGCCTCAAGTTTTTGTATGAAGAATACCAACTGTGATGCATCCCACGCGATCCCCCAATGATCGCTTCACACTTTAAGTGGCATTACAGTAGTGATATACATGCTACTCACGCTATTTATAAAACAAATAGAATTCGTAGGACGAAACACTGATTAAGAAAAACGCGGTCCATTATGCCTCTTTAATTTACTCGTACAATATAAATGCTTTTTTCTGATGAATAAACAACTGAGTTGGGTATCATTGTGCAAATTTTCGAAGGCCATTTTGCAAAACTGTACAATTAATTGGACTCTTACAAAAGGTAATAAAGTACCTTTTAAGGTAATAAAATGTATAGTAAAATAAATATTATGCTAACTTCTAAGAAAAGTAACGTTGGTTTTACAGCCCCATAATTATTCTACGAGTATTCTCATTTTTAACAACGGTTTAAAAAAATAAGTTGTTTCAAAGTAGAATCTATTACGAACGTCTGTGACATACTCTAAGCTTGTATCGACACCTCTAGGAATGTCGATCGTCGTATCGATTTAAGATCTAGATAAAAGACGGTACCCCATCATTTTCGTACAAAATATTTTGTAAGATCCCAAGATTCTTTTATGGATTTTAAAAGATTAATGCGCCGATAATAAAATTTGGGGCGTTTCTTAGTTTACGATAAGTTTTGACACTTTTATTTTTAGGGAAACAAAAGGAATCGGAAATGTCGCCATTTATTTACTTTGTTTAAAACCATTAATTAATTAAAAAAGTTTTAATGAGACTAAGAATGATGTGTTTCTCCCACTTATATTTTCCCCACCCTACTTAAACGTTTTTGCCTTGCGCTTACGCATGACTCCGCCCATCGCAGACATCCTACTGTGCTTTGTTTATTACGTTTATTACAACGTTTTTCAACCATGAAGCTTTAAATGTTTTATTTATGAACTAATATTATTGTAGCATTATAATTCTAAATATGTGCTACTGAATTGATATAGTCCAAAACCTTTCAAAGATAAGTTTGAAAACTTATGACGTCATAAACTTAAACGAATTTTTATAATAAAATAGATATTTCACTATTATAAATACTCAATCTAATCCTGTACCTATTAATTTGACAACAAATAGTTTTGAAACTTGCACAAATAGCCGTTTGAAAAGTGATTAGTTGATCGGACGTTAGAGTCTCGAAATCAAATTTACGAGCATTAAAACTATCTCCATTTCATCGTAGCCTGTAGGGTGGAGTCTACGCCTTTAGTGAAGCCAGCTGCTTTTAATCGAATCCCAATCAACTATGGACCGTTGTAAAATAGTTTACTGAAACATTAAATATTATAATCAAAACGGCCGCTTTGGCTTACTACACTATTAAAACTTATTAACGATTTCGTAATTATTAATCTTCGAAACACCGATGTATGTTTATCTTATTTCTTTGTTTATGAGATATTTATAACTCATGGGATTATTAAACAACAGTCATAATTACTCATTATGAAATAGTTTTATACGACATCGTTAAGCTTCTTGTTCCTAAATAAACTGTTTAAGATACAATAGCCATACCAAAAAGAATAAAATATCTACGTAGAGAGTTGATTGATCGTAAAAGGAGAAGGTCTGAAAGGAATCATTAATATCTTATTTACTGTGACCTAAACAACGAATGTGTTTGTGGAAGAAAACGGTTAACGTCAAAAATTGGACGGCGACACAATGGTGGTGCGAGAATTAAAAGCGAAGCGATGTAGCGGTAGCCGACACATCATTTATCAGAACAAGTCGACACGACTGTACCGAGCTTCAATACCGACAGATACGAAAGAATCATATAGAAGCAAATTATGTATATCCATTTCTATCACAAATTAAAAATGTCTAATAAATTAGACGTGTTTTCATAATCAAGAGGTCACAAATCATTTGTCATGAACTAATAGGGAATTCGAAATTAATAAAGATTTACAAGCTAGGTATATGAGACGGGTAAGTACAGTTAAACGACAATTTCACAGTCTATCATGTCGTGCGATTTATTGCGATTTTATTATCATAATAACATAGCATCACGCCTTTTTCCCCGAAGGGGTAGGCAGAGGTGTGCAAACACACCCACATCTCGCCAGATATGTTAGGTCCCATGTAATAGGGGGCGAGCCTATTGCCATTTACCGGGCATAAGTTCCAGAATCTGGGATAATTATCTGGGTAAAATTCTAAAGAGAATTATACATTATCCACCAGACCCGGGAATCGAACCCGAGACCTCGAGCGTGGCAGTCCGTACATAGTACCATTGTGCCACCGAGGTAGTCATATCGTATAGAGGTATTATCATGTCTTACAATAACCGCTATGAAATTGATTGTAAATTGTATTGGCATTTTACGTAAACTTTCTTGTTAAGAAGCTTTCATAAGCCTTTACATAATCTAAATTAAAAGTTTTGAGTTGAAAAATAAATCCACAAAGACGCTATCAATCAATGTTTGAGTTGGAATCTATCTACAGTCCGCATTTTACTCAGGTATGTAGCTCGAAGCGTGCTTTATAGCCGAATTGCATGACAAGAGGCTTTACGTCAACTTTAAGACTAACGGAATGTCATGTAATTTTAGTAACGATGTGTTTCTTTTATTGTAACGTAGCGCCGGAATATTAATATATTGACAAATTGGCGTCTGTAAGCTAAGAATAAGCCAAATTGGTATCACAAGGGGATAATGTAGTTTCCTCAAGAAGTAATTTCAAAATGTATAAATAATTTAAGTATGCCCTTTTTATACGCCAATAAACTAGAAACAAAACATTCTAAGTATAGTAATGAGTAGGCGACTTGGTAAGATAGGTATATTTTCAATCATCAATTTGTGGGCAAACATTTAGGTTAACTCCAAAATTTGTTACTGTCTAAAGTGTCAGTATGTATTTATCTTTTTGTGCGCACAGAATACACTTGAAGGTGTGAAACACGTGAATACATGTTTTATTTCAAGACTTCTTGCTGAGATAAGCTTAATGCGATGGTTCAAACTAAGTTACAAATGAACCTATAACTTAACACAAAATCCGATTGTTACATTGCCTACAAATAAATAAATTCCTTCAACATCCTTATCTGAAATCTTTAAGAGAAACCCGAAACCGTAAACATGCACGATGAGCATACAGTATTAACTATTCATTCTATGTCTCTAGAGAGAATATATTGAACAAAAGATGGGTTCAGCATCAGACTACACTATTTCTCACTACATCGGTGCGATGTAATCAGAGAAGACGACGTGTCGCGCTTATTTATGTATGAACGGAGCGCGGGAGAGGGAGGCCCAAACGCGTTGGATACAAACAGAATAATATTGATGACACTGCGCTATGAGGGGTCATGAATCATTAATCGTCTGCTCTGCTATACGGCTCTATTACGACTGCCTTGCAGGATAAGCCACCCTTCATGAGGTGAGGCCGTATGAGCCGTATGAGGCCGTATGAGCACGAGCCGCGAGGAGCGCTTGCCTTTTTCTTATTGCAACGAGTCCGCATTTTTTCCCCTTAAAACGCTTGAGCACAGATTACTTCAAAGTATCAAAAGCTCAGATGGAGGTCTGGTCTATCGGGTGGGTATCGGCTAATGGTATAATATAACAAGACACCACCTTAAATGAAATATTTGTGTTCATCGTAACTAACCGACTCTCGAAGGTGGTTTCTCAATTTGACCGCAGATTATGTTATTTGAAAGAAAGATTTTTTTACTAACGTTCACTCACACAATTTTAACGTAACATAATAACAAGTAAAATGTAACAATTTATATTGCATCGCAATCCGTCGAAATCTTAACCACAAATGAAACAACTCAGGTATCTAATGGTAATTTTCTTCGACACACAAAAACCAAAAGCAATTTAAGTTAATTCTGTAAGTAGCAGACATGGCTACTTCCAAATGAACTCAAACGTAACAAAAACGAAAACAAAACGTATTACAAAAAGTCAGGTCAATTCGGCGTGGACTTTCTCGTTTATTTTTTCTAAGCGCAACATGGCCCGAGGACGTGCATCCGAAACCTTGAGGCACATCGAAGCGGTCTTTTTTATATTTTACTGGTACAAAATTTTATTCTACGTCTTGTGCTTGGCTAAACAACGATAAAATAATAAAGCTCAAAATCCGGATGACTGCTTCAAAAAGGGACCGTAAGAGAAGGCCGGAACGATCCTAAATTTCTAATCAAAATTTTATTCGACGAAAACACGACCCGTTCTTTATGGGCTCTTTTTGCAATGTTTTAGGTCTCAAGGTGAAACGGGTATTATACTTTCTAACGGGTATTATTCTTCTTAAACTGTAGACTACCTCTAATAAAATACTAAAATGTTTGTTTACAGTAAACGATTTCATAACTTACTCCAAGATATTGTCAATTTGTAACATTTGTTGCTGTATCGATATTCTTAGAGAGTTCGGACGAAGAAGGTCTTCACACTCTGTGCAGACCTTCTTAATAATCGCTTTGACACGAATCTAAACCTACTTATATTTCTAGGTTGTCAGTACCGCAGTTACACCAATAGTACTACGGGGAAGGGCCCCGTAGTACGTTGCTGTGTGTCACCATATTACTACGTTTATGTTATAATTCCTCTGAACTCTGAATGAAAACAAACCTAAAACTCATAGAAACATGTTAAGGAGGAGGATCAAATTTACATGACAAGTGTTACGTACAAACCATAATGTAGTCATAATTATCAATGCATAGCTTAAACAGATACTTCTTAAAATTCACCACGTGTTCCTAAAGTCAGTCTTGCCATTGAGGGAGGCACGCTTTTAACAAAAAGGCAGCCCAAAAAAGAATAGAAAAACACAAGCCAATAATTTAAAGAACCGTATTTCAATGACACACAATAGAAGAAAATAATTTCTGGCGACGGTGTGGCCCATTAGCGTCTGCATTTTTTTGGGAACAGTGACGGTCAGACACGTTTTCATCATTTTTAAAAGTCTTAAATAGGTACCTAAATTCAATACTAAGTAAAATCAATAGGTAATGCTCAAAAGGATTCTGTTCTCCGTAGAATTTTCTAAAATATTACATACAATGTTTTACAAAATAGACAGGCAAAACCAAGAGTTCTTTTACATCAACATAATAACTACTTTTCAAAAGTAACGCTTAGCTATAATAGCGTTTTTCTCATCACAAACATGACATAACTATAGTAATCTTATAAAAGTATGACTACCAAGGATTCAGCACAAAAGCAAGTAAGCAATCGATTTCTTAACCTATAGTTAAGTAATTTGCGTATTTCCTCATGTACCCTAATAATGTTAAAAGAATCTATCTATCCTTCCGCCCCCGGCTGCGTCACGCACATCCCTTTACAACAAAGTAAAAAAAAGTATAATCGTACGTGATCGTTGTACCTTTGTCGCAGGTAGAATTATGAACAAAAAAAGCAAAGTATCAGACCCGCAAAAAATCGAAGCGTGATAGCACAAACTACACTTTGGATTAGCAGCAGATGTGTGGAATTTTTAAATATAGATGACGTGAGTGATATGGGCTTTAGCTTTTTGTATAACTGCTTTACCTGAAATCATAAATATATCGACAAATTTTGCTAGAATGATGAACAAAACATTAAATTATACTTCAAGCGTGTGTATCATGATGGATTGGATAAAGGGTTATTTTCTAGTTGCTTAAATAGGGATGGATGTATTTAGTAAGACTATTAAATGCATAACTAAAGAAAGTTTGTTAAGCTGAAATTATCTACAGCAGATACTTTTTGTTACAAAATAATAATTAAATGTTTTGTAAAAATCAACAACAACATTTGAGATAAGGCCGATACCTCACCGAGACGCCATGGCGACGTCGCCAGTCGGTCGCCAACTAGTTCTCATTGAGATATATGACGGCTAACTCACTTGGCGACCGACTGGCAACGTCGCCAGTCGGTCGCCAAGTGTCATATATCTCAATGAGAACTAGTTGGCGACGTCGCTGGCCACGTCGCCATGGCGTCTCGGTGAGGTATCGGCCTAATGCACGGATATCAGCATTTTATACTAAACATTTACATTTTAAACTACCTAAGCTATTAATTTGTGTTAAGTACTTACGTAATTAACATTAATAATTCTTAGCCGTCATATATCTCAATGAGAACTAGTTGGCGACCGACTGGCGACGTCGCCATGGCGTCTCGGTGAGGTATCGGCCTAAAAGATTTTAATCTTAAATGTGTTATATTGAATGTTGTTGATTTTTTTTGCTGTCGCAAATATTCCATCTTTTATCAAGCGGTCGGGCTATTCTCCGTCACCTTCGGTAAAATATTTTTAATTTTTAGGATAAAAAATGACTAATAAACACACAATTCTAAAATCCCATTTAAATGAAATACTGTTGTCAAACATTTAATGATGACAATTAATTTAAAAATTAAAAACCTTTGAAACTAAACATGCTTATAAAAACATAAAAACACAATATTCTTACTTTATGGTTAACTAGCTGTTGCCCGCAGCTACGCCCCTGCGTGAAATAGTCTTACCGTCCCCAATTCTTATGGGATCTCATAACCGGGATAAATAGTAACTTATGTGTTACACTGATGTATGAATTATTGCCAAGTTTCTTTAAAATCCATGTAGTGGTTTTCGTGTGAAACAGTAACAAAGCTTTAAACATACATCCATACAAACTTTCCCCTTTATAATATTAGTAACAAACTTCGCCGCGAAAATTTATGAGTAGTAAACTCCTTCGGCCTTCAGGGCTCTATATAGTTGACCTATGATGACCTCTAATATTTGGATATCCCCAAAATACCCTGTGGGAGTTTCATAAAATTATCTATGAGTTTAACTAAGAAAATATCAAGTATCGAGCAGTATTCAGTAATTATACGTTATCAATTTCGTCCAACAAAGGGTTTGATTTAGGATTTATTTCCAATCGAAGTAATTCGATTCCCTCGCACTTAGTTGGTAGTTAACATTGCTGACACTACTAATTTATAATTCTATTGAAAACTAATTTGAATCGTGGTCCCTATTTGATAAAGTTAATGGGTTCTGAAGGCATTTCAATGGTAGCTTTCAAGGTCTTTGAAAAACGTTTTATTACTTTCCTAACGCTCACGGTAATCTGAAGTATGTACTTTCATATTTTTCAATTGGTTGATATATAATTGTATTATTTTTATTACCCATCGATGCTTTACACTCTTTAAATATCTATTTGCGTTACTTTCGGCACTCTATCAGATTCGGGAGTCTATCAGAAACAGAAAAGACTGCTTTGGTTGCTTGGTCCCTAGTGCATCGGCTTACGATTTCGGAGTCTCAGGTTCGTTTCCGGGGTCGGATCAAATATTTGTGTAATTCACAAATGTTTGTTTCGGAGTTTGGGTGTTTTCTATGTATCAAGATCCCAACACAAGCATCTAACTAAGTTTGGGTTAGATGACGTTGTGTAAGAATGTCAAAAAAAAGTTATCATCATCATCCAAAACACTATCCACCTTATTCATAATGAAACGCTGATATTAGCTAAAACCTTATTAGTTAAAAAATGCTCTATTGAAATGAATATGACCGTATATCCGTATACCGTACCTATATTGGGAATTTAGCGTGAATAACAGTCACGAGCGTCTAGATAGACAGAGACGGCCGGCAAAGGACGTAAGAGCGTAAGAAAAAAAATAGAAAACGTTCTAGATAGATATTGATAGTCGTAATCAATATGAGTCTAAGAACAGTTCGATTTCTTGTTATAGGATGGGGCATTGTACCTTCTGCTAAAAAAGTATTATTTTATTTGTTGATTCGGTTTGATGACTTAACCTGACCCTATGAACGTCAATTGTCTCCAAAATTATACAAAATCCCAATCCAAAAACTTCTTCATAATTTTTATGTAAATATTTAATTTAAAGTTTTAATGGATTTCAATGTAATTAATTCTGTTTCTAACAGTTGGAATTCGTTATGAATGTATAATTTGAAATTCATTAGCTGCAAACATATTGACATATAATATCTACAGGTTCAAACAGGTTAATTAAAAACCCGATTGTTTAAAAAAATTACAAAAATAATTTCCAGAGTTACGTACCGATAACCAACATGCCACCAACCTGTTTGGAATAATTGGAAAAAAGAATAAAACCAGTTTAGATAAAACCTATCTGTAATACCTACAGATTAATTTATACGTTTGAAAATTGTCTACTAAGGAGGCCTGCAGCTTTACCCACGTGGTTTGTTATCCCGTTCCCGTTTCCCACGAACCTTCTCCATATCCATATTTTCCAGCCTATTTATAACCAGTGTACTAAATTTTAATAAAATCCCTTCAAAGTATAGCACCGTTTGTATTAATGCTTAATTCTTAAGATTCAAGCCCACGTGCCCTATTACACTTATTTCTTCTTACCTCTGCAATTCTTCTTGTTATACAAACCTAGCTGGTGTTCACAGCAACTCCATGATGTTAGGAATCTCCAGTCTCTTCACAGGCTAACTAGTATACTTTCTGATTGATAGACGTGGTAATTTCAAAATAAATTACTTATTCTATTTTTCTGCTGTTTGATTTTGTTCAACGAGTTTATCATGGACAACATGTAAACGTTTAACTGAGATTACACGGTCCGTTGTTATACAAGTACAGGATATTCTAATTCTGAACAAGATTTGATTTTGATTACAAGTTCATTCAAGATCTGGTTTATCGATAACGAAATTGAAAAGTAACTGCAATACAATAACAATAGCACTGCATGTTAGTTTTTTTCGCTTATTTTCTCTAATTGATTAGACGTAATCTATTATTTTTACGAAAATATAATTTTAAGCAATGCCAATTAATCCATGAGCTGTTCTACAAACAACTAAATAAAACATAAAAAATACAACTTACAATACACCACGAGGTCGGATTTGCCGTGATGTAAAAGTGTTATTTCAAGTAAAATAAAACCAGCGTTATATGAAGCCGCTATTTTAATCTCGGTGGCACAATGGTACTATGTACGGACTGCCACACTCGAGGTCTCGGGTTCGATTCCCGGGTCTGGTGGATAATGTATAATTCTCTTTAGAATTTTATCTAGATAATTATCCCAGAGTCTGGAACTTGTGCCCGGTAGATGGGAATAGGCTCGCCCCCTATTACATGGGACCTAACATAGCTGGCGAGATGTGGGTGTGTTTACACACCTATGCCTTCCCGTTTCGGGGAAAAAGGCGTGATGCTATGTTATGTTATGTTAACTTCATAATTATTAGAATTAGTAAGTTACATTTTTTAAAACATAGTCGTCAAGCTAAGGCATACTTAACTCAATATGTAATGTGCAGTTACGGTTGAATTGTTACTTACAAAATAATAGTCATTCAATATGGGATCATACTATGTCGTAACCTTTTTACAATATACATTGATGAAGTTTGGTTATCATTTTAGTTACTTATACAAATTCTTTTTTTTATAGTTTTTTATTGTACCTATGCAATTATTCAGTTCGTTTGGTAACTTAATTTTGAAAAATACTCATATTTTAGTGTGAAATGTGAATCGTAATCAACATTAAAGCTTAACCCTAAAATATTTAGTACGTGGGGTAGGTTATGCACTTCGGATTATGTAACGTAAATGAAATGTAGTACATGCGTACATTTGACATACGTGAATGATATCTAGAGATGTATAGGAGTTCTCGAAGGTAAAGAAGTCTTATCACCAAAATCTCTTTTCCCATGCAAACACCTTTGAATGAATAGTACATTTTGAGTAAGGGGCAATCTGTATCGTATGGTTTGAAGCAGATTAAGAATGTTTGTCTTTGCATATTCATCATACAGATCCTAGTGATGGAGAAAAACGGGAGGAGATCAACGGAAACCGTAATGAGATTTGACTATTCTTACCTTCTGTAAACACGTTGCTCTACATTGCGCTACTCGAAGCGGTGAAGACACTTCTTCTTCCGCTGACACTCCAATCCAAGACATTATAAAGGAAAACAAGGTGAAACAATAAAATAACATTTTGGCACACATTTTCTTTGGTATTTCTCTTCAACGAATCCAAGTTTTGGTTACAGCTCCGTGCTTATCATAACCGGCACATAAATATAAACGATCAAATATCGCTCATAACGTCTATATCTTATTTTTGAATATTTGCAGTTCGGATCTTCACAAGTTTTTCATCGCAAGAACATCGTTTATTAAAACTATGAAAAACTGTCGTAACGGAACTACGATCTGAGATTCACGAATCCGTAGGAGCCGTAACATATCAATAAAAACTTAAAAAAACACAAAACATGAACGGTTTCAAAACGCACTTGAAAATTATTTTCCACAGTTCGAATCGTTTCCCGAAAATTATTTCACGTGAGGCGACGTCGCCGCCAGCGCGGTCGTATGCGGACTAACCACCCCGCTTGAAGAAGCTCAATTCCTCTCCCCTCTGTTGGTTAATTTTTGTTCTGTCTCGCTCACTCATCGGAGCTTTAGGCGTCTCGTTCCCTCGCGCTACAAAGCAACCATCCATGGCTACGTTCGTACTACTACGTGTACCGCTCTCTCTGTCCTCTCTACTAGTGCATATACATTGTTATTCTATCTCGTTTCATCTCAGGCGGTTTCACGTTATTTTTCCTTGATGCAGTTTAACGGATGGGAATGTAGTGGTTATTGTTAGACAAAGACAGTGGTAGTAAAAAGTTTAGGGTTGTTCGAAAGGGGTGACAGAATCGAGCTAATTCAGGGCTTGTGTTTTTATGGGAGCTTACGCTGTAAAAAGTATCCCGCCTCTCTCGTTTATTCAACTTTATGGTCCTTGCATCATGAAGCCATATTAATGATATTAATGGCCGCCGCATCAACTAATATTGTAACTTTTTATGACAGTGTTTGTGAATTCTTAATTTTATAATGCCCTATATTTGCGTCCATCAGGTTTATGAGGGCTTTTAAAACAATATTCTTTAAAGATTTATAAATATATAAATCAATAAAGATTTATAGTAAGATGTTTTGTATTTTAAAACATTGTACTATAAACTATGTAGTAATATCTCGTTGTTTTATAATATTTCACCGTTGAATCGACTGGTTGAAAAACAATGCAATTCAAAAGAAAAGCTGGCTCGTAAAACTTTTTTGCTAAAAAGATTAAATAAGAATACAGTGTTCGTGACAGCGCACAAGCCTTTACGTAAAGGCATTTTTCGTTTTCTTTCTTCAGAATCTAGGCTCGTTCTATTCATCTCGCTGTCTTTAATCCTCCAACCTCTTGGCAGACTTTGTCTAGACGAGGCCCGTTCTGAGGTAACTGCACACAATTTCGATACGGTCGAGTCAGGATGAATGTTTCTGTCGGACCTGAGTTATTAGTTTTGTATTTACTTGTGCTTACGGTAAGCCCAAGGTCCATGTACGCTTTACTGTTATTTCTCTAAGGAATTACGCTGGAAGCACCTATTACTTACTTGTAACTGAGAACATAGCCGTGCCTAGGGTTACATTTGTAATTTTCACTCTTCTCCATTGCTATTTTATTTAGGTCAATTTACTTCGGACTGATTGCGGGTTGGGTTCCCCATAAGCCCCGAAGTACAATATATATCTCATCAAATCAAACCAGTTTCAAATATTCACTCTTTTTGTTTGCTTATAGTATTAATGGTTTACTTATGTGTATAATGGATTAATGTTAATAGTTTGAACATTGAAAGCATAATGTGCGCAACATAACCATTGGTCGTATTATATTTGTCCCCTGAGTAACACTCATGATATTATTATTGTCACATTCCTTGAGTTATGTTATGAAGTAAACTATTCATGGGTCTAAACTTTTAATGAGAAGTTACTCTGATAACTACAAAAACGAGTTAGATTAACATTAACGTCAAGAGGTATGTTATAACTGAAATTAATGGAGGCTTTTCATAAAGCCTGCATTAATTTCAGTATTTAACATGAACAATTCAACTTCACAACAATATAAATTGAACTATTTCTATTATTTCATAATAGTAGTAATAGTTCATAGATCTATGAATGAAGTAGAGACAGAAAGTTGTGTACAGACAAACAACCACAATACTTAATTCCATCTCTTAAACGACATAAATGAATAAATACCTAACTGATTTGTGAGCCGGAACTAGGTGAGATACCTATTACTAAAAGTTACCTACGATACCGTATTATTCCCCGCGAAACGGAGGTTTTCAAACTAGTGTAAATAAATGAATCCCTTTTTTAGGGTTCCGTAGTAAAAATCTCGGAACCCTTATAGTTTCGTCATGTCAGTCCGTCCGTCTGTCTTCGGCTTTCCTCCTAAACGGTGAGTGCTAGAAACATGAAATTATGCATGGATATGTGTATTTACTACGTAGACAAAGTGCTAAAAGAAAATTAGGAATAATATTTTTTTTGGGGTACCTCCCCTCAAATAACCAGGTTTTGTTTTCTCGCGTCTACCCCGATGTGTAGGGTATCATTAGATAGGTCTTCTAAAAAATTGAGAGGCTGCTTAGATTTTTTGATTTAAGTATTCGTTTGCGAGATATTTAACATTATAGCTATCCCCGGTGTCAACACTGCGAGGTTTCCGACGACGACACCGCACTCCACACGTTGGTGGAGTGCTCAGCGTGGGCGAGTCAGCGCCGGGACCTCGTAGTGGGTCTGGGCGTGGATACCCTCTCGCTGGAGACCATGCTTCAAGCCATGGTCTCCAGCGGGAGTAGGTGGAACGCGGCCGTGTCCTTCTGCGAGCAAGTCGTGCTCGCGAAGGAGGCGGCCGAGAGAGAGAGGGAGCGTGCCCTCCCCGCCGAGTTCCGTAGTCAGCGGCGAGGCCGCCGCAGACTCATCTACGCCCAAGACCATCGACCTCCATGATCGGGGCCTGAGGACGGCGGGATCGCCACCCGTCGTCCTTACAGAAGCAGGCTAGAAGGGTTGCGTGCTGCGGAGCTTTTTTGGCCCCATAGCACGCAACCAGATTCACTCACTGACGCGGGATAAAACCCTATCCCGACCCAACCCCCGCAGAGACCACAGAGGTGGTCAAAGTCCGCCGGGCGCCACTGGAAATACGTTCTGCTTGTAACCAGAGACGCCCGGCAACGGACGTTAGAGCGGCCGCGGCCTTGGTCGCGGAACGAAAAAAAAAAAAAAAAACATTATAGCTATTTTTTTGTAAAACAGTTCGTCCCCTCTTTAAAATCTAAACGACTGGCTCGAAAAATCTGAAAATATTTGTGATGGTAGTCCATGTAATTAACTTTCAAAGAAAACTATAAAGCATCCGATAACTGTTAGTTCAGGAGTTATAGAGGTTATTATATGTGACTGCGGAACCCCATTCTATGCGTGGCCCGACAAGCACTTGGCCGATTTTTGTTCTTGTTCTTTAATGGTACGAAATCCTCACTATTTTAGGTTCAAAAGTTGCCTTAGTCGCCCTTAGTTTCTAAAATCAAGAAAGGCAAGTCACGTCTGAAGCAAAATATCATCTATATCGTGGTTAGGGTTTTTAAGACTAACGAACCCAATATAAAGTACACAAGCATGCTCTCAAGTTTATATTGTTGATAAATGTGATCTGTCTGCCACGTCGGCTCTTTATTGCGTCCGATGACTGGCGACTCATTGTTGACCACGAAGGTTTATGAGACCTCATATAAACATGTATAGCTGTACTATACTTTTGGCAGATCTATACCTTTTAATAATACACACTCTACTCTCACTGAAGTACCTACGCTTAGTACGTGTTGAAAAAAAAACATGAAACTGATGTGAGATGTACCTACAGAGGGTACTAATAAGCTGTTGAAAACGATATGAACTTACCTTAATTGTCTACCATGTTTTTACTAAGTTTTCAATCTTTCTGAAATTTTGACTATTGAAACAAAGCTGTATAAAACTACATCTGACTACCTATTAAGGGCGAACGTGACTTTACATGAGAATATTTTTTAAATTATGCATCTAAAGCAAAAATAAAAAAAAACATTCATCTATATGTCTATTTTAAACTTAGAATAGGATAATCTATGCCTAATAGAGATATCCAAACACAAAACATAGGTAGGTCACATTTCGAGAAACAAGAGGTCTAATTAGAACTTGTAGACGGTTGCAGTAAGTAACGTTGAGAGCTTAGGAACAACTTGTGGTATTAGCGCGACAGAATGTACGAGAAGGAGTACATAACTACGCCCATACATGTGTAAAACCACCAGAGGAGTTACCGTGAGTTTCACCACATGCTACAGTACGGATATTTATACACTCTCCATCTTAATCAAGGAGGTTGCAGAACTTTTCTTTATTTTATAAATGATTAGAAACAGAGAGAATGATTAGAATTATTTTAATCGACTCTAGGTTATTTTTTAGGAATGTCCTTTAAGAAAAAAAGGCTTTGACCGCGTGAATAAGTATTATAGCCTAACCCCTTCCTTGAAATTGATACTATAAGTACAATGGTGAAAACAGCATGAAAATCGGTGCAGTAGTTTTTGAGTTTATCGCGCACAGACAGACGAGGCGGAGGACTTTGTTTTATAATAAAATGTTTTCTATAATGTGCGTTCAGCGTCTAACAGGGCGTACGTTCTTTTATGTTATCTATAGTTTTAGAACATAGCCATAATTTGTGTCTGAAAAAGCCGCCTGGGTAAAATGCCCTCAGTAAAGCCCAAGGTTTAGGTTCGCATTTGGGCTTAGGTACATTGTTATTTGAAATAAAGAGTACTTACTACTTTATGCAATGCTAGCTGCTGTAATTTCTTGAGTTTGTGTTGTAATATTAAAACTACTTTTTATATAAGCTACTTTTTCAGTAATGTACTGAATAGGTTAATTTTGTTATACTGCGTTTTGTAGTGGTATTCAAACACACACACACACACACACACACACACGAAAGGTCAAGACACCCACATTCCGTCAATCACTGTTGGTCCCATGTAAAAGGCGACAAGCCTCTTTAGAGTATTTTTGCCCGAGAGTCATCCGACTGCCCGTAGGTGCACCACATGCAGGCATGGTGGCTTGGACACTGGAGATTTTAATAGAGATATTTTATTACTCTTAATATCTTGCATAAGGCTATTGTATTTTATTTCTATTTGTACTAATTAGTTAAAACGTAGGTACATAAGTATGTACATAGAAATCTGAATCTACACTTACGTTGTGTTTTTATTTGTCCCTCTATGTACCTAATATATGTACCTACTATTTTTACTATACTATTTCCATTTCTTTAAGCTCTCGATAACAGCTCCTATGAAAACTTGCACGAGCGTCTTTTTTACATTATGTACGCATTATTTTATAAAAATATGATGCCTACACACGTACAAGGTTATACCAGAGTCGGAGAAACTGATAGGGATGCAGCTATCGAAAAACGTAACACGATAACAGACCCGATATTTTTTTTACAAAATGTAAGAATCCAAACTACTGCCGGATACTTTTGTACAAATTTATTAACTAATATTATATTTCATTACAAGATGTTACACGTATTAATTCTTGATTGATAATGCCAACTTCTTTAAAAGCTTCTTTAAATTTTCGAAGCTGTTGTAAAATAAGTAGGTATAGGTAGGTACTCAACAATGAAACCAAATAATTATAACGACAGGTAAAAATATATTTGAATGTTTTTGTTGTAGTTGTCTTTTGTTCAAAATATAAAAAATATTTTATTTATTTATTTATTTATATCATTACTTATTTGGTCACAACACTACAACTATCAAATTAGAACTGTCATCGAGAGCTTAAAGCAATGGAAATAGTATAGTGATATTACTCGCGCTACTTATTTAAGTTTGACTTCGCGTTCTGCATCGTCCTATGCTGTTAGAGTCTCTGGCAAAAAGTTCATTATGTGTAGGTACGTTTATTGAGCATGACGTTTTCAATAAATAAATACACTTTAGACTTTTTATTCATATTATATTAGCTGAAGTGTATTAGAGAAATTTATAAAATTGTTTATACCTTGTATTCACACACTCTAATTATGTTATCACTTCAGCTAATCAGTCGAAGCACACTTCAACTTAGATTTCTAAATACAAGCGTGAATAGCAAATGAAACAGATCAAATTAATGGAACACTGTACCAAAGTTCAAGAGACCAAAGTGACTTGTAACCAGCATAGCATTTAATTAAAAATTAATTGAAACAGAATGGGATTACTTTTGTCTAGTTTTCTTGCTCACAGTCAGTAAGAATAAGTGTAAAGTTAAAGTAAAACAAAGCCTTTGTTAAAGTAATTAATTTGTCGGTTGCCAGTAAAATGGATTAGAAGTAATGACTACGGTAGTACGAATAGCGCGATCTAGAACTATATCGAAGCAAAAATTGGATAATGTCCGTATGGTCATAGCTGTGGGTTGGAGTCCTGCCGATGAAATTAGATTCTATCTAAATATTTTCGATATTTATGGTTTTAATTAGAATTCATTAAAAAGAGACTTCTAGAATATACTCTTGTTTGATTGATTTGGAACTTTCCCTACTCAGGGATCCTTTCAAGTCTTATGTAATTTTAGTTTAGGTATGTAAGTGCTATTCCCTATGCTGTGGTTTAGGTATGTACTCTTATAATCCTAAAGTTGGCACCTGGTTATTAGCTACCGGCTCGTGTACGCAGATTCACTTGCATTTTTGTTCCCATATATTTTAGGTAGTAGGTAGGTATACCTCAATCCAAGTCCTAATCTAAAATATATACAAAATTTTGAAACATCCACTGAATTATCCACCGACCTTTGGTTTTTATACTTTAAGAATTATGAGATCAAGATGCGACTGTTTATACCTAATTGGGACTTATATAAACTATTATATATATATAAATATCTATTTTTATATTTTGTTACTTATTTGATTTGGTGCAAACTCATACCTAATCTACGAGTATACTTATAATAAATCTGTAGAAGTGAAAATTCTGTACATTGAAAATACAAAAAAAAATAAATGGCAGGTGGTGTTACTAGACCGACACCGAACCCAAAAATGTGATAAAATAAATTTTTGTCTGTCTGTTTGTTCAGGCCTCATGGAATAACTACCGGTTCGATTACGATGAAACTTGGTATAATTATTCTGGAATATCCTGGGCACCTACTGGCTTACTTTTTATCTCGGAAAAGTATATACAATAAAAAACAAACTTAATTTTGCGGTTAGATCCCTAGACCCGATTACTGTACCAACCGCAAATAATAAGTTTGTAGTAGGTTACGTCACCCGCAGTGGTGTTCACAAAGGGGCGCTGCACACGGCTAAGATACTATAATATTTTATCTTAAGTTACAATATCGCTCGCCGTACAATTCAATGGACTATCACACATGATGAAGATAATAAATAATATTTCATATTTTCGTATCTTAAGATGAATTTGTATGGTATAATAGAGAATATAATAGAAGATATAATAGAGAAACTGTTGTAGGGGGGCTTTATGAACGCAATAAAACCTAAAACAATGGTTTTTAGAACTTTTGTCTGTTTGTCTGAATGTTTAAACATGCTAATCTCAGAAACGGCTTAACCGATTTGAATTTGCGGTTTTCAGTAATGCGTTGTGCTTTATTCAACTTAACATTTAAGGTTTGGTTTTCAATCGGTTCATAAATAAAAAAGTTATGTAGATCTAAAGTAACACGCAGGCGGAGTTGCGGGCAACAGCTAGTACATAATAATTGACGTAGCTACCGTATGTATATTCCAAGTACTACAATTTAACAAACATTTAAAAAGAAAAAATATAAAAAATCCTGTAAACATTCGTCAACATTTCATCTTTATTGTATGTTGCAATCCCTACGGAAATATCGAAGATGCGTATTAATTTTAGAATTGCAAGTATAAGTACTCGTACATCTAATAGGCTGGATATAAACACTCGAATGCTTTTATCCAAATTAAAACTAAAAGCTGTCGTCACTTTTATTGTTGCTTAAACACAGTAGGACATAAAAATCTATCGTCAATAATTTTCATTCGTATTTGCGGAAAACCAATATGAGTTACCCAAAGCCGGTCGTAAATTTTCACGCTTACAGCAACAAATATAAAAAATAACTAGTATTGTGTATGTTTTTCCATCGTATCATCTAGTATGCATAAAATCTGCGGTCGGGGGAGCTAGGGACCGCAATACTCTACTCCTTCATTGGTTTGGTTTTACTACGGAACGGTCTGAGTCGACGTTTCGATAAAAATATTACTTACCTAAAACGGTTTTCAATAAACAGGCTTATGGATGAGTATTTATTTGCTGATATAAATTGTTTTACTTTTATTTTTTTACTTACTGATTGAAAATGATTGATTGTGTTCGAGTAATCTATGTTATGTAATATTAGGTTTTGGGAAAAGTTATTGACAATGCTGATACACTTTTATCAAACACACTGCAGCAGCATAGCAGTATTATACTGTCCCAAATAGAACGAGAAACTATGTTCAACTTTGACGATAAATAAACATTGTGCACCACCAATGTAATATATTCTACCGCGGCTACTTTGTGGCTTTACAAGTTATTTGTAAAATTTTGTTCACAATTCTCAAATTAATTAATAAACGACATGATTATGGGAGATTAAAGAATAAAATGTTGTATGTCTGAGGAATCTCTTTACATTCCGATTCGAAATCGTCATCATAATAATGCATACTTTCGTTTATTTCTTCAGTCTCAGCATTTTTATTTCACTCGTTCCGTCTGCTATGCAACCACAGAGTATAAACCATAGAGGCATCCAACTGTTTAACGGTACAATAACTGGCTAACTGGTGTATTATTGTTTTCGTATCGATATGTATCTAAGATGTGAAAGTATACAAAAAATATGACTATTTATTCGGAAAGATTGAATGAGATGTATCGTGCTATAATACATCTTTACTCTATATCTGCCTCGTGTGATAAAAAGATATGATAACGGAAATTTCAAACGATAAATGAAAGTTCAAAACATGTTCTTTATTAAAGTTAACACTAAATGTAAAAACTCAACTAAGTTTGATTGTGTAAGGGGGTCCCAACAAAATCTTAGGGTCCCTAGTCTACGTCACCTGCATGTAATGGTCGTGCCGATCCGTAGACGAGGCTCTGACAAACATAAAAGTTCCCGATAAGCGGCAAAAGTATCGCTACCTTTTACGTGGGACCAAATCAGTACTACCTACTAGAGATAATTAGGCGTATAATATGCCTTGGTCTACCCCTTCGAGGAAACCTACGTGATTTTATATAGGTATGATGTAACATGTATTACTATGATGAATTTATTGTTAAACAACGAGTAGATGCCTCTATGTTTTGTCTCTACTCTGTGTTAAAAATGTACAGTATTGTGAAGATGGAACTGTTACACCAACCAAAGGAAGAACAGAGCCATCTTTCTTTATTTAACTATTTTTATTACATAATTTTTGAAATGAAATAGGTTTGTTGTTTTTACTTTCAAGACGATTTCAAATGTCTTTAGTTATTTGTCTAGAATTATTCAGACTTGGAGTTTTTAATGGAGTTATTAAACTTAAATGTTAATGTTTATGTAGTTTTAGTAAGACTTTTCCATCTTTCGGAATAATAATATGGTCTAACTGAAGCGTTCATGGCTAAGGTTTTGTTCTCACGTCTTCGTCATGTGAGTTCGATATTTGACCACAATGCTGGCGTGAATCCACTTTTTTCATCATCAGCAGCCAATTGTCACTCACTGCTGGGCATAGGCCTGCCCTAATGAACGTCACAAAATTCGGTTTAGTTGCAACTTTCATATTTGGATATATAGATACCTTATGCCCAAAACTTCATTTAATTCAATTGTCTTCTCTATTCTTCACTTACCCTATGTAGATTTAAGACCTTAATTTACTTGATAAAACAATCTAGACTTGTTACTACACTACATAGTAAGTAACAGACATACTGATCATTTATTTATTACACTTTGTTCATTACCTCTGAAACTCTCAGTTTGTCTACGAAACTACAATTTCTTTAAGAGTATCTAAGTTCACTTGATATTTAATTTGTATTTTCTTTCATGGCTCAAACGTTTTAGTGGATTAAAGTTAGAGCTAATTCTCAGTTTTTACCGACTTCAAAAAAGGAGGAGGATATAATGCCTTCCCAACATCGCTGGGACCCAAGT
Organism: Nudaria mundana; assembly: GCA_963556515.1. Taxonomy (NCBI): domain Eukaryota; kingdom Metazoa; phylum Arthropoda; class Insecta; order Lepidoptera; family Erebidae; genus Nudaria; species Nudaria mundana. The sequence continues at coordinate 11,798,072 of OY748298.1, forward strand.
CATTCTGGCCTGTACGTGGTGCACTTGCTGACAGAGGAATAAGACTATGAAAAATGTGCCTATAGTCAGGCTTATGTCACTCGCCTAACAATCGCAAAAATACGTGACGTCAGCGACAACTTGAAGTTGTAAGTCAGTAAGGGTTGTCTCTTGTTTGTTATACGGCATTGACCATAGAGTTGATATTGAGGCATTGACGTCATAATTATTGGTCAAATTATGCTAATAACTTTCTGACATTTTCTGACCCTAACGTTCGAAATATGTTCATATCTCTCGAATTGATGCAGAGACTAGTCGCGTTTTAAGTGATCGCTAATAAAAGTGTAAAGTACTGACGCCACATACCGCACGGCCCGCCGTGCTCTCGTGATGTCGCGATGACACACTTACTACAAAAGTACTGACGTATGTAATTTTCATTACTATTTATTTGTTAAGGCGAAGTACTTAACTTTTTTTTTTCTAATAATGGGATCAAACACTCCCATTAAACTACAAACGGAGAATGAACACCTTTTATTCAAAGTATATAGCGAGGAAAAAGCTGAAAATGCTAGTCTTCGCGAAATTATACAAAAGATGCAATTACAAATTGACGAATTGCAAAATCAGCTGCTTGTTCTCACTCGAGTAAAAGAAGCAGCAGCAGTCAATATGACACATCAAGACAGTTCCACAAACATCGCCGAATACTGTACGGACGAGGAGGAACTGGCGAAAGAAACGGAATGGGTTCGAGCAAAAAACAAGAAATCCAAAAAGCGAAAAATGGTCTTATCACCAAATCAAATGGAATCTCCTACTAATGCGGAGATCCCACCTGAAGAGAAGCAAAAGAAGCAACCGCCGCCTCCGCCAATAATAGTTGACAACATCAAAAATTATCAAAACTTTTTGATAAATGTCTAAAACCCAACAAGGAAACTCGTTTGTGACAAAAATGATGAGTGGGAACTGGGTAAAAATAAATGCAAGTTGTGACGAGTTCTACAGATCTATTACGAAACTATTATCAGAGAGTGAGTGCCTTTGGCACTCATATGAAAATAAACAGAACCGACCAATTAGAGTTATGGTGAAAAATCTACACGCGACATGTGAGCCAGTTAGAATACTACAAGAATTGAAGGATAAATCCTTCAAAATAGAAAATGCCGTCAATAAGTTGAGTTGGAAAACAAAAGAGCCACTCAATATGTTCATACTCACCTTCAGTAATAGTGAGGACATTACCAAGATATACAATATAAAGACCATCCTGGGATGCAAAGTAGAAATATGTCCCATAAAAACATCCGCACTCGTACCGCAGTGTAAACGCTGTCAAGCGTATGGCGTTTGTGTATACAAAGGTATTGTTCAAAAGTACCGAGATGTGTAAAATGCACAGGTAAACATTTTACACGAGACTGTAAAAAACCAGCACAACTAAAACCTAAATGTGTGCATTGTGGTGAACCACATCCTGCCAGCTACAGAGGATGTATGGTCGCGAAAGAAATGCAAAACATGAAGATTAAGGCTACAAAAAAGCCTACGAGTACAAAACAACCACAACCAGCTGTAATTTCTCAAAATACGAGTAAGAAGAATGACGTTCGCCGAACCTACGCTCAAGCAGCTGGAAAGCAAACCAAAGCAGCCACGGTTATTATCCAACCACCTAACAAGCTGGAATCGAAATTAGATGAAATCCTAAAGGTAATCTCATCATTTGACCAAAGATTGTCAAAGCTAGAAAATAGAGCTAATAAAGCTACTCTCAAAAACTATCAAAAAAAATAAATAATACGCTGAAAATCATGATATGGAATGCCAATGGGCTACTCAACCATCAACAAGAGTTGCAAGTCATTCTGAATACGGAAGGTATTGATGTATGCCTTATCTCTGAAACACACTTCACCAGAGAAACCTTCATTAGTTTTAAAGGATATAAGGTTTACAATGCATTACATCCATACAATAGTGCTTCGGGTGGGAGTGCAGTGATAATAAAAGAACACATTTCTCATACTGAAAAAGTAAAATTTGAGGAGCCTGAAATACAGTCAGTGGCTATCCAAATAGAGACTACCAAGTACTCCATTACCATAGCTTCGTTCTACTCTCCACCTTGACACGCGATCAAACACAACAAATACGCAAGCTTCTTAAGTCTCTTAGGACAGCGTTTCATTCTAGGAGGTGACTTTAACGCAAAGCATCAGCATTGGGGATCCAGATTAACTAACACAAAGGGAGGACACTCATTGCAATGCAACAGATAAAATGTGACGCAATATCTACTGGGAAGCCTACATATTGGCCCACCGACCCTAACAGAATACCAGATCTGATAGACTTTTTTATATATAAGCAAATATCTATAAATAATCTAGAAATACAACATAGCTATGACATGAATTCCAACCACTCGCCAATAGTATTGAATTTATGTGAACGAGCAATGTACAAAGAAAAAAGACCATGCCTGGCTAATAGAAATACAGACTGGGATAGTTTTAGAATATACCTAGATAATAGAATAGATTTAAAAGTTCCACTGAAAACTGCTGAACAATTGAATTTGGAACTCAACAATTTTGTAGTTCAAGTGCAACAAGCAGCGTGGAGCAATACATCCAATGAACTAAAATTCGCTAGAAAGTTTGCCTATCCGGACTATATTAGAAATTTGATAAGTGAAAAACGGAAACAACGAAAAATATGGCATCGCACTAGATTTCCAGACGATAAAAGACTATTGAATAACCTCACTAAAAATCTTAAAAGAGAAATTCAAAGTTTCACTGACACTCAGACCAACAATTACCTAAGCCAGCTAACCAGTGATCACAAATCAGAAAAATCACTTTGTAAAGTAACAAAAAACATGAAAGGAAATCTAACTACTTTGCGTATTCTCGTATTTATTCATGCACAAGTCCGCCCTCCAAACCCACTTAGGCCGAAAGAATAGAGAAATAATTTTGAAAATAGAATAAATATGAGAGTTGTGTTATCGTGCAAAAATAATAAAAAACCTCGACACGTGTTTCGCCCCCAACCAGGGGCATCATCAGGAGATGTTGATGGCTCGGCGCACGGCGACCGAATGAGCCACAACTCGTAAACCGCACCATATTTTTGCACGATAACACAACTCTCATATTTATTCTATTTTCAAAATTATTTCTCTATTCTTTCCGCCTAAGTGGGTTTGGAGGGCGGACTTGTGCATGAATAAATACGAGAGTTGGGTAATTTGCATGTGGCGGAATATTGCAAAGTAGTTAGATTTATTTTATTTAACTATGGACTTCCGAAAAGTAACGCCTGATAGTATTAACATGAAAGGACCCATCACATCAATGCCATCTATCAAATTACAAATATATATTATATATTATCAAAAACAAAAAGTTGAAACATTTGCAAACTATCTGGAAATCATATTCGAACCGAACATTGAATTAGAGCAAGACGCGGTTTTAAATACTGAAAATATTGTTCAAGCAACAAAAGAAATCAAACTTGTTACTCCAAAAGAAGTGCAGAGGACCATCAAACTACACGTTAACCCGAAAAAATCTCCTGGTTACGATCTCATAACAGGGGAAATATTGCTAAACTTTACTCGCAAAGCGATTGTAAAATTAACAACGCTTATTAATGCAGTTTTTCGCTTGAAACATGTACCTGAAGTGTGGAAATTAGCAGAAGTAATTATGATAGCTAAACCAGGAAAACCAACGAGTGAACCAACTTCATATAGGCCTATATCATTGCTTCCAATAATGTCAAAGTTATTTGAGAAGCTACTACTACAAAGGCTTAAGCCGGTTCTAGAAAATAAAAATATAATACCTGATCACCAGTTTGGATTTAGAGAAAAGCATTCAACAGTTGATCAGATACATCGGATAACAAATTTTATCGAGCGAGCCCTGGAAGAAAAGAAAGTGTGCTCAACAGTATTTCTTGATGTAGCACAAGCTTTCGATAAAGTTTGGCACGAGGGTCTTATATACAAGCTTAAGACCATGCTACCCACAGAAATGACAGATATATTAAAATCTTATTTATCAGACAGAACATTTCGTATTCGTCAAGAAGACGCTTATTCAGATGTTAAGCAAATAAAATCTGGAGTACCTCAAGGAAGTGTTCTAGGTCCGGTCCTGTACCTACTCTACACTAGTGACATTCCAGTCCCGGAAAACGATTGTATTGCCACTTTTACTGACGATACAGCGATATCGGCAGTAGGAAAAAACCATCAGGAAGCTGTAGAGAAAGTCCAATTAGCCGTTACGCAAGTCTACAAATGGACTAAGAAATGACTAATTAGACTAAATGAAGGAAAGTTTGTTCACGTAGACTTCACAAACAATACAAGTCAATACTAGTTTTTATAAATAACAAGCCATATGCCAACACAGCCAAGTACCTTGGTATGACCCTTGATGCTAAGTTGCGCTGGAAGGCGCACGTTAAAAAGAAAAAGGATAGCTAAATACACGATACAAGAAAATGTACTGGTTACTAGGAAGATACTCTTCATTATCAGTGCACAATAAAGTCCTACTTTATAAACAGGTTCTAATGCCTGTGTGGACTTATGGATGCCAGCTCTGGGGCTGTACCAGTAAGAGTAATAGACAAATAATCCAGCGATTCCAAAATATAGTACTAAGAAATGCAGTGAATGCACCATGGTACGCAAGAACCAGTGACATCCACAGGGACCTAAACATGGATGACGTAGATACAGTTATACAAAAATATGCTGAAGCTCACCAAAACAGACTTCACCATCACGTGAACGTCGAGGCTATACAGCTACTTGACGTCACAGAATTATTTAGAAGACTTAAACGGACCAAACCGTTCGAGTTAATTTAGTGTAATCGTGACAAACTAAATAAATGTAGTGAAAAGTGCAGCGATATGAACACATGAACAAAGTGTCTTCGCCTTAACAGACTCTAAGTAAAGTGTTATTGGACACGTTCTTAGTTATTGTTTACATAGCATGTTAGGTCAAAATAAGTTACTCATTAGTCAATAGGCTAGATTGTAATATAATTAATGTATTATTAGTATAAAACATTAGGAACAAAAAAAAATTTTCTCTGTAAACCAAAGAATGTGCTTTAATTAACGTCGGAGTGCAAGTTCTGTATGTAAGTTTCCCTATTCTGTGGTACTATTCCCTATTCTGTGCGAATAGTCTCACAACATGTTATATGGGACCAAGAGACTGGAGAGATATGAACGTAAGTATCGCCTGTCTGCCTCTTCGAGGATAAATATGTGACGTGTTCACCTATTAACACAAAGGGCAATCTTTTTCATAGGATGAACAATGCCACCCGCCGCCCGTCCTGAAACAGGCTAGATTGGTTGAGTGCCAAAATTCACTCACCGACGCGGGATCAAACCCAACCCCAACGACGCGGGATTTTCATTCCGACCAAACCCCCGAAGAGGCCCCGAAGAGGCCACACAGGTGGCCAAAGTCCACCGGGCGTCACTGGAAATACCTTCTGGTGTCACCAGAGACGCCCGCAGCAATGGACATGGGAGCGGGCCCGGTTTCGCGGAATTAAAAAAAATATAAGGATGAACTGAATATGTATATTTCATAAAACATATCTAGAAGAAAACCTTTATTTAATTACTTTAGTGAATCTGCCTTTGAACCAAATATCAGTAGTTAGTATAGGAATATTAATTCGAGTGTATAATGAATAAACATGAATCCAAACCGAGCGACGGCGTAGGTACATTAGCTTTTGCGACCTTATATATTATTTAAGTACATATAACCTAGAGTTAGTACAAAATTCTTAGAGAGTTCTAAGAATTTTGTATTAAACTTGTATTATAGTCGACGTTGTCCGTCGGTCGCCTTGTAGCGACTTCAGAATTACTTGGCCAGTATCTTTGGCCAAGTTTAATGAAGTTTCCCTTTTATTACCACCAAGTCTTAACCCCAAGGATCTTTGTGTTTATGATCCTGTTATAACTTTAAAGAGATTGCAACCTCCATTTTAGCGAAGATAATTTTTATTTATATACTCAATAAGAATCCACTGTTCATATCCTCTCATACATTTTGAAAGCTTTAATAAGAAGTGAATTATATATTTAAGAACCTTGTTAATCATGCTCGGTAAGTTCAAGTGTTTTGTATATTGCTAAGTTCATTTGTTGCTTCATAGCGTTTAAACAAGTAAAGGCTGAAATTTGGTATACAAGTAGCTGCTAACTTGGAATGACACAGCATTTTCATCCCGTGAATAGGTTTCTAAAGTGATATTAAATCAAGTGTTAGAATATGAAACTATATTATCATGTAGAACGTTTGAAATATTTTGTCCAATTGTTCCAAACACATTTTATAGAAAGTTACGTACCGTCTCATCCTCATATTGGACATAATGCGGAAATGCAATTTCCATAAATTTTACACAGAGTGAGCACAGTTCCCCCATCCAAAAAGATTGGACGTGACCGCGATAGATATAAAGAAGATATTCGCTGCTACATAATATTTTAAAAAACATAATCTATTTCAGGGATTCTAGACACAAAAAGAGCATTGTTATTAAATATGCTTTTGGTAAAAGGACAAATTTTCAATGTTCATCTACCCGGACATACATTTTCATGAGAGCAACTGGGGAAGTGAGGTTGTAACAAACCTAATAAATTATAAAAAGAGATCTTAGGATGGAGACAAGGCTTTCGTTGGGACAAGTCGTAAATTTAACGGTCGAAAGAATCCTTATTTCCCTCGACTATTCACGTGGTTGAGTTAGCAAAACTAACTCCTTTATGAGTAATAGAAAAAGCCTGGTGCCACTAAAATATATATTGGTACCGTTTCTGGCACATAATTCTATTTCACATAAAATTGGACATTTATTTATGTAGTTTCAAATGCCGTTGTATTTTTCTTTGTTCAGAAACAAATTGTAATCCTAATGGTCCATTAAAATGTATCTCCGTATGTAGCTCTGTAATTATCGCTGTCGATCTTCCATTCGCCTCAGAATATTGCTCCATTGTACAAAATTTGTAATGTTAAATTCCTCGACCGAAACAGACTTACCACGGAATTATGAGAGTAATTTAATTAAGACATAACAGCACATTTAATGCCGATTAGTCACACGATCCATGGTTTGGGCGTACTAAGTAATTTGAGATGTTAATGGGTTTACAGCGGCTTTGGTCATACCTCCTCCTAGCTATTGACCAATCACGGACTACAAGCTATCGGTTCTTCGATGGCTTCACTGATTCATCATGTGATTAACACTTGGAAGTATGCCGTATTAATTTACTTACATACTATGCAATGTGTAATTACGTTATATAAATGTGAGGAGCTATAATCACCAGTCATCATAATCCACAATACAGAAGCATGATGTTAGTAATTTACTATTACATTTCTCCTTCATTAAAACGTCTTTGATCTTAGTATTTGCTACGTAGAAATTGTTTTGTTTTCACAGCAAATGGCATTAGTCTTGTCAGTTACAAATGGTGGCTATTACAGAAATATTTTTATTATTTTTTATCATGAAAACAAGTCGTTTATATAATGTAGCGAAGTCTAAGACAAAGCGAAGCCTACTGGTCGTCACAGCGGGCGTGCTAATAAGCCCCTTACGTCAGTTGAGTCAAAGCTAGTATTATTTTTCTTAAAGATAGCATTGCGGGAGTTTTCAATGTAATTGCCCCGGTTTCTTCAAGAGTCTGACAGCTCAAAGGGCAGTCACTGACGTGCTCATTGTCGGAACGCCCACGGTTTACCTTATTCAAAGTTTGTCTTTTTTTCCTTAAATATTCACTGGGAGTCAGTGGATAATACTTATAATAAGCATTTTATTTGAAGGAAATTGTGCAAGTTTCGTCTTCTACGTTTATGTGAATAGTCAGGTGCTTTCCAGAAACTTTTTTGGTACATGTGATTGGTCATTCGAAGAATGTGTGCAATGATTTGTTTAGACTGTACAAACTATTGTTAAAATTTTACCGGCAAGTTTTATAACATAAAATTAAAGAATATCTTAGTAATTTGTTTATGGTTTACTGGTACCTACATACTTCGTTCTCCGATAGAAAATTTTCCAATAGTCATAAAACCAAATTATGGTTGTAAAATCGCTGCAATTAGTGAAACTAATGGTTATAACCGGCTTCTATATAAAATTGTAAACTACTATTGTATCAAAACCCTTAAACGCTTTAAAAAAATATCCTGATGAGTTCAGAAACTTTATTATTTAGAGAACAAACAGCCAAAGATGTTTGGTTCACTTTAGTTATGTTATCGATTATATGTGTTCGTATTTCTTTAGGTAAACTTATGACAAAATGTACAAAAGGACCAAAAATGAGACCATTCTTTCCTCTTGGGTAACCTGATATTGCTCATTCAGTTGTTTTCTGGCTGTTTGGATATAAGATTACAAGCAATTTATTTCAATATGGCAATCGAATTTACGAACGCACTCGGATTGTTTAAGAAGGCCGTTTTATAGTCCACAAACTTTTTGCCTTATTTATTTTTCTCGTTCTTTATTATAATTAGAATCTTACTCTGTGCAGTTACCGTATTTTATTTTATCGAAGAGATATAAATAGCTGACCATACGATTTATCAAAGCTTGATTCTGATTGCATAAGTGTTCGAGTATTTTATGTACAGTTTATATAACCAACTGCGTTAAAACTACTAGGGAGATAAGCCCCCCCTCCCCCCAGTACCAAGCAACGAATTTTGGACCTGCGCTGTCGTATACGACGACCGTGAAGCTCTATTACATTAGGTATTATATGAAATTTGACATTGAGATAGACACGCATTGCAGGCGAGATCCACACGCTGGTGTTAAAACGCTTGACAGGAAAAACGCTCTTACTTTTAATTTAATACGCAAAATGTGAGCACATTAAATTTTTGAGCCTTATAATAATATTTTAAATAGATAAATCCGCCTCATCATAGCATAACAATATTTTATCAAATTACAACCACAATTTTAGGTCTAATATTTAGCCACTGGAAATACCCTCTGCTAGTAACGAAAGACGCCCGGCAACGGACGTTAGAGCGGCCGCGGCTTGGGCCGCGGAATTAAAAAAAAACGAAAAAAAAAAAAAAAGGTCTAATACTTAGAGTAAATAAGTAGATACCTACAGTAAAATGGCATGACAGCTTCTAATAGGTATGAAAATATTTATCACTTCAACCTAGAAGCCAAGTCCATTCAACCTTAAGTAACGTTTAAAGCTACTGACATGAGCTACGATATAATTGGCTCTATGAGTGCCAATAAGTTTCTTCCAGTAACATGTTAGCTTTTTACTCGTAGATGGCTAAGAGACATCAACAAACCAGGAACTTCATAACTAGCTCGCTAGACACTTTCCTTCGTTATTGTATCTAACAAGACCGGTAACTTAGCGATATTTTATTAGAAAATAATATTATCATATTTTTAATGTCCATTAAATTTTATTGATATTTATTTTTATCATGTTTTCTGAATTGGTTTCTTGCAAATTAAAGAACAAGAGATTTATGACCCAGAATATGTTATAGAATTTTTTAAATCATTGCTTAGTTATGTAAAATATTTTTTACGATGATTTATATTAACATCCTCTCTATATTATATTTGACAGAAACTTATTTTTATTTTATTTAAAAAAGACAGAAATCGATAACGAAATCTTTAAAAGAATAATCTTCAAAATCTTTAATAAGTACCTACTGAACTTAAGTGGGTAGAGCCACGTTCAATTATTGGACATGCATTCCACTGGAATATTTTTTTTTCGGTATAAAATTTGTTTGTTTTCTATTCTAAATTTCATCTGCTGGTAAATCATATTATTGATTCTTTACTAGTCTAATCAAATCATCAAAACCCAAATGATTGGGAAAATGTATTTATTTGGTAAAAATTATGTCCAGGACTTTCTGTTTCATAATCAGATTTCATTCACCGAGCCTTTTTCCAACTCAGTTGGGTTCTGCCATCTGATCTACACAACCCATGGGCGATATCGAAGTCCTGTAGTTAGACCGGTCGGATTTTTAAATTTAGGGCCCCCACTTCCCCTAACGACTGTCATAGATGTTCGTATGACAACCGGGACCGACGCCTTAACATGCTCTCTAAGGCACGAGATTTCTTTTGTCGACATTTGTGGTTCAATAAAAAATCTAAATGCTAGACTCTATCTACTACTCTTAGATATGTTTGAGACTTCTTTTTACGTGAATATCGGTTATCGGTTCAATTATCGATGGAGGGCAGTAGTGGCCGCAAGATTGCAATCTCGAGAGCTCGGTTAAATCCGTATAGATTTATAGTTGCTGCTACCACGCTTTAGCCCGTTCATTGAGAAAACCCCCCACTTGATGAAGTTACTTGTGTTATTTTAGTTAAAGTTATATTATTACTTACAAGTATAATAGGGTAGACGCCTACAATTAAAATAAATAACTTAAATGTATTTACTACATAAAGAATCCCAAAGTATGTACTTATATTGTATTCAATCTTATTATCTTTACAGCTACACAATAGTGATGGCATTGTTGAGTTTTTTATAGAAATTTCTATGAGGCGTATGTATCGTTTTGACATTTAATAAAAAGAAGGTGATTTGATTTAACAGTCACCTACCCCATTGCTGGGAGCTGGCAGGTCTTTTTCGGTTTCTTATTTTTCTATAATATTTCTGGTTAAATATACCAAAGTTACTGTGGCGAGAAGTGGGCGTACAATATACATGTGTTTACCCAAATGTATATAGTTAGAGACATTAATTTTCCTTATTAGGTAGTTTCGTAGATAAAAAGCTGTCTAACAACTTTGTGCGTTACTGTAGGCACAGTTCTTATGCAACAGTCCTCCTTGCAATGCTTTAAACTCTCCAGTACTTTTTGTATGATATTATATATTGTACTGACCGTCGTTAGACTGCAATTCAACCACAAATTAATCTAGAACCGCTAATATAACGAAAGTCCATTTTTTTAGAGATTATTTAGTAAGAACTTATACCTACGACTAAGCCTACACAACACAACAGATGGTAATTATAATAACAACGAATGCAAACAGTTTCCTTCTTAAGCTTATGGTACTCATTAGTGATTTCTGTGAGAACATCCAGTCGTGGAATTAACTAACTATATGCACAAAATATGCCTTTAATACTATCCGACTTAAATTAGTCAACGATAATAAATATTAAGGAAATCCAAATAATAACATTACATAACATAAATATTCTTTATTGTACACCACAGTTTACAAAATACATTAAATAATACTTATAAGTACTAAATGTACAAGGACGGCCTTATTGCTAATAGCGACCTCTTCCAGTTAACCTTAGGATGGAAGAGATATTACACAGATAGTGTACGTACATTATTATGAATAAGAGCCATCATTTGCGAGTGTGAGGCAAATGAACAGGTCAACAATGTACCAATTGAATTCGGAATTGAAATAATGTTTGCTTTGAATTTTAAAATGCTTATAAAATCATGCAATAGTACGAGTAGGTACTAGTCGTCAGTTTGTTTCTTAATTATTTTAATGAAATGTGGTACAAAGATAGACTAGAATTTAGAAAACTACATTAGTTTTACTCTGTTAAGGTACAGTTCGCGAGGGATAAACTGAGCTTAGCATTTGTGTGAGTGCAGTGTACGTGAACGTATATGTGACCTATTTTACACACACACGTGTTGTACACACAGCTACACAATGAGTTTTTACTCTACTTTTCGTGGTTACTCACACAAATGCAAAACTGAGTTTATTCCTCCCGAACTGTACTTTTTTCGATATAGGTTCTCCTAGCTAACTATGTTATTCACCTCTGCCTTCCCCTCAGGGATATAGGTGTAATCGTACATAACAAAATATAGTTACAGACTTATAGGTGATGACTACCAATTGTAGTGCGATAATAATTCTTATGCATCGTATCGGTATCGTATCGTGCGATGTGAACAAGATCTATATTATAAATAAAAGCACAAGCAGAACTAATCTCTATACAGCAGAAGCACAAAATATGAGCTATTATAGATAAGCTCTATCTATATGTGACGTTATTTATAGTTTTACTGACGTTTGGGAATAAATTTACTTATCAAGACTTAATGGACGACGTCTATGGCTTATTTTACAACTCGGCTAAAAGGAATGTTATCTAATGTTTTCTTGTAAAACTGTTTAATTACTAACTACAGCGAAATATTATCATACTATAAGCATGACAATATTTATATATGCACTTGTTGCACCTCATACAATTAGTCTACATTAGCATACCAAGATAGGGGCGGGGCCCCAAGTGATTAGTGACTACGTCCTCGCCGTCCGCCCTGGACCCCAACTTAACCACGGTAACGCAGTGGCAAGTTGGGTGACCGAACGTCCTAGTCTGTACTTGCGATTGGCCAAATTTTTTGATTTTTGAAGATTTTTGTGTTCCTGCTATGGATAACCCCGAAGAGACCTCCGGTCCCGACACTGCCCTTTCCCGGGCAGTGTCAACCGACGACATAATGCACGAAATATTGATTCCGATGCCTATCGATTTGGGGGCTCGCGCCGCGCTGCCTAGTCGCAGTGCGATGTCGACGCCCCAAGGAACTGATGCTGCTGGGACTGACGATGGGTCAGCTCCCAGCAGTGTAAAGAAGAAGGGCCGCTCTTCTGCGACGAAGAAGAGGACCCTCGAGAAGGGGGGGGCACCGCACGACCGAAGCACCAGCTGCTCCGAGTGGGGGTCCCTCCTCTCCAGCGATTCGGAGGAGGAAGTGCCGGTCAAGACGGTGCGTACGCGTCTCGACGCGTACAGAAGGCGGCCGCCAACTACTCCGTCCTCGATCCAACTGTCCCAGCGAAGTCGCCGGGAAATCGGTGGGCCGCCCGCGCGGGAGCTGATGAGCATTTTTGCCCGCATGAACGCGGCAATGCGGGGCAACAGGAACGTGGCGGGGAGGAAGAAGATTGTGGCTTCACTGGTGGGTGAAGCCAAATCTTCCCTCGACAAGCTCCTCGCGCGGAGCGTCATCAAGGAGGAGGCGAGGCTCCGGAAGCAGCTGACGACCCTGGAGGTGGAGCTCGCTGCTTCCAGGAAGCAGATGGATGACCTGCGGCGGGAGGTCGCTGACTTGACCAAGGTGGTCAAGGCGCCTCCCGGTCCCATGCTGCCGCCTCCTCCTCCGACGGCTGGACCAGCGCCGAAGACGGCGCCACCCACGGCGCCCACCACGGCGCCCACCAAGGCGCCCACCACGGCGCCCAACACGGCGCCCACCACGGCGCCCTCCACGGCGCCCACCATGGCGCCCACCACCATGGTACAGGTCCTGACGGTGATCGAGAGGCGCCTCGCGGTCCTTGAGGACCGGGCGTACCGTCCCCCGCTGGCGCGCCCATCCGCTTCCCCAGCGATTCGGATGCCGGCCGAGACCGCGGCCCAAGCGAGAAAGGGGAAGGGGCGGGGTAAGAAGAGTGGAACCTCTGCCACCCCCGCTTCCTCCAACGCCGCCCCCGCTACTTCTTCAGATCCCTCCAGACGGGAGGGATGGGAAGTAGTGGGAGCAAAGAAGAAGACGACGAAGGCCGCCAAGAAGGCAGCCAGAGCCGCCGCGGTGAAGAGGCCCCGCCCTCCTCGCTCCACAGCCGTCGTCCTTACAGTGACGACGGAGGGTGTAGAGAGGGGTGTGGGGTACGCTGATGTCCTGTGGCAAGTTAAAGCCTCAGTCGACCTCTCAGCCCTCGATATCCAGGGGGGTCTCCGGTGCAAGACGACACGCACCGGGGCTCGCCTCCTCGAGGTCTCCGGCGCCTCCAGCGGCCCCAAAGCTGATGCCCTAGCGGCTCAGCTGAGGGACAAGCTGGACACAGAAGCCGACCGCGTCACCAGACCCACCAAATGCGCTGCATTGCGTGTCTCCGGTCTGGATGACGCGGCCACGACGGAGGAAGTGATTTCCGCCGTCGCGGAGGCGGGCGGCTGTCCCCGTGACCAAGTGAAGGCTGGAGAGGCTGGAGAGGCCAGTGAGGCTCCTTCAGCCTCACTGGTCATGGCACGACAGTCGTCCAGTGCCCCGTCGCGGCGGCACTGAAAGTGGCGGACGGACGAAGCCTCCTCGTAGGGGGCTTCCTAAAGGCGCAGTCCACCCGGGAAGCCCGGTGGACGAGAACGGCTCGGCCTGTTTTATCTTCGGGGAGTCCGCCGCAGACAGCTCGCGCCTTGCGATCATTGCAAGGGGCCGCGGGTGTGTTGCGGCGGACTATGATGGGTTGGCAGTCGTGGCCACCTACATCTCGCCGATACTGGACGAGACTCAGTTTGAGCTATGGCTCACTGAGCTCGACGTCGTCTTCGCTGCGTGCCGTCCTCGCCCTGTCCTGCTCCTGGGAGACTTCAACGCCTGGAGTGTGGCGTGGGGCTCCCGGGAAACCAGGGACAAGGGGAGGCTTCTTGAGGACTGGACCAGAACACGTGGTCTGGAGATCCTCAACCGGGGGAATGTCGCCACCTTCTGGCGGTGGGGGACCAGCTCGGTCGTGGACGTATCGTTTGCGACTTCTGCCCTCGCCGCCCGTATTACTGGCTGGCACGTGGAGGAGGGTGAGGAGACGCACTCGGACCATCAGTACATCCGGTTCGATGTCGTCTCCCCACCTAACCTCCCACAGCCGGTAGAAAATCCCCCGGATCCGCGTTGGGCACTTCACCATCTGGATCGGGAGGCCTGGATTCCAGCACCGGACTGGCCTGCCGATGTGGATGCCGAGGCGGAGTGGTTCAGGAGAGCCATGTCGCAAATCTGTGATGCGGCGATGCCTAGGGTTACACCCAGACCGGCAAGGAAGCAGGTGTACTAGTTGTCGCCGGAGATTGCACAACTGCGCGCAGCATGCATCTCCGCCCGCCGCCGGTACACCAGATTTCGCCGGAGGCATCGCCGCCCAGACGACGCGGCAACCCGAGAGGCGGAGCTTTATCAGGCTCCTTCTCTGCCCGACGCGGATAGCATCAGCGAAGACGACGTACCCGAAGTCAGGGTGGGGGAGCTAGGTGCGGCAGTACTCCGGCTTAAACGCCGGAAAATCACTGCCCCCGGACCCGACGGCATTCCTGGCCGTGCATGGGTCCTGGCCCTCGGAGAACTCGGGCCTCGACTGATGGGGCTCTTTAGCGCATGCCTCGAAAGGGGCCAGTTTCCCAAGGTGTGGAGGACGGGGAAACTGGTCCTGATCCGTAAGGCGGGGCGGCCGGTGGACTCACCGTCCGGATACCGGCCGATCGTGTTGCTCGACGAGGTGTGTAAGCTCTTTGAGCGAATTATCGCGGAACGCCTCGTCGAGCATCTGTCGACGGTGGGGCCAGACCTGGCGGACAACCAGTACGGTTTCCGTCGGGGACGCTCCACCGCGAGCGCGATCATGCGCGTCAAGAGCCTGACGGAGGAAGCAGTCTCCCAGGGCAAGGTGGTGGTGGTGGTGTCTCTTGACATCGCCAACGCGTTCAACACCTTGCCATGGAGCTGCGTTAGGGAGGCGCTCGTGTACACGAAACGCCTCTCTACCTCCGTCGTATTGTCGGGGCCTATCTCTCGGAGAGAGCCTTAGCTTTCCCCAGCTGGCTCGGGCCAGCTCGGCGGGATGTGTCGTGCGGTGTTCCCCAGGGGTCGGTCCTGGGGCCGCTTCTGTGGAACATCGGCTACGACTGGGTGCTGCGGGGTGCGTTGCCTGAGGGCGTCGGCGTAATGTGTTACGCCTACGCTTACGATACCCTCGTCACGGCGCGGGGTGCAACGTACCAGGAGGCAGCACTCAAGGTCACGACGGGTGTTGATCAAGTCGTGGGTCGGATACGGCGGCTGGGACTGGAGGTGGCCTTGCACAAGTCCGAGGTTCTGTGTTTTCACAGACCTCGGAACGGTCCACCATAAATTTCCAGCATTAATGTGAGAGGCGTTAGCATCGGTATCAAGCCCTCGATGAAGTATCTAGGGATCGTACTTGATAGCCGATGGTACTTCGGACCACATTTCCGAAGTTTGGTCACCAAGGTGACACAGGCATCGGTCGTGCTTTCGCGACTGATGCCCAACCTAAAGGGACCCAACGCTTCCTGCAGGAGACTGTACCTGGGGATCGTGCAGAGTATGGCCCTATACGGGGCTCCCGTATGGGCGACGCGGTTGACGGCCACCAACTCAACGCTCCTTAACAGACCGTTGAGGACGTTGGCCGTCAAAACAATAAGGGGCTACCGCACGATCTCCGGAGAGGCTGCATGTCTCCTAACCGGAACCCCTCCATGGGACCTGGAAGCAAGGGCCCTTGCGTCATTGTTCCAAGAGGCGCTGGAGCGGGACCACAGGCCTGCGTCTCGAGAAATCGATGACCAGCGGTCCCAACTCCGCCAGGATCTCATGGAGTCATGGAGGGTGCGACTTGAGCAACCCAAGTGGGGTACCACCATCATCGCGGCGGTGAGACCGATCATGGATGATTGGCTGCACAGGCAGCATGGTGACCTCACGTATCGTGCGACGCAGATCGTTACCGGGCATGGATGCTTCGGTAGCTATCTGTTTCGCATCCGTCGTGAGGTCACACCCCGGTGTCAACACTGCGAGGTTTCCGATGACGACACCGCACTCCACACGTTGGTGGAGTGCTCAGCGTCGGCGAGTCAGCGCCGGGACCTCGTAGTGGGTCTGGGCGTGGATACCCTCTCGCTGGAGACCATGCTTCAAGCCATGGTCTCCAGCGGGAGTAGGTGGAACGCGGCCGTGTCCTTCTGCGAGCAAGTCGTGCTCGCGAAGGAGGCGGCCGAGATGGAGAGGGAGCGTACCCTCCCCGCCGAGTTCCGTAGCAGCGGCGAGGGCGCCGCAGACTCATCTACGCCCAAGACCATCGACCTCCATGATCGGGGCCTGAGGACGGCGGAATCGCCACCCGTCGTCCTTACAGAAGCAGGCTAGAAGGGTTGCGTGCTGCGGGGCCTTTGCCCCATAGCACGCAACCAGATTCACTCACTGACGCGGGATAAAACCCAACCCCAACGACGCGGGATTCTCATCCCGAACCAACCTCCGCAGAGACCACAGAGGTGGTCAAAGTCCGCCGTGCGCCACTGGAAATACGTTCTGCTTGTAACCAGAGACGCCCGGCAACGGACGTCAGAGCGGCCGCAGCCCTAGGCCGCGGAACTAAAAAAAAAAAAAAAAAAGCATACCAAGATATTGATAGATCATCATGTCATCTCATCTCATTCGACGGCCCCTGCTGGGCATAAGCCTCGCCAAAATAGGGTACAAATTCAGTCTACGTAATAATTAAAACATACTTTTATATTTCTTAATACATACCAAAGATAGAAATCACCCAAACTCCGAAAAAATTGTGGCAATATTTGATTCGACCCGGGAATTAATCCGGGAACTCAGGGACGGCATTCGCATACATACACCACTGCGCCACTGAGGCAGGTATTTAAAACAATTTACATAATACGCAGGTAACAAAATGTATTTGCATTCCTTAATAACGATTAGGTGCTGCTTCTACAAACAAAGATAATTTCAATAAGTAGTTTCTTGTTTTAAGTTTGAATCAAGCAATCAGCCAGTCCAAGCCATTTAATTGCCATGAGTAAGGCCTTAAGGTTTTTGCTGGAAACGAAACACGCATTCGAGTACCGGTGTGGTATAATTTTGATGGCTTAATAAGAAACAATGTCGAGAGGTTAACAAGTAAATTATACAAGCAAAACCTCTTTTTATACAATGTACTATGCAAACAAACTGTTGCAATTTATTGCATGTAGAGCAATTTGTTTATACTGTCGAACCAAAAGCTGCTCTTGATCATAAATTCCAAAGAAAAAAGAGCATCGTTGTAGTATTTTATTTCTTTACGGTTAATTTTGATATCCCTAACATTCCTTTTAAGTTAATACTTTTATTTGATCAAGTGAGCTTAAATGTGAAATAAATAAAATATTGTTTGGGCCAATTTTATGTCGATAGGGTATGAATATAAAAGTAGGCCAAAATTATTATTTTATTACATATTTTAGTTGATTACGAAATGTATAATGTTAATGAGTGAGGTAACTGCCTCGGCGATACAGTGGTAGGCGTATGCGACTGCTGTCCCTGAGGTCCCGGGTTCGACTCCCGGGTCGAATCAAAAATTTATTTATTTATTTAAACTTTTTGCACAAACACGTACAATGGCGCACTTAATGCCTTTAGGCATTTTCTACCAGTCTACCTTGAGGTGATACAGAAATAATGCTCAGGTAGGTGCTCATTCTTATTAGGAGAGTGAGATGGTACAAATAAATACAGCACTAAATACACATATAGGTATATAAATTACATATAATAAATACTTAATATATAAATACATACCATAAGTTATAAAATATACATTTCTATTGGTACTTTGTAGTTTATACAAAGTATAAGTAAGTCGGTTTGCCTGTGCGTTGATGTAAATCTGCGGACTTTTTTCTTGAAAGTAGGACGGGTATGGACGGGTGTTAAGTAGGTGGGAGCATAGGGAGAATGAAGAAGAGAGAAAAGAGTTGTGACAGCATGTAGACTGTGCCGTTGACGTATTGCCAACCAGCCCAGTTCTGTACGATATTCTGAGACATGATCGTACTTGCGAAGACAATAGACGAATCGAATGCAATAGTTGAGAAGGCGGTCAAGTTTGTTGAGCAGATCTGCATTCAGGCCGATATAGCATACATCACCATAGTCTATAATTGGGAAAATTAAAGTCTGTACAAGCGCTGCCTTGGTTTTGGACGGTAAGAAATTTTTCAGGTGATAAAGTGCTTGTAACATTCCCGTCACCTTCTGGGCTACACTAGTGCCTTGAGCTCTCCAGCTTAGATTGGCATCAAAGTGTAAGCCCAAGTTTTTGACACTCTTGGCAACAGGTATGGATTTTGACTTGTAAAAAAGATGTGTTAAATCTACAACATTCGGCCTACCCAACATACGACTGGAGCCTATCAATATGGCCTGACATTTGCCAGGATTCACTTCCAACCCGAACTGGTCACACCAGTCACTTAAAGCGTTTAAGTCAGCATTTACTCTGTGTATGGCTTGCGGGAGGTTGTCTACACTAGCGTGGCTGTAAATTTGTAAGTCGTCTGCATACAAGTGATACGCACACTGAAGACCTGAAGCGATGGCAATAATGAAAGTAGAAAATAAAAGAGGAGAAAGAGCCTTGAGGTACGCCGGAGTTGAGATTACACCAAGCTGACGACATGTCATCGGTGCTGGCGCTGGTGCAAAAATTTGTGTTATCCACAAGTATTTGTTTCTGAGTACGGGTATTTTCTATTTATATGTATTATGTATTTAGAAATATCTAAGTATTTTTAGAGAAGGAAAACTCGACCCAAAACCCTATACCGACCCGTCTGGCCAGCGTGGTAAATGTAAGCTAAATTCCCCCTTTCTTTGGGGGAAGCCTATGCCCAGCAGTGGACGACAAAGGAGCTGAGATGATGATGATGATAGGTGAGTAAATGTATACGCCCGGTAAGAGTCAACGAGATACACTTGTGAACCAACAAAATCCTTTGTTTACAAACACAAATCTCAGTCAAATATATTAAGTCCGCCAAGTAAATAAATCTTGGTGATAACAAAATGCACTGTTTCCTACTCCGATAGGAGAACAATGAATTCTTGAAAACGGGTGTGAACATTAACACTGTAATTAAATCCAACGGGACATCGAGATCTCTTGTGCTTCGTATAAATTGTAGAAACGATAATTATTTAACATTCAATCCAGACGATGTCGCTTTCGATTCATCGATATAATTATTTTCTTACGCTTAACTAGCGATGAACAAAGACAATCTGACAAGGTACGTACTGTTACTGGCTCTTCGAACCCGAAGCGTTGTCCCGTGAAATTGACAGATGTTCGAAATAATAACAGAAAGTTATCGTCCAATGGTTTCAACTAAACGTAATTGGATTGCTAATGTCTTCGAAGCAATTGAAAACATTCTAATGATTAAATAAATAAGCTAGGAACTCCTGTAACCAAACCGAAACGTTTCTAAGCTATTCTTCTTTGTCATAATAATATAGTACAAAACAAAGTCGCTCATTCCGTATCTTTAAAACTACGCAACGGGTTCACGAGGAAGGTTTGGTGTATTTAATTTGTCAAGTGGACGAAGCCGAAGGCGTACGCTAGTATCAATATATTTTATTTTCACTACACAACACTACTACACATCTTTTCAGATTTTATCCTCCGATCTCCACTGCTCCATCCTAGCATAATCCGAGTTTAAAATATGTATTGAAGTAAGACAAGAACACCGTTCCTCAAATATTTTGTCGTTGGCTGTATCTTGTAATGTCTCTTGCAAAAGTACACAATAGAAATCTATAAACAAAATCTTGAAATAATGTTTAATTCTATCTTTTTAAGTTAAGTGCATTTCCAACAGTTACAATTTTTGTTAAAAAATGTTTATTTGTAACTGTCAATATATTTAATGTGCTTGGAAACGGTAAGTTAGGCTGTGTAATTCCATAAACATATCTCCTTTAAAAGAATTGTAGATGTACCTATACTTCTACTGTAAATATTCTCATAATGCTTATGCTTGGTTTTAATTGTTAACACTTATTGGAAACATCAAGTAAGTAGGGATTGTATTACAATATCAGGTAAAATATTGTAAATAGTAAGTACTTATGTACACCTAATCCATGATTTCTTACCACATTGATGTCATATTGTCTTACTAACAGTCAAACTTCATTTTCTAAATGGGTGGACCTATGACTACGACACCCACAAATCTCTATCCCACAACCTATCCATTCTTCCTTTAAACTCTACTCACCATGTTCCTGGATGCATTCCATCACTCATTGACTTAATGCTAGTGTCATCTTCACAACATGTCGCTAAGCATGGTCAATGCAACGCTGATGCCTTTTCCCACCACGACCTACTATTCCTCTCCTACAAACTACGTCCTCCTAAGGCACGACCACGAATTCTGTGGCAGCGCAATTTTGGTGGTATGGACTTGGATAGTCTTTGTGAAGGTGCTGACAGAGTAAACTGGGATCCTTTGTTTTCCTCAGACTCTATTGATGAGAAAGTTGGCATTTTTACAAGGGAACTAATAAGCCTTTTCGATACGCATGCACCAGTGCGCCCTATTAAAATTAAGCATCACCCTGCTCCATGGCTCACTGATGCCATCAGGGATATCATGGCAAAGAAGGCAGCGGCGAGACACAAATACAAGTGCCGGCCAACATCTGAAAATTTAGAAAAATATGTATCTATACGGAATCACTGCAATAAGGTGTGTAGGAATGCACAACGCCGACATATTCACGCCTCAATTGACAATGCAGATCCATCTAAGGTCTGGAAATTTCTGAAATCCATTGGAGTTGGGAAGTCTAGAGAAAATATTCACGCTAATTCCATAGATCTAGAAGCACTTAATTTGCATTTCTCTTCTTCGTCCAATTTAGCAGGGACTACTAGAGTATCTACACTTAATAATCTATTATCGCTTCCAACTCCACAGTTCCCGCCTTTCGTCTTTGAACAATTCACCGATTGTGATGTTAAGAAGAGCATTATGTCTATAACTTCGAATGCCGTTGGTAACGACTGTATTAGCCGTAACATGATCCTACCTATCCTCAACCAAATCCTTTCTATCATAACCCATATCCTGAACTTTTCAATATCTAACAGCCACTTTCCAAATGCTTGGAAAGAGGCTGAAATTATTCCTTTACCTAAGATACGCAATCCTTCCTCTAACGCTCATTTCCGTCCTATATCTATCTTGCCTTTCCTTTCTAAAGTGTTAGAGCGCCTTGTTCACACTCAGCTCACCAAATTTCTTAACACGAACTCTCTTCTCAATCCCTTACAATCTGGTTTCCGTCCTGGCCATAGCACTGTTACGGCTCTAGTTAACGTTACTGATGATATAAGGGCAGGCATGGAGATGGGGAATCTCATGGTGTTGTGCTTGCTAGATTTTAGCAACGCGTTTAATACCGTGGATTCCCAGGTTCTGCTTGGTATACTTAGCTCTCTTAACATATCTCCAACGGGAATTGACTGGTTTCGTAGTTACCTGTCTGGCCGCCGGCAGCGAACGCGTATGGAGAATTCGTTTTCTTCTTGGTCTGATGTTGCAGTCGGTGTGCCGCAGGGCGGCGTTCTATCTCCACTACTTTTCTCTATCTTTATTAATTCCATCTCTAAACATCTGGTCTCATCCTACCACCTTTATGCAGATGATTTACAAATCTATACACAAGCTCCCTTGGAACAGCTGCCTAGTGCTATTAATATCATAAATTCGGACCTGGAACGCATTTGTGATTGGAGCACCAAACATGGGCTACAGGTTAATCCATACAAATCCCAGGCGATCATTGTAGGCAGCCCTTGGTTTGTGTCACGCCTTGATCTAACGCAATTACCCGAAGTAACTTTTAATGGTACCCCTGTCATATTAAGCGATACTGTCAGAAACTTGGGTATCTTTATCGACCAAACATTGTCCTGGGACCATCAGCTACAGGTGGTTAGACGCAAAATATTTGCAGCAACGGGATCACTACGGGGATTGCGAATGCTGCTTCCAATTGCCACCAAAACTGCGCTGGCACAATCGTTATTACTCCCTATCCTTGATTACGCTGATGTCAGCTATCTTGATCTCACAGAGGAGCAACTTGATAAGCTTGAGCGACTCCAAAATGTTTGTATTAGATTCATATTTGGTCTTCGCAAATATGATCATGTATCAGAATTCCGCAAAACGCTTAAGTGGCTCCCAATTCGCCTTCGCCGGAATACTCATATCCTAACTCTATTATACAGTATACTGTTCAATCCTTGTACTCCCCGATATCTTAAAGAACGATTTAAGTTCCTACATGACACACATTCGAGGTCTCTAAGGTCATCAGAGAATTTAATGCTGGAAATGCCAGTGCATTCCACAAGATTTTCTGACAAGTGCTACACTGTTCAAGCAGTTCGTCTATGGAATGCTCTTTCGCTACAGATTAAACGCGCACAAACACTTGCATCTTTTAAAAATATGTTAAAAGATTTTTATCTCTATTCCTCTAATTAGTGCTATTTGTTTCTATAATATATTTTTTGTGTATATTTAAAGTTAGTATATCCTATTATTGTTAGTATATTCTATTGAATTTCATATATATGTACTTGTTTCTCCTGATAAATATTCATTTATCAATGTATTGAACATTTTGCTCTCTTCTATAAATCCTATTAATTTATTATTTTTAAATATAATTATATTACATTGTACACAACCCCTATCATTTCTTGTAACTTTCATTCGATCCTAAGGTTGCCTGGAAGAGATTGCTCTTTAGCAATAAGGCCGCCTGTTGTACATTATTATTTTTAAGACTTGTCATAAACCATTTGTTGTTATATTGTGTACAATAAAGAGTATTTATTATTATTATTATTATTACCTAAGACGAAGGCATATTACCTACTGTTTTGGTGCCGTGGTTCCATGCCTCGGAGAGCACGTTAAGCCGTCGGTCCCGGTTGTCATACAAACATCTATGGCAGTCGTTAGGGGTAGTTGGAGCCCTAAATCAAAAATCCGACCGGTCTAACTACAGGACTTCGATGTCTCCCATGGGTTGTGGAGGTTAGATGGCAGTCGCTTCACGGAAAATATCGATGTTCAGCCGAATCGCAGTTAGACTGGAAAGCCGACCCCAACTTTAGTTGGGAAAAGGCTCGGTGAATGATGAGTGATGTAAATATGTTTATGACTTCATTTTTAACGCTCTACATACTATTTGTACTGTCGGTTTGTGCAGGTAGTTAGTTGGTAAGGATTAGCAGTGAAATAATAAACCAAAGATATTTTATTATGGTCCTAAGCATACGGTAAGTAGATTAGTAGAAGTAGTTGTTTGACAATTAGTAACGAGAGCAGAGTGGCGCAGTGGAAGCGTGCTGGGCCCATAACCCAGAGGTCCGTGGATCGAAACCACGCTCTGCTATAGATTATTTTTGTCATTTTGGCCCTGTTTTTTCATTAAATTCTTGTTACCTGACACCGAAAGGGTTTTAAAAGACCTCGTTGCCAAGATATTTCTAAGTTTCTTTTTTGTTATGTTAAGTTATAAAAATGTTTCTGTTTAAACACACTGCTTAATGAGTTTCCGACGAGGACCATTTTGAACCATGTACCCACCTATTATGGGTAGGATTTTATAAGTGGAGCAATTGTATTGAAAATTGTACAAGTAGTACAATGACAGTTTATGACATCAGTGTGTTTGAATAGGATTACGTAATAAAATTCAAGGAAGTAAGAAAATGATATACCTATCGCGGCATAGACTCAAAGGGAATTTTATTGTATTGTCAATGATTCCAGAAAGTGGTTTTTGCGGGATCCGTCTGATGCCATAATTGTTGAATGTCTACATTGCGACCACCCGCATGGGACACACAGCTACAGAGTTAAAAGTAATTATGCTGAATCCGAGAATTTAGAATAAAAAACTTGACAGGAACGTTGTACAGATGTAAGTTAGTTAGAATCACTTGATTGAGGAGTGTTAGTGTACAAATGAGGGTTTGTTACACAGAAAAAAGTACGACGTTGTATACCAGATGACTGTTCATAAATAATTAACTGGTAAAGCATAATGAGCATTTTATTATATTAGTAAATTCACTATCTGATTCAGTTCGTTATTCCTACACACAAGTTGGATTTTGGTTTTACTTTTTTGCGTAGTTTGGAATGTAGGTACCTACCTATTGTATAATGGAAATGTAAACGTCCATAATTATTACCACTAAAGACTATAGTTATTACATTTTCATTGTTTTTATCAAACCATTACTTATAATAGGTTTGCTAAACAAAAAGATTAGTATTTAAAAAATATTTACCAACTTCAAATATTTCAATCGATCGATGGATAAAATTTAATTCGGTGGTCTACCACTCCTGTTGTCCCATTAGTGAAAAAGACATTCTAAATGTGTAAAGTTGACAGACCTCACAGTAGGTAACTGCTTCTTAGCAATCGACGGTGGCATCCGACAGGACGATTCTAAATATTTCACAAATTGCAAGATGCCACATTATGACAAGAAACGAACTAATCCTGGAAAATCAAAGATAGAACCTTTAACGATAGATCGATAACATCGGTTAGTTCTATACGCAGCAGTCACGACCTTACTGATGTAAATTTTTTTTAAACAAGCATTTTTGCGTTAGTTTGTGGCAGTTTAGCTTTTATGACAACAAAAAAAGAAAGTATGGTTTTATTTGATTATGACGGTTCATACAACTGTACAATTTTGTTGAATATTACATTTACCCTCAGTACAAATATAAAACGTTAACTTATTATGCAATAGAAACAGCATCTGCAAACACTTCCGATAATCCACATGTGGTACAGAAATACAGTTGCAATAAATTACAAGGTGTAAGTACAAAGCGTTAGTTTAAGTTATCTAGAGCTCAACCACGGCTTCATTACAGTTAAATAATGACTTCTGATGGAAGTTTTCAATAGTCTCGGCTCAGAATAAATCAAATAACTGAGTTGGAATCGCTGTTGCTGGCAAATGTGTCTCCATTCATGATATGGTTTAGAATGGCATAGAGCTGGTATTTTATAAAGAAAATATAATACAAGAGATTAGCATATAGTTAAAGAAAATAATAAAATTCGTTTTGCCGTGTCATTTTTAATACCACACAAAGAACCGATTTAGATAAGTTTAGACGCATCAGCTAGCTTATAATATGACAAGAAAGAAAAGTGCATCTGGTTATAATACAGAAAAAAACAACTAAAATTGAGCTTAAAATATGAAAAAGCATTACTTTGTTTTATGCACAATTTTACTACCTACAATCCTACATGAGCGCCTATAACGTGCAAAACGAACTTAAAAGAACATTTTTTTGTTTCTTTACCATTATTTAAAAAACATACAAATTACAAAAGAAGAATGTAATTACCTACCTATTGAGTAGATTTTAAACATACCATGGAAATTGTCCAATTTCAAAAGTCCAGCAGTAAAATAATAACACTAATAACAAGTCCATGCCTTTTTGTGTCTATGACCGACGTCGACAGGTTTGAGCAAAAATAGTCCGGACGGTGATCGGGTACGTACGGACAGACAATACATTCATTATTGATCTTATAGACACAGATACACTAGTTACTGGAAGAGTCCCAGTAGATTACATATTTTGATCAAATACATTCCATAGACACGAAACATAAAATAGCATTCTCATTTTGGTCATGAGTTTTTAGGGGTTCCGTACCCAAAGGGTAAAACGGGAACTATATTACTGAGACTACACTGTCTGTCCATCCGTCTGTCTTGTCTCATGAACCGTGATAGTTAGAAAGTTGAAAATTTCACAAATGATGTATTTCTGTTGCCTCTATAAAAACAAATACTAAAATACAGAATATAATAAATATGTAAGGGGGCTCCCATACAACAAACGTATTTTTTTGCCGTTTTAGTACGAAACCATTTGTTCGCGAGTCCGACTCTCACTTAGCCGGTTTTTTATAACCATTTATTTTCTGTTCTCACCGGCAACCTTTAAATATTTATATAGGTAGAAATTATAAATCACAAACCTGATGTCATCGGCAGGACTCGAACCCGCGGCTTTTCCTCTTGCCTTGCAAATCTGGCTTTAATTTGTAAAATTATTGACGTTAAAAGTGTTATTTAATAACTTACAGTAATTAATATTTGACATTGTACCATACACTCTTGATTCCATTGATCTTCTTGATAGGGGTAAGCCTACTGCAATTCCTAGACACGTTTAGTACCTTCCTATATTTAATATAATTAAAATAAAATAAATTTATTATAATTTTGTCACTGTCGTCCATCTCGCAGCAGTACTGCGCAGGTGTGAAGAAGAATTAGTTTACCCAGAGTTCTTGGTAAGATACCATCTAAGATTTTTTTTTCGGGTTGGTTAACTGAAGTAAAATAATCGAAACCATACTTGTACTCTACCTTGATTATTCTGCCTTTTAAATGTTTTTCAGGATAGAAGAACTGGCCTTCGAAACAAATGATTATTTTGTGTCTAAAACCCAACTTTTGGCAACAATAGTTCAAAAAACCATGCAGAGAGACAATGGCCTACACAGGTATTAACCTTTTTTGATTTTGGCCTTAAATTTGAATGTTAAACCAATATTGTATCTGGCAATAGTGGAACGCTGTTCTATCAGCAAGCGATCTCGAATCTTGAAGCAAAACGATAAAATAAAAGACAAAGATCACCGTTCACCGACTAAAATAGTTTTGGACGGTATTCAAAACTCTTTGGAATTACTATACTATTTGTTGCCTCCGCCCATTCAGTAACTCAACACATCAGTGTAATTTGTTGCGACAAAAATTCGACAGTTATTAGATGAATATACATTTTTAACGTGCTCGTGTTGCTTCGATGTATTTTTTTTCTGTTTCTAAAATGGCTTCAGTTATTTATGACAAATATTAATTTTGCTGATTTGAATATCAACTATTTCATACTGTCGCCTATTTGTTGAGGTAGATAATGAGCTACGAAATGTTTTAAGCATGTAATATGCTTTGGTTACATATTTTTGTCGTACTATTAATTTGAATATTAAATCTAATACACTTTTAAATATTCAAACCATGTTTTGGTTTAGGTATTACGAGTCATAATGAAACGTCCGCTATTTTTAATGATCCTACTTACTTATTTTGATTATGCTATTATTAAAGGAGTACATAAACCATTCTTGTTCCCAGATTAAGAAAGCAAAGAAAGAGGTTCAAGACCTAATAAAGTTATTGTAGAGCTCTTTTTTACGTTTAGTTACATTTTCTCTTACATTTTACCCATTAATTACAAATCAAAGACCTATAACGTTAAACAAAATGCAATAATATTCTGTAGTTAATCTGATATGTATTATAACAGTCGTAATACAACATTCTCTGGATTTATTACAAATGGGTTGTTATGAAAGCGTTTTGCACTGAAATCAGTAGTTCGAATCAGCACAATGAAGTGTTGAATGTATAAAATAAAACATGATTTATCAGAGGACCCGTCTAAGAGCCAATATACGCTTTGATGCTTACGCGAAACGTAGCTTCGTGCAAAATGAAATTCTAGTTTCACACGCAACAAAATATACTCATTATCTGATGAACTTTGCAAAAGCGGCACGACCATCGTAGACCAGCTACAGATATGTATTGTATTCTACCTATAGTTACTGGTACTGTTAGGTCATAGTTTCAGAACTATATGACATATGTAGTAATTAGATTCTGTTAGACGTTAAATACCTACATAGGGTCAGTTTTCTATATTACCTAAACCTAAACTAAACCCCGAAAGAAAAAAAATAATGACTCTCTTAATTGGAGCTGGACAATTTCGATATTTGTGCGATTGTTTGCGTTTTCTCATATTTTAACC
Source organism: Nudaria mundana (assembly GCA_963556515.1). Lineage (NCBI taxonomy): Eukaryota > Metazoa > Arthropoda > Insecta > Lepidoptera > Erebidae > Nudaria > Nudaria mundana. The sequence continues at coordinate 11,826,740 of OY748298.1, forward strand.
ATTAAAACTACAAATAAATAAATAAATAATTTAGCTCCTTGTTAAAATGCGCTATAATTTATAAGACGAATATATTGAGTCGATCCACGTAGGAAACTATTTCTATATTGTTAGTTCTATATTCTATATTGGTAGATATGGCAATAAAGATAATCGAAGAAAACCAAATGTTTCAAAATCAGAAAATGTCTAATCAAAGGTTTAATTGACATAAATATAAAGCTACATTATAATGTGGCTAGGTATTATTGCGAACAAATAGTCTCACCAAAACTCCAAACAATAAAGGTAATAAATGCAAAAAAGGCTATATTTTACCATCGTAAATCTCTGTTCACCTCTGGCATTGTTGGTCTGTGTCCCCTGCGTGTCGTCGTGGTTCGATCTCGATCAACATCGCCATACATCGGCGCGTATGAGAGCTTCGATACTATATTACCTCACCCACCGATATCGTTAAAACACAACGGGAGATTATGTTGCTCAATCAAACTTAATTACTTCTGCAATATCTATAGTTATTTTGGGGTTATTAAGTGTGTTTTTGTTATAACCATACGCGTTATTGAATACACATTAACCGACTTGCTTCCATTTTAACAATGACTACAGTTTTGTCTATAATATCATATAGGGTTCCGTAGTAAAGGTCTCGGAACCCTTATAGTTTCGTCATATCCGTCCGTCCGTCCGTCCTTCAACCTCGGCTTTCCTCCCAATTAGTGCTAGAAACATGAAACTTTGCATGAATATGAGATAAGAAATAAAATTCTGAAAAAAAAAAATTCTCTACAATTAAAGTGGGGATGATATGTTTTTCTCTAGTCTTCTCCATCGTGTGGGGTATCATTAGATAGTTTTCCTAAAATATTGAGAGGTTGCTAAAATGTTTTTTTTTATTTTACTATCCGTTAGCGAGATATTTAGCTTTGAAGAGCATGTTTTTGCGAAAACTGGGCTTCGCGTCCCCCCTCTAAAATAATAAAAATCCATGACGATAGTCTATAATTTAATGAACTTTAAAGAAAAACTATAACGGATAGTGTAACTTTGTTAGTTCAGGAGTTATAGAAGATTTAATGGTTAACAACGGAACCCTATCTTACGTGTGACTCGACACGCACTTGGCCGGTTTTTAAGTTATAACATTTGTATCTCTATTAAGTTCTATTATTTAAACTAACTGACAGGAAATGTACTTTTCAACGTATTGGTACTTGTACTACTATTATAATCTATGGTATTGGCCTACCAATAACATTTTTTTATCTGTGGCCCTAGGCTGCGGCTGCACCTACGTCCATTGCCGAGCGTCTCTGGTACGCACTAAAAGAATTTCCAGTGGTGCCCGACGGACCTTGACCACCTGTGTGGCCGCGGCGTGGTGGTCGGGTTTTACCCTGCATCTTTGGGGTCGAGTTTTATCCCTCGTCGGTTGAGTGAAGATGTGCGTGGGGTGAGGCCCCACAGCACGCAGTCCTTCTAGCCTGCTTCTGTAAGAACGGTGGGTTGCTAGTCCGTCGTCCTGAGGCCCCGATCATGGAAGTCGATAGTCCTGCGCGTCTACCAATACCATAGATTATTTTAGTAGTACAAATAGTAGGTCCTAACCTATGATGGATTCTTCAAAATGAAATAATAGAGCAAACAAATAAAAAGCTGAGTTACCTAATACAAATACATCAATACTATATATATATTAGCAAAATTTTTGCTTTATTACTTTCTGTCCTGTAGTTACCAAGTGTGAGAGACAGAAAGTAATAAAGCAAAAATGTTTAATCTAAAACTATCGGATATACACTTTTAGTGTGCCCCATGCACACTAAAAGTGTTGCACTTCTAGCTAATCGGAACTATTTGAATTTCGAATGTTATATTTTTTTAAAAGTTGCAACCTTCTTAGTAATAAAAAAAACAATTGGCGGGAAATCATTTGTCAATTGTTTTTTATCACACATCAAAGTCCTACGTATGCAACGAAAATGGAATTAAGTCGAAAAGATTTTAGAGCGATGATTTTTTATGATTTTAAAAGTTCTCTCTCTCTGCAAGACTGTGCCGCTCGTCTTCAAAATGCTTTTGGGAGAGAAGCACCTTGTTTGAGCACCGTAAGGATCGCCTTCGACCTCTCTCAAATTCAGCAAACCATCGGGTTTGCTGAATTTGAGAGAGGTCGAGTTTCTTTACATGACGAATTTCGTGAAGGGCGGCCTTCAACTGCCGTCAACGAAAATAATGTGGCTACTATTAAGCGGTTAATTGAAGAAAACCCGCGGATTACCTATGAGACAATTCGAGGACTATTGGGGATTGGTATGAGTCAGCTGAGTTACCTAATACAAATACATCAATACTATATATATATTAGCAAAATTTTTGCTTTATTACTTTCTGTCCTGTAGTTACCAAGTGTGAGAGACAGAAAGTAATAAAGCAAAAATGTTTAATCTAAAACTATCGGATATACACTTTTAGTGTGCCCCATGCACACTAAAAGTGTTGCACTTCTAGCTAATCGGAACTATTTGAATTTCGAATGTTATATTTTTTTTAAAGTTGCAACCTTCTTAGTAATAAAAAAAACAATTGGCAGGAAATCATTTGTCAATTGTTTTTTATCACACATCAAAGTCCTACGTATGCAACGAAAATGGAATTAAGTCGAAAAGATTTTAGAGCGATGATTTTTTATGATTTTAAAAGTTCTCTCTCTCTCTGCAAGACTGTGCCGCTCGTCTTCAAAATGCTTTTGGGAGAGAAGCACCTTGTTTGAGCACCGTAAGGATCGCCTTCGACCTCTCTCAAATTCAGCAAACCATCGGGTTTGCTGAATTTGAGAGAGGTCGAGTTTCTTTACATGACGAATTTCGTGAAGGGCGGCCTTCAACTGCCGTCAACGAAAATAATGTGGCTACTATTAAGCGGTTAATTGAAGAAAACCCGCGGATTACCTATGAGACAATTCGAGGACTATTGGGGATTGGTATGAGTCAAATCCAGAAAATCTTACACGAAGAATTGAAAGTTCGGAAACTTTGTTGTAGTTGGATCCCTCATGAACTGACAGCGGAGCAGAAGCGGGCTCGCGTGGAATGGTGCTCACAGATGCTACTGAAGTACAACCACGGACATTCTAATGCTGTTTATGACATTGTCACAGGAGACGAAACGAGGATTTATTGTTTTGAACCCGAAAAAAACAGCAATCTTGTGAATGGGTGTTTGAAAATGAGAACAACCCAACAAAAGTAAGGAAGGCGAGAAACGTTGGTAAAAAAAATTATCGCGTTTTTTTTCTCAGCTACGGGTCCCATGTGTACAATTACACTTGAATATCAAAATAGTGTTAATGCCGAGTGGTATTCTACCATTTTTTTACCCAGGGTGTTGGAAAAAGTTCGCGAAAGACGACCCAAAAGCCGCGTTCTCCTACATCATGACAACGCCTCTTCACACACGGCCAACAAAACAAAGTCATTTTTACTTTCCAAAAAAGTACAACTCGTCACCCCTCCTGCGCATAGCCCCGACCTAGCACCCGGTGATTTCTGTATTTTCCCCAACATCAAAAATTTGATGAGAGGTTTCACTTTTACCAACTCCGAAGAGGCAGTGATAGCGTTCAATCAGCACGTAGAAAACATGCCTTCAGATCTGTGGTCCTCCTGATTTAAAAAATGGTTCGATCGCATGAAAAAATGTTTAAAATGTAGAGGAGAGTATTTTGAAAAGCAATAAACATAATATTTTGGTTTTAACATGTTGTTTTTTTAAGTTACGCAAAACTTATAGTGTGACCATACCTTTTTTCGCCATTGTAAAACTATAAAAAGTAGAAATCTATTTAAGTAAATAAATTTTCGATATATCCATCGTCCTACAGGAATATTCAGTTCCTTGACATAACATAAAACGCGACGATGCGTAGGAGTTTTTTGGCGCCTGTTTTTAGTGTAGATTTTAGTGTGTATATAGTTTTTAGTAGGTGTAAATAGTATTTTCTTCTAATATTAATTTTCTTTCTTGTGTCCCTTTTCTTCATTGTAAATAAATTATATTACACCATATAAAACTAGTTACGAGACTTGCAAGTGCCAAATATATAAATGCACATAAAATGGTGGACTAAAAATTAAAAAAAAGTCATCAGAACACAAGAGTGTGAGCACAGTGTGAGTTACTTGAATAATAAATAAACTTAGGTTTTCTTTCAGAAAAAAAACGTTAAAAAATATATAATACTGTAAAATAAGTTATAATTTAAGTATGTATTAAGCACACCTCTGCCTACCCCTTCGGGGAAATAAGTATATAGGGGAATATTATGTATTAAGCACGTCAAACAACAAGAACTTAATGGGAGGTTGCTTCTCGTGCACTGTTATTTACCATGAATTTTGTGATTAACAATAAGCTTTTTCTTTAATGGTATTATTATATTCGTGCTTAAAAAAAATTAAAATGTTTTAGCCAAATCTAATTAGTGCAAACCGCGCTCCGAGGCAGTTGGAATTAGTTTCGGAATGATTTTGAGACACGCTTCCATAAAATAATGACTTTCAACTCAGCAGAACATGCACTTTCAAAGGAAATTGTGTCGAATTACGTAAATTATCTCAAATTATCGTCTGAGCCGCTTACTATGCTACCCGTCATCAGTGAGAAGCATTCAAGTTTGGCCCCGCGGCGAGCCCGTTGCGTGTCAGCAGCGAAATAATAATAAAATATCATAAGTAATTATTGCCGATATGAACAGAACCTTACAGGAGCATGAAACTTATTTTATGCAAATATGCTTTAATTTGGCAAAAATTGAGGTTCGTATATATTTCGGGGAACATTTTAAGTGGTTTTTAATTGCCGTATGAATTTCGATATTGAGCGTCTAAAAACATAGGGTAGTCAGCCTCGTTACCTGCTGTGCGATCGTAAAATGGACATTATGGTATTATTCGAATGTTGTATAATGCTTTGCATAAAGTGTTCTTCCTATAAACGTATAGGTATGTAACGTACCTACCTTGCTAGGTTTTAATTATGAATAGCTGTGTTGTTTTGCCATTAAAGTTTTATAACTATAGATAAATTATAAAATGTTTAAGTGCTTGTAACTATTATTTTAATGGTAAAATAACTTTCTACGCAATTTCTAAAACAATAGCTACTAAAATGTTTGGGTAATGCCTTCGAACGTGGTCGGTAGTGCATCGGCTTTCGACTTCGGAATCTCGGGTGCGATTCCCGGGTCAAATCTAATATTTGTGTGATCCACAAATGCTTGTTTCGAAGTGTAGGTGTTTTCTATGTATTTAAGAATATATATAATGTATGTTTATCAGTTGTCTAGATCCCATAGCACAAGTTTATAGCTTACTTTGGGCTAGATGACGTTGTGTCCAAACATATTTACCTACATATTTATTAAGTTTTTGTAATATTATAAAAACCAAGACCTATTAATAACCAAGATGTGCACATAAATTAGCGTTAATTTTATAATTATTTTATCAACTTATCGAAGAATTCATTTTATTAAGCGGAGCGAAGCGGAGCTCAATCTTAGGCGACAAGTGTAAATCGTTTGTGTACTCCTCCGAAACGGCTCGACCGATTTTGACCAAATTAAACATATTTGCGCCACACAAAATTTGCAATTAGCAGCATGCATTGCATACCTAGTTATAATAGATAGACTCGCGTAATGAGTAATAAAATGTCAACTTTCGATATACTTTGTCAAATTCTGATCGGTTGTAATGTGTCAAAATTTTGTTCCACCCACTGCAATATCGACAGCGGGTAAAGTACTGTATATTTGCTCAGCTGGATGGCTTACATCTGCAAGCTACGTTATAGCAAATATAAATCCACAGTACACATACTACATGCAGTCATTGTTAGCAACTTTACCTAACAGTAGCTTAGTAGACTGTTGTTTTAATAAAACGTAATTTTCTGAGCGGTTTCGTTATTATATATTTTAGGTACTATTGATACCCGCAGCTGCACCCGTGTAGAAAAGTTTGCTCTTTATTCATTTCTACGGGAAATTGACACATTACCAAAGTAAAAATTCTATCAAAATTCTATTAAAGTTCTATCAAAATATTGTGTTAAATGGTTTACGCATAATTGATTAAAAACATCCAAAACATATTCTTGAACTTTTATATTCATAAATAACTCATGTAAAATATAGACTACGTGTTAATTAAAATCTTGTTAATTTGCCAAAGTAACTAATCGACTATCAAAACAAACACAAATCAAATAAAAACAAAATACTTGATGAACAGAATGTTGATAAAATAAGACACGTGTGTATTAAATTAATGAGGAAATTATAAAATAGTATTACATTTAAACTAAAAATAGAGGTTTAAACTACCTCTATTTTTAGTAACGGTAGGTGACTGCAATAGACCCCCTATTACGTGGGACTAAAAATACTGGCAAATTGTGGGTTTGTAATGCGCCTCTGCCTACCCATTCGGGGATATAGGCGTGATATGTGTTTGTTTATTTTTGATGGAACCCACAAACGACGATGGTCAAACATACGCAAATTTATATAAGCTATAAATTCTCAGAGCATGTCTTCGACAAAGGTGAGAACGATCAGTGAGTATGGAGTTTGGCTAGGTTGTAGGCTCTTGGTATATTTATAACCACGATGATTTTTAAATGAGAAACTTTCCGAGTAATGTAATCAATACCTTGTTCACATTTATAACATAATGCTTATAGATGCTTAGTTCTACTATTATAATATTTTTATTTGTGTGGTCTGAACGTCATGATGTAACGAAGATTTACTTACAGTGCCGGCCGCACGAGGATTATGAACCCATCTCAAATTTTAAAAGACAAAAAGTTTAATGTAAAGATCACTGACAAATTTGTAACAGAACAATGAATCGGATATTAAAGTATCCTCTTTCATGACACGGGCGAGCGAATGGGTAGCTTAGGCTGCGGACTTAGTGGCATAATTATAAATATTGTAAGTTTTGAAAATCATGAAGAAAAATATTAGTTATAAAATAGAGACTAAAACTGCTACTACTGTTTTAGTAGATTAATTACGTAACATCAGTCCTGACTGACTTTAAGGTCGGATAACAAAATGTTTATAATTTTATTTACTAATTAAAAAAACAACCAACTTTAGATAATAGGTGCGATAGTAGGAGTGTTTATTCGATTCGTAATCGAAAACAGTAGAAACGTAAAATTGGAATTTGTAATTTGTATTAGATTCCGGCTGAAGAATTCGAGCTCCTTTGAGTTAAAATTCCCCCAATACTGTAACTTTAAAGGTAAGCCAAATTAATATAAGGCACGTACAAACGGTGCGTGACACCTAGTAGTCTCCGACTAGATTACAGTCACAGTACGATAACTTACCTGTCTTAAACTATTGAAGGCGGCGTGCGACATCCTTCAACCTACGCTCGCCGCATCGCTCATCGCTCCGCTTTATGTCCTGACATCACGCAACGCGACCGCTTACAAACCTCTCGGTGGTGTTAAATGTATCCGCCTGCTTGTATCAGGTTACCGTACCAAAGGCGTGGGCATTGACATGTCCAACTTGTTTTGTTTTGTTCATTCGACCATCGTAAAGGTTGACTTTCTACGCACATCAACGTGACGTCCTCGCCGGTTGAGTTACGTTAAAGTTTATAGAAAATGCTCAGACTAAAAGAATAACATAGACGGAACATGTAGAATAAACACGTGAAGCCAAATGACACTTTCAATGTGTGCGTGTGACTCCGATTTCCGTGTACCGATACCACTAACGGCGTGTGCGTAATGTTGCCAGCAAATGAAAAAATCTTCTAAAAATCACTGAGTAAACACACTTTAATTACTAGTTTTCAAAAAATTTCTCATAATTAAAATAATCCTTTTTAAGATGAATGAACAAAGCTTCATTCCAGTGTAAGTGCAAAGTACAGTCAACAACAAAAGTTGATTAGCACAAAAATATTTATTATTCTTTTTTACATCCCAATGCATGTGCCACAGCAATGTACAAGTAATTTTAGATCCCCAAGGACAAAGTTAATATATTTCGTGTTTTGTTTATGATTTTGTGATCGGTTTAACAGCTATTAGTGATCAACAGATAAGAATTATTGGTTAAGCTACTTTTGTCGTTGACTATACATGAAGTAGATATCAATAGTCGTTAGGTTAAGACTGAGGCCTTGGGTAGTGTTAGACTGAAATTAAACTACTGACACAGTAACATAAATATATTGGATCAGAACACAGGCTGGGAGGTCAGACAGCAGTCAATTCCAAGATTGCCGAAATAACCAAGCCACGTATTAAGTAGATCCCAGACACAGATGTGATCGGGAGTTCGGGACTAACGCACGAATGATGATGATGATGATTAGAAACATCGAGGTTGTCAACATTGATGACACTGATTTTTTTTCCTCAGTACTTTATAAATTCCCATAAATACTGCTAAATATTTTGTGGAAATGATGAAAAAATTATGGCAACTCTGTATGTTATGGCGGAGGTTTTGTGTTCCTAGTTTGTGCAACTAAAATATTTAGAAAAATGTTATGAAATCTAATAAGAAATAGTTAATTACTTATGAAACGATAATCCAGCATTCTTTCTATGAATAATTGAAGTGTTTTTACACCTTTTCACCACACAATACGGCATATTTATAATATTTTGTTCAACCGTGATCGCACGTGCGTACACACTCGCTGCTCACAAAGGAGTGCGAGCGGAATGGTATCCCATTGCTATATAGTATCCCTTTTGGCGGCTTCACTCGCTAGTTCTATTCGTTCCGTCTATGTTATTCTTTTAGTCTGAGAGAAAATGCTTGTCAAACGTCAAGTCAAAGCACTGTTGCATCTTTACAACCCTGGGAATAGTAAACTCTTTTACATTCATTTGCTTGACGGTGTAGGTATTTATTAAATTGAAAATCCATTAATACTTAAAACACAATTCAACGACCAAAATTGATTTTAAATTCATAAATTGCATTGGTGCATTTTGTGTCGAAATAATTAAAATTCCACTCGATACTAAATTATTTATTCTCACATCGGAATTAATGTAACTCGTAATTTCTGGTCGCTGTGAAATTATTTATTTTCGTGTAAATTGTCATACCGGTGAAAAATAATTATGGTTGAGTTGCATACGCGTCATGCTGCGTCGACACGGTCCTTCAGCGGATTATTAAGATGTTCGAGGGCTGTGCGCATTTAGCGGCTTGTCTCTCATTGTTGGCGTACAAAGATATGGCAGCCGACAATCAGGACGACTGAACCTGGAGCGACGACTTATTTAATGCTTGTCGATTTGAATGCCAGTCAATATCCCATGGTCATTAATATTTGTATTTCTTCATACAGCTTTATTGCATACCAGTTTAATTTTATGAAGATTCTAAATAATAATCTTAAGTTACATAAACTAGGCTATCATATTGGGGCGGGGCCCCAAGTGATTAGTGACTACGTCCTCGCCGTCCGCCCTGGACCCCAACTTGACCACGGTAACGCAGTGGCAAATTGGGTGACCGAATGTCCTAGTCCGAACTTGGTGCCAATAAAATTGTGATCATCATGAATATGAGTGAACCCGACGATACCCCCGGTCCCGGCGGCACCCCTGCCGCCTCCTCTTCCTCTAACGTCGCTCCCGCTGCTTCTTTACATCCCTCCGGACAGGAGGGATGGGAGGTAGTGGGGGCCAAGAAGAGGAAGACGAAGGCCGCCAAGAAAGCGGCCAAGAAAGTGGCCAAAGCCGCCACGGCGACGGCGCCGAAGCGGCCCCGCGCTCCTCGCTCCGCAGCCGTCGTCCTTACGGTGACGACGACGGGTTTGGAGAGGGGTGTGGGGTACGCTGATGTCCTGAGGACCATGAAGTCCTCAGTCAACCTCTCAGCCCTCGATATCCAGGGGGGTCTCCGGTGCAAGACGACACGCACCGGGGCTCGCCTCCTCGAGGTTTCCGGCGCCTCCAGCGGCCCTAAAGCTGAAGCCCTAGCAGCGCAGCTTAGGGACGCGCTGGACGCAGAAGCCGTCCGCGTCACCAGACCCACCAAATGCGCTGCATTGCGCATCACGGGTCTGGATGACGACGGAGGAAGTAATCTCCGCCGTCGTGGAGGCGGGCGGCTGCCCCCGTGACCAGGTGAAGGCTGGAGACATCTCCTTCGGCTCCACTGGTCATGGGATGACAGTCGTCCAGTGCCCCGTCGCGGCGGCACTGAAAGTGACGGACGGACGAAGCCTCCTCGTAGGGGGCTTCCTAAAGGCGCAGGTGCACCTCCTTCGTGCCCGGGAAACCAGATGTTTCCGGTGCATGGTGGTGGGGCACGTCGGAGTGCAGTGCACAGCGGAAGTCACCGTGGGCGATCGGTACTTCCGCTGCAGCCGGCCCGGTCACAAGGCAAGTGCCTGTGATGCCCCGCCTCGCTGCTTTAGATGCGAGGCGGAGGGCAAAACTGCGGACCACCGGGTCGGCAACACAACCTGCGCCGCCTCGAGGCCAAGGCCTCGTCCGTCCGCTGAGAGCGGTGGGGGTGCCGCTACTGCACGGCCAGTTTTTTCTCGGCGGGATTCTGATATGGACGTCCATTAATGTCTGACGCCCATATCCGCATCCTGCAAGTGAATTTGAACCGCTGCCGCGCTGCTCAGGATCTTCTGTACCAGAGCATCCGGCAGTGGTCCATAAACTTGGCCGTGGTCGCCGAGCCGTACTACGTTCACCCGGGAAGCCCGGTGGACGAGGACGGCTCGGCCTGTTTTATCTTCGGGGGGTTAGGTTAGGTTAGGTTTTTTTTTTTTTTTTTAACGTGGTCGGTGATGCATTTACGCACTTCGCCGTCTCGCTGCGGGGGGGAGCGAGACGGCTTCGTGTGGGACTCCCGGCCCTAGGATGAAAACGGGCCGGACTACCCACTAAAACCTATCCACGGTGTTTCTCCTTCGCCTTAGCCGGGCCCCCGGATAGGCAGAAACTGCTAAGCGACGGCGGCAGGTTAGGTTAGGTTTTTTTTTTTTTTTTTTAACGTGGTCGGTGATGCATTTACGCACTTCGCCGTCTCGCTGCGGGGGGGAGCGAGACGGCTTCGTGTGGGACTCCCGGCCCTAGGATGAAAACGGGCCGGACTACCAACTAAAACCTATCCACGGTGTTTCTCCTTCGCCTTAGCCGGGCCCCCGGATAGGCAGAAACTGCTAAGCGATGGCGGCCCGGCAAAGGGGCGCTCGTTTAAGCTCAACATAGGGGGGGCTTGGCCCCCCCAAACGACATAGAAGCGACGCCCCCGAAACACATAAGGGGCGTCGAACTCCTCAGGGCCTTTCGCGTGAGCGGTGCCTGCACGCTCCCGTTCCCGTAGGGCCTCTCTCTTTGCCGCCATCACCTCCCGAGCGAAGGAGGCGACGGCGGCCCAACATTCTTCGCTGCCGGCCATAGAAAGAATGACGGCCGGCAGCGAACCTATACTGCCGATAACGCCCGTGAGGGCCAACCTCTGCGTGTCCCAGGCGGCGCACACAGCGAGCGTATGCTCCGCCGTATCTACGGCGCCGCCTGCGCAGTGATGACAAACGGGCTCCGACAGGATCCCCACCACTTCCCACAGGAATTTGGCAAAACAGCCATGACCCGTGAGAAGTTGGGTGAGGAAGTAGGTCGGAGCCCCCTGCACATGCTCCACCCACTGGCGGAGCACGGGACCGAGCACCCGGCTCGCGGTCGGAGCCGCACATCTCAAGGCCCATTGCCGGAACAGATCGTCGCGAGCCTCCTGTCTCCAGCGATCGACCTGCTCCGGCAACGGGCGACCTCCTACTTGTCGCACCAGGGCGCCCTCTTCGTAGACCCTCTTGAGGACCCCTGCTTCGAGATCCCTCGGGGGACTTCGTGCCAACAGGCACGCCGTCTCAAAAGGTTTTTTTTTTTTTTTTTTTACGTGGTCGGTGATGCATTTACGCACTTCACCGTCTCGCTGCGGGGGGGAGCGAGACGGCTTCGTGTGGGACTCCCGGCCCTAGGATGTAAAACGGGCCGGACTACCCACTAAAACCTATCCACGGTGTTTCTCCTTCGCCTTAGCCGGGCCGCCGGATAGGCAGGAACTGTTAAGCAACAGCGGCCCGGCAAAGGGGCGCTCTTTCAAGCTCTACTCGGGGGTGCGTAAACCCCCCCCTGATCAACACAGAAGCGACGCCCCCGAAACACATAAGGGGCGTCGGACTCCTCAGGGCCATTCGCGTGAGCGGTGGGCCCCCCGACCCACCGCCCACGGCCCTATCAGTCGGGGGCTTGGGCGTAGGCAATGCGCCGTCGCCCCCTGACTGGTGCCCGCCGGGGCGGGAGCGTACGGCCTGCACGCTCCCGCTCACGCAGGGCCTCTTTCTTCGCCGCCATCACCTCCCGAGCGAAGGAAGCGACGGCGGCCCAACATTCTTCGCTGCCGGCCATGGATTGAATGACGGCCGGCAGCGAACCTACTCTGCCGATAACGCCCGTGAGGGCCAACCTCGGCGAGTCCCAGGCGGCGCACACGAAGAGCGTATGCTCCGCCGTATCTACGGCGCCGCCTGCGCAGTGATGACAATCAGGCTCCGACAGGATCCCCACCACTTCCCACAGGAATTTGGCAAAACAGCCATGACCCGTGAGAAGTTGGGTGAGGAAGTAGGTCGGAGCCCCCTGCGCGTGCTCCACCCACTGGCGGAGCACGGGACCGATGGCCCCCACGAGCACCCGGCTCGCGGTGGGAGCCGCACATCTCAAGGCCCATTGCCGGAACAGATCGTCGCAAGCCTCCCGTCTCCAGCGATCGACCTGCTCCGGCAACGGGCGACCTCCTTCTTGTCGCACCAGGGCGCCCTCCTCGTAAACCCTCTTCAGGACCACCGCCTCGAGATCCCACGGGGGACTCTGTGCCAACAGGCACGCCGCCTCAAAAGACACGGTGCGGTACGCCCGTGCAGCCCTCTGCGCCGCGATCCGCTGCGGTCGTCGCAGCTGAACCACGTTCGCGGCGCTGAGGGCATCCGCCCAAATAGGCGCTCCATAGAGCGCCTTGGAGCGTACCACACCCTTGTAGAGACGGCGGCAAGCACTTCCCGGTCCCCCTTTATTGGGGAGCAGCCTGCCGAGCGCATTGGCGGACGCCACCAGTTTTGGTGACAACCGCCGGAAGTGCTCGACAAACCCCCACCGGCTGTCGAGCAGGAGACCCAGATATTTAAGGGTCCTCCCGACAGCGATGGAGGTGCCACCCACCACAATTTGGGCATCCCGAGGGGGTCTCATCCGAGGCCCATGGAAGAAAAGGGCCTCGGACTTTTCGAGGGCCACCTTGAGGCCAAGCGCCCTAATGCGACCTACAATCTGCGCCGTGCCGGCAGTGGCGAGCACGGCAGCATCTCTAAAGGTGGGTCCTCGCGCGGTGACAAGGGTATCGTCGGCGTAACAAAGTACACCGACGCCCTGAAGAGTGGCACCGCGCAGGACCCAGTCATAACCTACGTTCCACAGGAGCGGACCCAACACCGACCCCTGTGGAACACCACACGACATTTCCCTGCGGACTACGGCCGACCGAGTCGGGTAAGTGATAGCCCGGTCGACGAAGTAGTCCGCAAGGACGCGCCTGAGGTACCACGGGACGTTGTGGTACCTCAGCGCTTCAGCGATAGTAGGCCAGGGGAGGGTGTTGAACGCGTTGGCTATGTCTAGCGACACAGCCAACATCACCTGCCCCTGGCCAACGGCATCCTCGACGCTGTCCCTGAGTCGGGACACGGCGTCCAGGGTGGACCTCCCGCGACGAAAGCCGTACTGGCCACTACTCAAATTCGGCCCCGCCCCCTCCAGATGCCCGACGAGACGCGCAGCGAGCACCCGCTCGAAAAGCTTGCACATCTCGTCGAGCAGTACGATGGGGCGGTAGGCCGACGGCGACTCCGGGGGTCGCCCGTGCTTACGAAGCAGCACGAGCTTCCCCGTCTTCCATCGTCGCGGGACCCTTCCGGACGCCAAACACTCCGACATGAGGGACAGCGTCTTATCTTCAAACTCCGGCATGACGAGGCCGACAACACGCCCAGGGACGCCATCAGGACCAGGGGCGCGGTTCCTGAGTTTTAATTTTAGGACCGCCACCCCCAGTTCGACGTCAGATACGGGCGGGACGGCCTCGCCATCCGACATATCCCGGCTTGGTGCCATACGGGGAGGGACCCACTCTTCCCGCGCGGGGAAGAGGGAACTGACAACTTCTTCTACAAAAGGTGGCTCGAGAGAGGTGGTGAGAGGGGGAGCCCAAGGCTTGAGTTTTCCACTCACAACCTTGTAAGGCTGCCCCCACGGATCCTCATTCAGTCTCTCGAGCCACTCCTTCCAGGCCGCATCCTTGGCGGCCCGGATTGCCGAGCAAAAGGCCGCTCGAGCGGCCCGGTACGCGGCAAGCAGCACCTCCTCCTGGGCAAGGTCTCTTTGGCGTCTCCCGCGACTGCGGGTGTACCGTCGCTGAGCTGCGTGACAGAGTTTCCGCAGCCCAGCGAGGTGGGGACGCCACCAGTAAACCCGCCTTCGCGGGGGTACCGGCCCTGCCCTCTGCATCGCCGCGTCGCAGACGCGAGCCATCGCACAAGCGAGATTATCCGCCCTCGCATCTACGTCCAGGCCGTCGAAATTGGGAGCGGCCCACCGCTCGACAATACCCGCCTCTCTGGTCAGCTCCCGGTCCAGCGTGTTTAGACGCCACCGGGGTCCCTCCCCTGCAAGGGGGCGATTAGTCACTGCGGGGGTGGCCGAGGGAGTGGCGACAACGTCGAACCATATGTAGCGATGGTCCGACAGGGTCTCCACCCCCTCCATCACTCTCCACCCCCGTATACGGTCCACCAGGGCAGAACTGGCAAACGACAAATCTACGATGGAACTACCCTGGGACCGCACACAAGTGTGGACCGCCCCCCTGTTCAAAAGCACCAAGCCGGTTGACACCACCCAATCCTCCAGAAACTCCCCCTTTGCAGTAGTCGCCGGGGAACCCCAAGATGTTGACTTGGCGTTAAAATCCCCGACGACTAGTGCAGGGGTGGGACGTACATCCCCCAGCAGGGCCTCGACTTCGGCGAGCACCAGCTCGAACTCGGCGAGGCTCCTGCCGGGGGAAATGTACACCCCAACTACTGCAAAGCCGCCCATCAGGGCCAAAACACAACCACGCCCCCTCAGCACCCTGCCGAAGGGGGACGCACCGACCGCACCCTGACGGGCGACTATGGCCACTAGGCCGTCGCAGTCGCCAGCCCAGTCGTCATGATCGCGGACCAAATACGGCTCGCTGACGACGGCGACGGTCGCCTGCCATTGTGCCATGGACTGCATCAGGAGATCCTGAGCAGCGACACAGTGGTTGACGTTGGCCTGCAGTAGCGAGATGGCCATTTATGATTGAGCGGTGTCCATCCTCTCCTCCGTCGGCGGCGAAGACTGAGTGGTGGAAGCTACACCACGTCTTCTGCCGCCACGACGTCCCCGCTTTTGGGCGGCGACGTCACACTTCCTAGTGCCCAGACGGTGGGCAGCCGGTGCACCATCCGTGGAACAGACGGGGCACCGGGGCTCCAAAGAGCAACCGGCCGCCTTGTGGCCCGGTTGCCCACACCGGAAGCACATTGCACTGCGATCAACTTCGCAGGTGCACTGTGCTCCGACATGCCCCGAGTCCAAGCAGCGGAAGCACCGCTGGACTCGGGACTCGAGGAGGGAGGCCCGAACAAGGGTCCACCCGATGACGAGGCGACGGCCATCCACTAACTTTCTGGCCGCCGCGACAGGGCACTTGAGCCAGCACGTGCCCGTTCGACCGGGTGGGCAGCGAATTTCGCCCACCTTTACGTGGCTGACACCGCAACCACCAACGTCAGCCACCATCTTCGCGATGCTATCTTGAGTGGCGGTGTCACCAAGGCCTGAGATGCGCAACTCTGCGCATTTCTCAGGTCTGGCGACCCGAACCACTTCGCCCAGCACCGACCGCAGCTTATCGGCCAGGGCGTCCGCCTTGGCATCTTTGTCCGCGCCACTCACCTCGAGGATCTTTCCTCCGGTGACGGCGGCGCGGAAACGCAGACCGTCTATGCCCAGGCTCTTCAGGTCAATTTGGTCTTCAGCCTGGGCAAGCACGGCCGCGTAGGTGGCTCCCGACTCCTTCGCGCCCTGCTGCAGTGTGATAGTCACTGCAGCAGTGCGCGTAGTGCGGGGCTTTTTAGAGCCCTTCTTCTTCTTAGTTTTGGCCGGTGGTGACGCTGGAGCCGCAGCGGCCTTCTTCTTCGCAGGGCGCGCCGCCACTACGTTCCACCCCTCAGCAAGTGGCTGGGGAGCAGCAACAGTGGGCGGTGGGCGCACCTGCCGAGCAGCTGCGGCTTCCGCTGCCGCAGCGCTCGTCTTCTTGGCCCTCCTCCTTTTGCCCTCTTCGGCGACCACGCCTGAAGCCGATGTAGAGGGGACAGTGGAAGGGAGCACGGTAGGGACCGGTATGGAGGCGACGAGAGCCTCTGGACCCGAAGACGGAGGACCATTGGTTCTCCGAGTAGAGGCCGACCCAGCGGAGCTGGCAGCAGCAGAACGCAAGGCGCGCGCAGCGTTCCGCGCATCCGCAGCCAATGGAGGGCGTATTGGCACCTCAGGTGGCAGGCGGTCCACAACCCCGGCGAGGCGCGCGTCGATCATGAAACCGATCTCATCGCGCGACATCGCCGGGGGGACGGAGGCCGCCACTCGTTTGAAGCCATCCATCTCCGCCCTTAGGGCCATCAACTCACCCTTTAAAAGGACCACCTCCTCTGATTCTGTGCGCGACCTCAGCTCGCGAACGTTTTTCAAAATTAGGTCCGCAGCTTCTCTGAGGTCGCGCACTAGCTGGCCCTTCATTTTGTTGGATTTTTGGGCGATGGAGTGGATGATCCCCACCGCCGACTCAACGACACCAGATAGCTGGTCAGCCGATTGGTCAGCTGCTGACGTCGTCCCCTTCAATGGCCCTGATGGCTTGGGTTCATCCCGGAGGAAGGTCGCCCGAAATTCCTCCCTGCGGGCCTCCTCCGCGAGCTCGAGGGTTGCCTTCGCCTTCGCGAGGCCCATGTAGTGCCCCGTTGTAGGGGGGCGACCGCGACCTCGTTTACCGGATTGGCCCCGGGTGTTGATGGAGCCAACCGACTCCTCGCTGTCCCCCTCCGAGCCTGAGTTCCGGCGCTTACGAAACAGCCGGGAACATAGGGGCGAAGGGGGACCCGAGGTAACCTCAATCATTGAGACCACACTGCTGTCAGAATCTGACAGCAGCAGGTCTCGGGAAAACACTGCGGCGTCACACCGTGACACCGCCACCCTCAACTCTTTCAGACCGGGAACCGGAGTCCCAGGCCTCATCACTTCGATATCCTGAACATTAAGCAGCTCAGAGTCCTTTGCACAATTGCCATAGTCGTCGTTAGTTTTGGTTTTGTTATTGTTATTTTTATAAGAATCCATATTAATATCACGAGTATGAGCCGACTTAAAAACGACTCCCTGGGTGACGCTCATCCCAGGGAGCGGGATAATTACTGTGAGGTGCTCCAGGTGCCCCACAGGTTTTCACGACTTCGCTGTCGGGTTTTAAAGACTTTTCCATATCGCGAGCCGGCCAATTAAGGCAAGCCCTTCGGCCCCCAGGGCAACCACGTACCAACTGCAGCCACCAGTTGGATTGTTGCAGAGACCCCAGGGATTACGAAACGCGGGGAGGAGGCTGGCCCTCCCCAGCTCCGACGCTGGCACGAATGCCTGTAAGCCCCTGCGCTAGCAGAGGGCCTACACGTCCACAAATCGCTTCTACCGGCCGTAGCCTGGAGCGACGCCGCTTTGCGACGCTCCTCCGGACAGAACCGGGAGCTGCCGCCTACAACCGCGGGCCTAGCAGGCCCGCCATCCCGCGACCCCCTAGTGCAATGGGGTCAGCTTTTTGCCCTGCAACACCGCCCTCAAACGCCCCTCTGAAAGCAGAGGGGGTAGAAGGCGGGCGGCACTATCGCTGCCCAGAGTCAACAGTCCGTAAGACCACATTATTTTTTAATAAAAAAAAACCAACAAGATCACTCACAACATAATCAAACTTAATTTAATAGCATTTGAAAATGTCGTAGCAGAGATCTAAAAAAATATCTGTAAGGAGTAGTTAAACTAAGCATCTCACTTGAATACATATTCGGTTATTATGTTGATAAAAACTGTCGCAACATGGTTTAACTGAGTCGGGACATACAAGGAATATATTTCAAATCCCGTTATGTGTCACCAAAAACATTGATATGACGTCGTTTGGAGCATTTGGTAGTTTAAACCTTAATTATCTAAAGAGCGCCCAACTATTTGTATTTGAAATTTAAATGAAGCAATAACACTTTGCTTATCGCTATGAAACCTATCTTTATCCAACTTGGTGACCAAAAATACATGCACACACCCACACGCTTAGACAAAGTCAAAGTTTGACTCAAGTCGAGATTTAATCTTACTTAGCCTTGTTACACTGTTTGTTGATTCCACATAATAGGAGGCATAAATTAAGTACGCCAAATGGACGCCGCCAGCATGAAGGTAAGTAACAACAACGTCTAGCAATTGTGGGTGACACACAGTACACAATACTATAGAGAGTCACCCTCAACTAGACGACCTAGTGATGTGCCTATTCACGCCCCGCTTTTAAAGAACCCAGGGTTATACATGGGAGGAAACACGTGCGCAGGCAGGGTGTTCCAGGCCACTATCGTTCGGTAGAGAAACAAACGTATATTGCCGTTGCCTACATCTATGGGTACCTTTCACTACCAGCTAGATACATGATTTTCCAGGAAATGCATCAGATAAGTAAGACCAGAGGCTGTTCTTGGTGGATCTCCTAGCACCTTGCAGTTGCGAAAGTTTATCTATTTAAAAAATCTTGGGATAGTAGAACTTGTAAAAGAATATATTTTTGTATTTCAAAGCAATGAGTTTGCTTAAACTATTCTTAAAATATTGAGATAGAAATTATAAATACATAATAAAAACTGAACGACGATGACCAATGACCAAAAAAAATGGTCAACGTAGCTCAGTGGTCAGAGCATTCCCTTGTTGAAAGGCCGTGGGTCCGAGTTCTGCTGATGTAATTTCAGTTTTTGTTTAAGAATGTTTTGAATTATTTAGTACTAAATTACTTAATATGATACAGTTCCATCAAAGTCTCTTTAAAGAGAAATACAACAGGCAGGAGTCAAGCACAGCTCCTCTTCTAAACAAAGAACTAACAAATTGTTACCATGAGGATAAAAATGGTATATAGTCAACTACAAACTGTACCTCTCTTTATAAAATCCTCTACTTACTTATTCAATAAACGTTTACAGTGTGGGAACGAAATATAACCCACTTTGTTCGAAAGAAACTATAGCAATTTGTCAATGTGCACCCGTATTCACAGAATACGGCTCGTATTTATTTGTATTCGTAGGCTTTACGTGTATTCAAGCGTTATTAGGCATTTGTGTTTTAACAAGATTTGTAGGTATGTTATACGTTTGGCCTGAGATTTATTCTATAAAGAGGACAATAGAACGATATTTTCCCATTATTTGGGTATATAATTAATTGATAATCTTTATTTCTTTTTTAGGAATGGTCAGTTCCGTAGGCATTTTTGAATTAAATATATAGGTATTTATATTATTTAGCAGACACACATAATCATGTCTTAATTCATGCAAGGGTAAACAGAGGCGTTCATCATGTTCACATTTTTCGACAGCCATGATCACCCATCCGACCGGCCTTACTAGAATGTTGCTTAACCTTTGCAATGTGTTAACCTAGTCGGTTACCACTTAGCCACTACCTCTTTGTAATTCAGTGTTATAATCTGAATTCATCATAATTAGGTACATACTACAATCAGCATCGTATATTAGGTAATCAGCACAAGGATTTCAAAGCCCAAAGTCAATATTGTGTACCTAAAACTCTCTCCTGATTATCTCACCAGTTAAACCCTTTAATAATATATTTTAAACAACTCTAGTTACCTGAGATTACATTTCAAATCCGGCCTTTATTTTTACTATTTCATTGTAAAACAGAGACTTCTGAGACTACGTCAACCGCAGCTTGGGTGTGACAAATGCGATACCATTGCGACCATACAAGCAAGAAATCACATCATACACATACATTACATATCTAAATTTCGCTACCGCGGCGCTCCCATAAACAAATACGTCCTATTCAGCGAACAATTTCACGCCTTATTTTATACACACGAATTTTCTAGAGCTGGCATTTCTAAATTTCACTTAAAGCTACTAAAGGAGTTTTTATTTGCTTGTGCAGTTTTTATTTTATACCATTTAAGTTTAACTCCAATCTATCAGAGACTTATTAATACTGAGTAACAGAAAAATAAATAAGAAGGTATAGGTCGCAAGGCGAAAGTGGAACTTTGCATTTGTGTGAGTGACCACGAAAAGTAGAGTAAAACTCTTTTTGTAGCTGTTTGCTACGTTCACGTACAATGTACTCACACAAATGCAAAGCTCCGTTTACGCCTCGCGACCTGTACCAAGTATAGTTGTTCATAAATGATGTATCATGTTAATAAATTATGTCTTAATAGTTGAATATTTTGAAGAATACCATATTAATAAGGTAGATATTGAATAATTGGGTTCAAACATCAAATCAAACAAATGTAATGACAAATATATTTAAAGAGGTGTGAGACCTAATAATTAGCTACTCATATTTCAACATGATTGAATTCATGTTCAAAGTTACTAATACAGAATTCATTATGTTTCCACTTTCATTAAAACGTGGGAATGAAGAGTAACGCCATAATTCCACTGTCGGGATATCTGCCTCAAATGTTTTTTATCATGTGATAACAGTAGTCTGTAAGCGTACCTTGTAATAAATAAATAAATAAATTGCTGATTTTCTTAATAGGTAATAAATTAATTAGACATTGATACAATTTGAAATGTTTATAAAAATCTATTTTCTGTTCTGGCTGTGTTTGTGTAGTTATAAAATTGTAGTTTGGTTATTTACCATTACCCTACTAGATAGACCCCTAGATAGACTGAGCCACTGGACAAGTTATTTGATAACTTTTCAACCGACTTCCAAAAAAGGAGGCGGTTCTCAATTCAACTCATATCTTTGATTGAACTGGATGAACTGATTTTGATTTTTTTAAACGAAAACTTCCCAAGTGGTTTCATTTCAATTTGGTCCCATTCCAACAATGACATGGTCCCACTTCGGTAATTTTAAGTCAGCTGTTGTTTTTGACGTATATTTTTTATCTCAATATTAGATTCCCGCGGTGATCGGGGACGAGAAAATCATTTCACGGATCAGTTTTAAAATGTAATGATTTTTTTTTTTTTCTATATATTTTTTTTTTTTAAATATTGTTGGACATTCTCACACAACGTCATCTAGCCCAAATTAAGCTAATATAAGCTTGTGTTATGTGATCTAGACGACTGATAAACATACTTATATATTTCTAAATACATACATATTATACATAGAAAATACCCAAACTCCGAAACAAACATTTGTGGATCACACAAATAATTGAATCGACCCGGAATCGAACCTGGGACCTCAGGGGCGGCAGTCGTGTACTCATACCACTGAGCCACCGAGGCAGTCAACATGGTCCCACTTCGGTAATTTGAAGTCAGCTGTTGTTTTTGACGTATATTTTTTATCTCAATATTAGATTCCCGCGGTGATCGGGGACGAGAAAATAATTTCACGGATCAGTTTTAAAAATGTAATGATTGCAAAATTAGTTCACAATGATTAGTCAACCCTTCTAGGTTTAATATGTTTCCTCGTTCGCCGCAGTGAGAGGTAGATGAGCACCGCAGGACGCCACTCCACGACTAAGTGATTTTATTTGTGTCCACATTCCAAAGTGTATCAAATTACGTGGCAATGCGACCAGCTGCTTGATCGATTGTCTACCGCTTTGCTAAAAGCACTGTATTGACTGAAATAATCATCGCGGGAATGTTGCTGTGTGTGAAGTTATTCGTTGACTTTGTACGGCCATAAAAGGTATTTGTTGT
This sequence comes from Nudaria mundana, assembly GCA_963556515.1. Taxonomy (NCBI): domain Eukaryota; kingdom Metazoa; phylum Arthropoda; class Insecta; order Lepidoptera; family Erebidae; genus Nudaria; species Nudaria mundana. The sequence continues at coordinate 11,848,939 of OY748298.1, forward strand.
CTTACAGATAAGCATCGAACACACGATTGTAAACGCGGTTGCAAACCATAAAAAGCAGACGAGCGCTTTGTTGGCGACACGGTTTAAAACGAACAGTGTTCAACAGAACGTCGTCTTTGGTTTACAACCGCATTTGCAATCGAAATCTAATTCGATGCTTCAGTTGGGCAAACACCATTTTTAGTTGATTCGAAGGTCTGTTATTACTGGAGTATTTCTTCTATTTCCAAAGGTCATGACATAAAGTGGTAAAACCATACCACATAAACCTCTCAGGTTTGTGTGTGATAGGTAACATACAATCGCCTGCTATTTAATCAAAAACTTTCAATACATAGACGCGAAGCGTATTACGTACTGAAAAACTGCTCCCGTCGTTGTTGCCAATTGGCAACAACTCATTTACTTACTCAATTGGGCGTATTTTCATATTAACTTATTAAATTTTATTGTTTAATTTTATTGAGCGAAGCGAGCCGAAGGCGAGCGGATCTCTCAACGGGTGACTCAAATTATTTTTCAAACGATTTATGTTAAATTGTTTCTCGGCGAATACTCGGCCGATTTCGGATTTTATTGCACTCATCAAAAGCTTACAGAATTACCCGGGTTCTTACGAAGCCAGAATTTAGAATTTCGATCTTTTAAAAATAATTTAATTGATGGTAAAAATTCCCATAGCGTAATGACAAAAAATACTTTGACAGAGTTATATCGCTTTGAATCAAAACTCGCTTCGCTCAAATATATACTGCAGCGTAACGGTACGTTTCGCGACTGCGGCGACCTAGTAACTTGATTTAATGTCTATTATATTTCGTAATTTTCCACTTATTTGACTGCGATACCGTCACCTCGCGCGGCCAGTAAGGCACTATTTATATTTGATACCGCCAGTCTAGGTTGGATAATATTTCACTGGTACGCAGGCCGTGGACAAACTTTGTGTGATCCACAATTTTTTGTAATTGAGTCTGGGTATTTTTATGGTTTATATAAATATTTTAAGTACATACATATTTTATATCAGTTATTTAGTACTCATAGAATAAGATGGTTTGCTTAATACGGGACTAGATGGCGTAATGTGTGGTAATTGTGCCTTTTTTTGAAAAAGTCCGTGACCCAAGGCCTCGGCCACACCAAGTTCATTGGCGTCACTGGTGCGTATCCGGAGGTATTTCCAGTGGTGCCGGCGGTGTATTCAAATAATAACCCTTTTTCATAATATAGTACCTACTGTTTAATTATTTTAGGTAGTTAGTAATATCCTTCATTTCATTTGAAGTTGATGCAAAGTACGAACTACACTGAAAATACCTATTATTAGTTTTGGAAGTTCAAGCCTTTACGTTGTTGACGTGTTGGTTTTTGGCAGGAACATTTATGTTCAGATTCATGACTTGCGTTCCTTTAGTTTATTTATACTTAGTTTTATGACACATATATGTACCTACCTATTACATTAAAGAAACTAATTTTGAATATTTCTTAAATTGACGGGATTGCCTCTATGTAGGTATTAATTCTCCTACTTTATTTATTTTAAACTTTTTAAAACCTTATTTTAATTAAGTATGGTGGTATGGTAATTTAATTTCTTAAAATCGAGCAAGTTCTTGAAATACTTTGGAGATTTTTTACTCCGGAAACTGGAGTTCACTGCAATTTTTTTATAATTTGTACGGTTAGCGTAACAGCTTTTTTCTTACATTTTAAGACTGTTAATTTTTGTTTTTTAAATAAATGAAAATATTAACATAATGTCGTAACAATCACATTTGACGTGTTTTGTAATGTCTTGCAGCTTAGCAAGGTAAGTTAAAGCATACCTACCTACAAATAAAAACCGGCCAATTGCGCGTCGAGTCACGCACAAGATAGGGTTCCGTAGTTACCCATAAAAGCCTCTATAACTCCTGAACTAACCGAGTTTTACCATCCATTGTAGTTTTCCTTTAAAGTTCATTGCATGGACTATCATGATTTTTTTCTGGTTCTTCACGACAGCTGTTTAGATTTTAGAGGGGGAGAAGGCCCTGTTCTGGCAAAACATGCTACTCAAAGCTATTCATCTCGGCTATCAAACGGATAATTAAATCAATAAATCATCTTAGCAACCTCTCAATGTTTTTATAATGTAATGTATGTGCAAAAAAAAAAATATTTTAGCACTATGTCGACGTAGTAAATAAAATATACATATTCATGCAAATTTTCATGTTTCTAGCACTAACCGCTTGAGAGAAAAGTGAAGACGGACGGACACGACCAAACTAAAAGAGTTTCGAGACTTTTACTACGGAACCCGACCTGACCCGATTCATAATAAACACACGATCACATCCAAAATAGGTAAAACATATTTTTTACTTTAATTCTAACAAATATGTAGTGGACAATCTCCTCAATCAATTTAAATTCCCATCAGACCTCCAATAGGGCAATGTGTTAAATAGCATTATTTGCACCGGTGTGCAATAAAATGGTTGCGGGTGGCATAATGTTTACATTTGACATTTTATTTCCATATCCAATATACATTACAGAAGAAAAAAAATAATTATTATTTTGATGTGGTGCGGAAATTTAACCTTGAACGAAACTTGAAACAAGCACTTAAAATAAGAACAAACAAAAGATTTTAACAAGTTACCTCTAAAATAATATTGCAAAATATAACTACAGGAAGATGCACACCCCTGCCAGTTACACACCCTTATCCAATATTCGTATTACTATTCTTTATGCAAATGTAGAAACGGCGAGACGCAGGCCAACCTTATCCAAGAGTGTCACTCTCAGCTGTGGAATCGATTTGGAAGTTTATTCGGGCTGACAACGCGTGAAGCAGGGCTGAGCTCTAAATCTATTCCAATCTGTACATCTATATAAACCGAACGTCTCAACTCCGAGAACGCGAACATATTACCGGAGTGTTCAAACGCCCATTCGAATTTGGTTCACGAGACGGGTATCCAAATGCAATCTATCGAAAAACATAAAAACAATTCTCTCGCGAACACAGGAGGTATCGGTATCGTCATTTCATTATATGCATTCCCCCATCTTCTCCACCATCAAAAAATCTCTACTGATATAGGTATGTATATAGTGTACCTACAAGTTGGTGTCCTGCAAGTGGTCATCCAGTAAGGTAATTAATAGGGCGACAAATTATCGCTAACGTTGCATATTATGACAGTACACCTGTAATACGAGTAATAACTACGTATTACGTAAGTGGGTGCGTATAGTACGTAATTCATCATCTGCCCTTATCCCAATTATTTGGGGTCGACGCAACAAGTCTTTCTCCTCCACACATCTCTGTCAGACGTCATCTATTCAGTCACTCCTCTCCTTGCCATGTCCTCTTTCACACATTCCATCCATCATTTCTTTGGCCTACCTCTACTTCTTAAACCCTCTACAGTCATACTTTGCACCTTTCTTAAAACATTGCTTTCCTCTCTTCTCATAACATGTCCATACCATGACAGCCGCTCGCTTCTCAATTTTTCATTCACTGGTGCAACTTTCAAACTTCCTCTAATAAACTCGTTCCTTACCCTATCCATTCATGTCACACCACACATCCATCTTAACATTTGCATCTCCGCTACATGCAGTTTTCTTTAATTCGTCGCTTTTAAGGCCAAACATGACAAACATGATAGTACGTAATTATTTATATAAAAGTAACTTGTTATACCTAAGCGTTAAAACGAGACTTTTTCAAGAGAAAATGTTATTTTACAAGCCCTCCAAGCTTTTTTGTACTAATATTTAAAGATTTGACCCTATTTTATATAATTATTATCATCATCACTTTACAGTTTAAATATTATCATCAAATGTAATCATTAACTCTAAAATATAATCTGGACCTATTTCAAGGGCTATTAATCAAATGTGTTATCTCTTGTTGACAAAGCCTGATTTGTCATGACGTCACAAAGCAATTAGTTGGACCACCCAAGTCCGTCAAAACGTACGGTGACGACGACGACAGCGGTGACGCCAAGTCAGTTTCGAGCAACTAAACTATTCGTTATGAAAGTACAACAAAAACTAAAGCTCATAATTGTACCTCTGTAGGCGGTTTACTTTGGTTCGAATCGAAATAGTAATGGTTTTCGGTTAACGTGGGTAAATAAACATCATGCTTTTTATGCTCACAGACATCTATTTATTGATATCTATGCTCCTAGTACCTATTAAGAAGCGAGCGATGTGGAAGCGAACTTATTTATGAAGACTTTCAGGGAAAGAATGTGTACCTAATTTTGTCAGCTATATTGCTGAAATTAGGCACTAATATTACTTATGCATGCTTATATTCCCATTTCTAGGATAACAACTACTTACCAGGCTACTTTTACCAGTACTATATAGGGGAAATAGCCAATACATTAATTAAATTTTGTCAAACACCCTAAACCCTTCTAGATTTGCATTGAGTAATCTCCAAAGCGATGTCTTGCAAGCAGACACTGCAGAGTAAATAATATATCTTAGGTAACTACAGCTTCGACAGTCTAAAACACATTATCAACTTTGGTTGAGTTGAACCGAAAAATCTCGCTCAACTTCAGGGCAAATCTTCAACATCCAGAAGAGATGGTATCGTCATCGAGAATAATATCCCCATGAGCGATTTCCTTAATTTAGTGAGCGAAATCAAGGGGATCGATCCGCCCCGATCGCTAGTTAGTGATAACGTTTATGGGTGAACGCCGACTCACAAATAACGAGTATCTTTCTTTCATTCGATCACGACAGAAAGCGGTCTTCGTATTTTGATGTCAATTGCCAATAGGTTGCGAACTTCGTCGAACTTACTGAGGTCGTCTGCTGTTTTTGTTGAGTTATCTGACAGATATGAGATTACATGATTTGACATAAAATATTGTAATTTATATCTTTATAATGCATCGTAAGCGGGTAGATTAATCATGGAGATTAGTCCAGGAAGAACCAAAAGTTGTAAAACAACTTTATTTTAGAGTTTCTTGTAAGTATTGAGTTTCTGGTATGATAATAATACAGCAGTTTTCTCACATTAAAAAATGTTTAGTAGGTACAAGAAAAATGTAACACAAACAACAAGTATTAGTGTTGTAGGTACGATATAATTATTTAAAGCTGCTAAACTTTACACCTCGTTGTGACAGAAGAAGCCAGAAAAATCCTTTTAAAGAACAGATTAATATTTTATCGACGTAGTGTTGTTACCAGTTTGATCCACGTGGGGCTGAAACCCTATATAGTGGTTAAACCATGCCATGTCGGCCAATTGGCGGTGAGGCTTACGGCGGCGGGCGAGGCTTTGTACTCAGTACTCAGTAACATGTCATATTATGTATGTTCATTGTTCATTTATAATATTAAAGACGCGAAAAGTAGGCTACTTTTATCCCTGTAACCAGTGAGAATCGGACAAAATTCGGACCAGACGTGGTATTGAAAGACCATATAGATGTACCTAACATCTATAGGAAATTATTACCTACGTAAAACTAGTCGCCATTTAGGGAAATAGTCCTAATTCTTAGTTCTTAGTAATAACGGCCCCATTTTTTGTATGGGATAGAGCATCTGTACTAGTACCTACCTATAGAGTATTATTTTACCGGTAGTACCACTAATCACAAATAATTTAACAATGTATACAATAGCAGCTTTACGAGTATAATAACACATTTAATTATTGACTCTTTTTATATGACAGTTGGTTGATGGCAACGGGATGACAGCTGATGACAATACAAGTCCATGACATTATGTCAGTTGAAAGTAATTTTCGATAATACATCTTTGGTACCGACTGTCGTCCAAAATGACAACTGTCACCTTCACTTTCTGAAAGTCTCGATGTCTTCCTCTTTGTTGCTAATCTTTGAATTCAACAATTCAAGTCAACCAACGTTGAACCTGTATGAAAGTCACTAGTTACTGTACTATGCAGTGATCAAAGTCTTTCCAATTATAACAAAGACTTTTGACTATCGTAATTCACGACCATCTGGACGGTTCAATAATGGATACCAAAATTGGATTTTTAAAGTAGTGAGTACTTATGCTAAACTTTATAAATATTATGTTACTATAGAAATAGCTCTTGGAATAAATAGTTGCATAGAATACATAGATAAGCAAATCTAATAGTAACAGAGTTGTCCTAAGACCGATCGAAATTTCGGGATTGTCGGCGGTGGTACAGAAAAGGGAATAGGTAGGACCTGCATGGGCGATATCGAAGTGCTGTAGTTAGACCGGTCGGATTTTTTATTTAGGGCTCCAACTACCCTAACGACTGCTATAGATGTGCTACTATACTTATCTAAGAAGTTATTATAGAACTAAGATTTATTTTGCGTTCTCTTGATTTATATTGTAGGGTTTAAAATAATATATGTAATAATATTCTTCTCAACTTACGACCTACACTTGTATCTGTACTACAGTTTTTCCTCCATGTAAACGGTATATTCAGATTCTTCGGTTCCTAGTAGGACTACGCCCGGGCTAGCGTTTTCAGCTATTTTTGTTACTAGTTTTCAGGGTCACTTTGTTGTCCGTCTGTCTTTCAACACCGTTTTTCTCCGGAACGCGTGTAGGTAAAATTCGTATTAAATTGTCAAGTCTACTATTCCTTAGAGCTGTAAAAAAATCAAACTTGTAAGCCAACGCAATTACTAGATACCGCCGTTTGTGCTGCAAATAGAATTTCGACACTCGTAAGGAATTCCAATGAACTCAGAAACTTGGTACAAAGCAACGTCTTATAGCACAGATAAAGGAATAAAGTGAAAAGCATAAATATTTAGGTGTGTACAGAACCCTCGGTGCGCGGGTCCGACTCGCACTTGGCCATTTCCAGTCGATAATCTATTCATCAATAACTTTTATTAGGTAAGTATAACATAGCAAGGCAGACCTCGTTAATATCCTTGACTAATCAATTCTCGGTTACCTTTTCTTAATTTTATATTCAGGCCGCGTTTTTTTTTCGGATAATCATTGAATATTCATATAAAAGGTTCAGTGCTGCCCTTTTCAGCTCTGCTTACTTAAACATCAACGTTTCTATAAGGGTTGGCAATACTTTTTAATAGTTACTTACTAAAAACTCTTTTTCTAGCTATAATTTAATTTTTCTAAATTTTTGATTGTATGCATCCATGGACGTAGGCTGCTGCACAACTAATAACGTCAATTTCTTGTGAATTACATAAACTAAGTTATAGGCACATAATAAACATCAACGTCAGTATCAACGTCTGTGGACCAATTACTTTTAGATTATTGTAAACTTATTCCAGTTTACAACAATGTTTCACTTTTAGTTTCTAACCAATTTTATTAGTGCATTAAATACTAGAGATTAATTTCTTCAACAAAACAGTTAAGTCTACTTACGTAACTTAAATGTTAAATTAACTTTCAAAACAATCAAAATTTACCCACTTATAAGATAAACTTTTCAAGTGAATTTGCGAAGTTATAATTCAGCAATAATTCGTTGCATTCCATAAACACTAGTACGGTGTCATGCGCGGTCCTTCGCGCCGCACCACGCCATAGGTATAGGCCTATAACTTTTGACGCCTTAGGGCTATGTCAAATTTTTGATTTTTTGGCTTGCCTCCAGATCTAGGGCTATCCATAGAGGGGTCAACCATCATTGGAGCATAAGCAGTTCTCGAGAGCTAAGGGGATACAAAAATTACATTCCCCATTTGTATATATCGCCGATGAAGAGTCAATAGATAATAAGTGCAAAAATGCAACTTTCCAGGAGGCGAAAAAAACGTCTCATGTCGGTTTGAATTTATTTTTACCAGATTTAATTTTTTTTAAAGTTCATTATACTATCCTACAATATTACAAAACAATTTGTTTTCGTATAATAATACTTAGCACTAAACAAATTGCAGATTGTAGGTATTGTATCGTAGAATTAAATATAATGTTGGAATTTGGAAAGTTATTAGGTATTGCCATTGCAGATAGTAGAAATAGTTTCTAAACTTACTTAACAATATTAAAAAATACCGAATTTTTTGTCTACATTATTCACCTATCTTACTGCATCCTCTTAATTTATTTTTTTTACAATATTGGGACTTAATGTATCATGTTGAAACTTTCCATTTGCGGGTCTAGAGTATCCTAAGTAATTTTCGCCTTTCATTCTACGCATTTTTGCCAGATTTCTTTTCCAAACATTAGGTTCAGCTATGTGTCGCCGCTTTCGGCCTAGGTTCATGTCACCAAACTCTACTTCAGCAGCTGATGTATTACCACGGGCATTGATTGGAGGGTGGTAATCATTCTCACTGCTCATGTCTGTATCAATTATATTATCATTAGCTGTAAAATTTAACAATATCGAAGGACTATCACGATTACTCACGGCAACAGAATTCGTATCTGTCAACATAGGAGCAGACTGAACCTTTTTTAGGCTTTTAATAATGTTTTATCTTCCGTGAGATCAGAAAGTGACCAGGATCTGACAAGGCTGATCTGGCGAATGTACGGCAATGTAAGGGTGGAACTTGGTAAACGCAAAACTTCAAGATCCAGGTCGCGATGATTAAGTTCAATAGTGTAGAAGCTGCAGGCTCTATATCACTTAGCTGTATTAAGTAACTGGGGCCAAGCTCTTCAACGATACTTATAGATGTAGGAGCTGTAGGCTCTAAATCATTTGGCTGTATTAGGTTTCTGGAACCAGGTTCTTTAACGATAGTCTCGTGGTGCATCTGACTTTCCAAGTTCAGTGAGTCTATACGATTAAACTTATCGCGCTCGGAAGGGAACTAGAACAATGAAAAGACAGTAAAATCTCACCCTTCTGGGATTAACGCTAGGCCGATGAAGAGATCTTGCCTATAAATTTCTAGAAAATACAGTACGTAATTATTGTAAAACTGTGATCACACCGACCCCAAGATACTTAGTTTTAGACTAAGGGTAAGCAAATAAAATAGGGACCATAATTTCGAAACTAAACTCTGCCTGGCCAGTACCTACTGAAATAAAAGAATTATTAGACAAGCTGATGACTGTGTCCAAATATTTCTTTATATTCATTTGCCGTGGGGTGTCTTAAGTTGGTCACATTGTCGATAGTGAGACTTTCCAAAATCTTTCTGCTTCGCAAGCCTTGATACATTTGATTACTTCGTGACATTACCCTAAAAAAATGTTAGTATTTGTAAGTGGTAACTTCATTATTATTATTATATATATATATACTATTTAAAATTATTTGCTAAATGTTTAGAAACAATAACCTCTAACTGCAGTAAAGTACAATTTTAATAAATATTATCTTAATTGACATACCTGGTACAGTTTGCACAAGCTATAATGTTTCAATTTTACACAAAAAAATACTGATTATCAGCGAAAAATCACAATTACAAGAACTTTGACACTTCACTTCTCCCGTTAAACACAAATACAAACGAAATGAAAGACAAGTGGCGGGCGGGATCCTCACCGTCGTTTCATCGTTTGTTTTGTATACTCTTCTCTTTCTCTCCCTTCTTACAAACCGCCGCTGCATCGACAGGTCGCAACCTGTCAATACGTTTGGTACTATGAACACAAGTGGACCCATTTAAGCGTAGATAGAATCTATTGCCATCATAAATTACGTAGTAATACTTATTATACAACGTGTTTCATATTAGTGTGGTCATCACTCACACACACTCAAGGTTGCATTGGGTAGGGCCTAAATAATATATTGCGCGGGGTCTTTAATTAATTTAATAAAATATTGACTTATAATGATGTAGTCGATAAATTTTCCTTTTTATCGATAGCTCATTGAAGTGAAGCTCTAAGACTGCACTACAAAATAAACATATGATTAGAATGAACTCTAGATTTGACCTCAAGTAGGTTTGCCAAACAGTGAAATAGATTCGGACAGTCTCGTTGTTACTCAAAATTTTAACCAACAGATAAAGTTACTTTATCAATAGTTATCATACAAAATAGTTTCCGAATCACAACTTGGGGTCAAAATAAAGAGTGCCTACTCAAAGTTATTTTTGAAGTTTTTCTATGAATTTATGTATCACGTGATTGTCGTGAATGTCACAACTCACACGTAATTTGTTGTCAACCTACTCAAATACCAGGAGCAACGCATTTGCTGTCGAAGAAAAGAGAAGAAACATTTATGTTCTTGTCTTCCTTAAATTTACACTTTTTATAAATTGGTTCCGCACAGATATTTAAAATACAACTGCTGTTTGTGTAGAAGTTTATGTTGTAGCTGTTGAGAACGCTGGTGGGTATAGTAGTATGTAGGTATTCAGTTTCGGGATAGAGAGATCGTGGATGCCAGTCACTGCACTACCATATCGTGAACTCTCTTTCGACTCATTTACCATGAAGTAAATGATCTGCAAGGTGTTTGGTTATTTTTGACCGACTTTAAAAAAGAGTAGGTACTTAGGTTCTCGATTCGTCATGATAATGTGATGCATAAAAGTTCATAAAACATTATCGCTAAAAGTGGCAACTTGTATGGTTGAACGAGGATATCAGAAAAAGTAGGAGGTGTTGGTGTCAGTTTCACTAATATGTACTTAAGGACCCCTAAAAATTACAAAGAGAACCGCCCACTTTTTTGATTGGAGCCCAAAGACCTTATTTAAAATCATTGTAGGAGCCGCTTTGAAGAAACTAGGTATCAGTAGCGATGTCGGCATATATCAAAGACGTACACGTCACAACACGTAAATTTTACCGCAAAACCCATATTATTCCGGTGTTGCAAGTTAACGCAATGTTCTTCATAAACGGGGACTTTATTAGCTTTTTTTATGCTGGATATTTGTTCATTTTAGCAATTGGTAATAAATTACTAATCTTAGACTACATGGATAAAGAAAGTCGCTTTTTCCGTCTGTCTGTTCTAATGTATGTTTAGTTCTTGAAAACTACGCAACGGATCTTGAAGCGGTTTTTTTTTTAAATGGGTTTAAGTAGGTTTCGAAATGTATTTACATGCATACTATCATGCGAGCGACGCCGCGCTGGCATTCAACAATTTTATTTTATTTCATAGGTCTTAGGGAAATATCCTGTGTTTATGGTAAATAATAATTATGTTATTATTTATCTCTTAAATTATTTTATACTAGGTACCTACTAGCTTTTTTTCATAAATAAAACTAAGTACCTACTTGGTACTTTTATTAGATTTTTACCAAAATTACGACGTAATTCAAGGAAATAAGACATTGCACTTGGGCAACACTTACAACTATCTAATTTCTTTTCAGTTGCAAGTAAACTTTGATATTAGGCGTACGTAGTAATCTGTGTTAATCGATCATGGCGTATTTAAGTAATAGTGAATATTATGAAATGATACTTTGCGTCGGGGCAGCCGATGGCAGTCTGCGTGAAGCTCGTCGCCTTTATCGAGAAAGATTTGTGGACAATAGACTCGAAGGTGAACGGCGGCGGTTACCATCTGTGGAGTGCTTCCGAAAAATGGTGAACCGTTTACATGACACTGGTTCTTTCCGTGGTTCCCGCTCAGAAGGCAGACCATCTGTTGTACCACCAGAGCAAGAAGAAAGTATTCTCGAGCATTTTCAATCCAATCCCAGAACAAGTACTCGCCGCGCTGGAATTGTTCTGGGAATGAATCATTTGAGAGTATGGCGCGTGCTAAAAGCAGATGGTCAACATCCGTACCACTTCAGGCACACCCAAGAACTGACACCGGCTGATTTCGTACCACGTCTCAACTTTTGCCAGTGGTACCGAGAGGAAGCACAACGATCCCCTAGTTTCGCGAACCGTATTTTATGGACCTTGAAAACTTGCCTGTAACATTGTACACAAATATGATGTACCAGCAAGACGGGGCGCCAGCACATTATGCGAGAGATGTACGGGCGTATTTAGATGAGCGGTTTAACCAGTGGATCGGACGTGGTGGTCCCATACCTTGGCCTCCGAGGTCACCGGATCTCACACCACTTGACTTTTTTTTGTGGGGCTATGTCAAAAACAAAGTGTACAGTGCGGTATGTCTCACGCGTGAAGATATGGAGTCTAAAATATTTGATGCATTTAGCAGTGTAACTCCAGACATGCTGTGTAATGTAACTGCCAGCATGATGCGACGGACCCAACTGTGCATTGATCAAGGCGGCGAACATTTCGAGCCGTTACTTTAGTACCTACTTTTTAGTTTTGTGTTTATTAGAGGTAGGAAGTGTATTTTTTATTAAATTCAATAATGTTTATCTAAGTATCGTGATATTAGTGAGTTAGTTGTGTTTATTGTGGAACACGGTACCTACCTATCTACCAGGATGACATGCACAATGAAATCGGTTAGTTTTTGTTGTTTTAAAGTCCACAACCTATCATTACTACAAAATAGTATTCTGTACCAGGAGCATATGAAATAAGAGTTGTTTACGATTCATCGAAGAGGACTGAACCTTACGAATAAATTTGACCCTAGGTAGTGTTGGGTTTATAAAATATCGATTAAATGAACAAATCAATTAAATTTACATGACACCTTAAAAGTTTTAACTAAACTTGTATTTGCAATTTTGTCCGTGCGTATAGTTAACTCAACGCGCATGTGTAACGAGGGTCAAATATGACCACACTAATATGAAACACGTTGTATATTTCCACAACAGTTTATCTTGCAAAAATGATAAGAAACAGACCCTAAATCTTCATTAGTAAGGTGTATTACGCTATTTTACTATATTTTATTGAATAAAACAAAAATGGCTAAAATATCAGTTATTAGATATTGACTCTTCGTCGGCGATATATAGATAGATACGGCAATAAAGACTTGACTTTTTATCGTAGAAGTTGTCGGTCAAATAATTGTATTATAAGAATTCTGCAACTATGTAATTTTCAACCGACTTCCAAAAAAAGAAGGATCTTCTCAATTTGACTGTCTTTTTTTTGATGTTACCTCATATCTCTGGACTGGGTGAAACGATTTTGATTTTTTTTATGAATGCTAGGTACTATTTCCCAATGTATCCATTACGGCAATTGTTTGGTCCCATTTCGGTAATTTGAAGTCGGTTGTTGTGTCAATTTATGACGTGTATTTTTATACTTATTCAACAGCTAAATTTAACTTTAGAAAACCGCAAAGTAGAACCAATCTTTTATTGTAGACATCCAAGTCAATCCATTGAATTGTCAGTATCTTTTGTTTACATTTGACAAACGAATAGAGTAGCGTTTTAAGAAGCTGGTGAAATAAATATATTAAATAAATATATTTAATTCAATAAGATCAATAAGAACATCGTTTAAATTTTTTAATCCATGAAACAATGACTCAGATGAATAATCTACATGAGTTTCTTGCTGGTATCCTTTCAGGAGAACCAACTTACCGAATCAGTGAAAGACTCATTTTCAAATGGTTATTTATGTACTTAATTTAGTATTTTTATAATATTGCTTGACATAAAATTGTAAAATTGTGACATTCATATGTGCTCTTTATGTGCCTAAACTGAATAAACGAAATTGATTCTTATTTTTTATTCTTATAATTTATGGTTTCGATTGTCGGCACTTGGTGGAACATAGTAATATATTATGCACTAAACTCACTTGAGTTTATTTCTTAAATATGTCACTCAAATATTTTGGAGCTGTTTAAATGCTTGAGCAGCCCTTAAATTAAATGTTTTCGTACCCAAACGTCACTTTTGAGTATCTGAATATTTAAGTGACGTTTCAGGATTCGGCCGTAAACATTTTATGTGGAAAGAAGTTCAAGTTACACTCACGGTTCACACATTGACACAAACAAAAAACATGCGTCAGTCTCTTCATTTATTTTAACAATATCACCATTTCACAGCGAACGTGAGAGACAAGTTCGCATTCGACTGAACTGTTCTGGAAAACGGGCCGCGTTGCCTGTCACATCAAATTGTACATGGCCTCTGTTTTGCAACCCCAACACATAAATTTCGACGATATCTCTACAACGAACTAGAGTAATTTAAATGTACAACATCACAAAAGATTAGAAACATATCTAAAATATCTAAACATAGGAAAACACAAAATTGTCAATTTTGCTTTCTCATATAATTTTACAATATGAATCACAAATACTATAATCTTGGGCTGGTCTCGAACCAGCGACTGATCCCTTTACAGGAGGAACGTTCTACCAACTGAACAAGACACCACTAGCCAATACATCTAAGTTCCTCAACTACCGGTAGATGGCGCTCTGGCGACGCCTGTAAGTCACGATATTAACACAATATGATCACAAAGGCTAGTGGTGTCTATACTGGACATGACTATAGTTTTCGTGATTCATATTGTAAAATTATATGGGGAAAAGTTAGCATACCTACTTCATTGCTTATAAAAATATATTAAGTATGTAATAATTTTATTTTGTCTTTCAAATCCATTCTCATAAGCAAAGTATCAAAGGAGTAATACATATTAATTTACAAGTATCTACCTAAACAATATTGTATTACTAATAAGAATTGAGCTTCTCTAGGGACTTCCTAGTACGGAGGAATATTAATACATATTAATACGCCGAGTCTATACTCAGATTAAATCAATGCACATATACGATGATTTTTGTTATAATTCCTTTCCCAAAATAATTTAAGAACAGATAGCACACACATACACAACGTAAAAACACGTATTTATCCCCGAAGGGGTAGACGGAGGCGTTCGTAACAGCAATAGTAATGGAGGGCGAACCTGGTTCCCGTTTCTGTGTACTTAGAGCATTCTTGCCAGAGCCCCTGTCTGTCAGTAGGTGCACCGCAAGCACTTGACGATCAGCTCAACCCTGAAGACTTTGATAGGGTCCCTTAAGAGATATGAAAACACTGGAGTTATTTTTCGGATGCTGCTTGTAAAGAAATGCCTAGCTATAAATAAATATGTGGACCCACACAATGCCACCTATGCGACTACGAAAGTATTATGCGATTACCAATGTACATTCGTCCACATTTAGTCTTAAGAAAATATGTAAATGTGTCAATTATTGAAAAAGAGTGACCGAGAGTTTTATTGCCAGGTTCTTTCTCTCGGTTCTACTTTTTGCTTTGCGAATCTGGCAGTATATGTAAATATAGAAGCAATGATATTTTTTATTTTAAGTACTTACTGACGTTTGTAAGAGCCATTTAGTGACCTATACAAATAAATAAATCATTTCATTTCATTAATAAAAAATAAAAAATTATAATATGTCATTTTGTCATACCTATTTTAATTTCTATCATACAGTCGTATATTTTTGATTAAATTCAGCCACGGTCCCACTTTACTTCAGGTTACCTTGTTGAACCTACATAATTGAGGGAAAGAATCAGGAACTTTTATACTTACCAGATATGTTACACTTGGTTTAGTCAGTCACAAAGTAAGGTAGGTAGGTAGGCACTTACCTTTAGGTACCTGTACATGAGAATGAAACTGGCTTATCTCGCTTTTTAAAGTCGAAAATAGCAAAAAAACCGTTTCAAGCTGTCAGTAGTTACAGTGACAGAAAACATTAATTTATAAAGTGAAAAGAATATCTTTCATTATTCAGCATTTTACGCTGTACGCGATCTTTAATTAAACAGTTAATTGAGTTTCACAACTAGAATGGTTTGTATTAAATAAAAAATCATTTACTTTTTGGGGTCTTGTTTAAGTGGTATTCCGGAAACGTATTTGGGTCACAAGTTTCGAGGTCTTGGACTATTGTTTCCTTAGTCACTTCGTAGAACTTGCGTTCTGGAAAGGTTGCTGGTTCACGTCCATCCCCAGGCTAACGTTATTGTTTTTTTTTCACGAGTGTCATTAAGGTGCCCCCATTGTCCGATGTTCCCTACTTCAGAATTGAACGTTGGCCAATTCTTTTCAATTCAATGAATAACAGGCACTGGATTAATGTTTAAAGACCTCCACATAATATTTCATTCGTTCTTGTTTCATTTGAATTCACTTATCCTCACATTGTCACCAACAATTACGTCCAAAGTACACACAGTTCGCCGTCTGGGTTACTACAGTATAGAACGCAATTATTTTCGTCTGATGATATTATGGAGTTGGGGATGAATAAATGTTCCCCGAACAGATACTGATCGTGACTTTAATTGTACGTGGCGCTAACGTAACGTTTCAGCTACAAGTGGTGCAAGGGATGGCTTACATGCCGCGAAAACGGTTTATATTTCTTTTTCAATTTAAAATGAACAGGTGCAGAATTTATCCTTACATCCCTTCAGCATATTTGGATTTTTGGTTAATGGTAGTCAATACACTTTATCTTAAATTACAACTAATTACATTTTATTTGGAATCTATTCAACTAGGTAGGTAAGTACAGTAAAACAATGTTACATTAAAAAAACCGGACAAGTACGTATCGAGCCACGCATAAGATAAAGTTCAGGAGTTACCCATAGAACCTCTATTACACCTGAATTAACAGATTTATACTATCCGTTATAGTTTTCCTTTAAAGTTTATTACATGGACTACCATCACGATGTTTTAAGAGTAATCACGCTAGCCGGTTAGATTTCAGAAGGGGAGAACGCCCTGTTTTCCCAAAAATTGCTCTTCAAAGCTATAATATAATATCTCTAATAGCTATAATATCTCGCAAACGGATGCCTACTACCCTAATTAGTTTTTTTTTAAATTTAATTTTAATACTTTTTCGGTGTTGTAAATATACATATTTATGCAAAGTTTCATGTTTTTAGCACTAACCGTTTGTGAGCAAAGCCGAGGACGGACGGCCGGACATGACGAAACTATAAGGGTTCCGAGACTTTTACTACGGAACATATACGCACAAATTGGATAATTATATTTTTCTATTGCAAAATGCGGAGTAACGCCAGAGTTATCGACCACCCGACCTTTGTAGAACACCTTATAGAAGAAAGCTGGTTTATATTACTACACTTGTAATGGGTACGTTAATATAATAGTCCACAAATTATTCTTAAAAGTTTTTTACCAGCCGAGCAGCATGTAAGCCAATTTAAAATGTGCTTCTAATTTGAACCAAGTTGATTTCGTCGTTTTCTCATTATAGCGAATGCCCGGGTGGCCGCCGCTTGACAAGAGGAAATTGTCCTCAGGGATAAATAAAATTTGACTCGCTTGAAAGTGGCCCGCATTTATATTGTTTACGACTGTAGTTTACCATTGTGAAATGCAAAGTGACTAATATTTACAACCACGAAACACTAAATAATTGTTTTGATTTCAAAATGAGAACTTTTTGAATTGAGAACCTATTTTCCGTTTTATGCAATCCACGTAGATGCTGCTTGATCAATATCACAACCATTATAGTCCATTGAAATGTTACATTTGAGTGTGCAAAAGTAAGAGGACGCTATTTTATTTTTAGATATCAAGGGGGGGGTAGTGTAACGCTAAATCCAAGTTTGTGGGGTCACAAATCAAAAAGGGTTGCAAATCGTTATCGCTCTATCGGGCAAACAATTCATCGCAGAAAAAAATTACGACAACATACAAATTAAATTCAATTCAAATACAAATTAAATAATCTACAACTTTGTTATATAACTTTGTGTCGTACAATTAAACATAACAAAGTTATTAACAAAAACAGATGAAAATTTGAGAACGAATTTCCTTTAAGGGGTTATAATTTTTTTTCTGATCATTTTACAGTAAAATTCATTAGTGCATTTTTGTAGAAGAGTTTTCGAGGAATAATTTCCAATATTAACATTTCAATATTTATTTATTTGTAAGGGTTTTACAGTGCTCCGAAATTAACGACAACACTGCCTAACGACATCCTTGAAAAAGGCTTGCAAATCTTTATCGCGCTCTATCGGGCAGACTATTCATCGCACAAATAATTTGTGACAAAATTTTTGTCGCAAATTAAATTCTCCGCAACTTTGTGGTATACTTTTTGTCGTAAAATTAAACATAACAAAGTTATTAACAAAATATAATTTATGCTTTCGATTGTCGGCACTTGTACACCATTCCACAAATATTTGTGGAATGGTGTACAAGTGAGTTTTTTCCAAAAATGTATTATTAACAAAAGCAGATGAAAATTTGAGAACGAATTTCCTTTAAAGGGTTATAATTTTTTTTCCCTACCATCTGCGCGTCACAAGTGAGTTGTGATCTGTGGTCATCTCAGCCAACTTTCAATTTTGAATGCTTTTTATTTACTTAAACCCGATTATATAATTTGCTGCAGCACATGTTGAGGTCGTCCATAAAACATAATCTTGAAGTCATGTCATAGATCACTTGAACTATTCTATTGAACTATATATTGAATCACTATTCATTCTGCTTAATCACTCTTTCACTTTTAATCTATATCTTGCAAAAGGTTACGGCTAGGTAAGTAACTTTCCTAATAATAACTCATTATGGACGCTTTACCCACATATATTTTTCCTTGACACCTTCAACCGGAATATTAACTAAGATCAGCCCTTTGAATTGGGGCATTTCAAGCTTCGAAAAAATCATCAAAAAAGTTAATTAAGACGTATTAACAATCGCAAAGCTTTCACGATTTGTTTTAGCCCTAACAGTAACCTTTATTCCCTTTAATTGGCTCCCACGCCACATAATTTTTACAGCAAATTACTGGACTAACGATTAAGTTCACCCAATGTCTAATTTTCTGGGACAATAGTCGACTTGAAATTAAAGAAATATGTTAATAATTTCTATCTTTGTCTCGGATCGACAGAGCGGAAGATTATAATTATTAGGAAATTGTTAAAAAGCACCTTGCTTTGTTATTGAAGTCATCCACTCGAATGGGTGCTTAATGGATCTTTATACTAAATCTTTCTCAAGGGAATGCTATCATTTTTCTTATCGAGAACAACCATTCAGAATGAAACATAAATGGAACACGAAATAATAATGTCACTCAATATTTTACTGGATTTTCGAACTTTTTACGGTTTTTTTTGTGTAAATTTTAATATTGTGGCATAAAAGGAACTTCTAAAAATCTTTAGCAAAATGATTTTCTTTATATAAAGTCAATATCCTATATCTATCTACTAAAAGACTGTATATTTTCGACTTAAAATAAGTGCTATCGCGTTATATATTCATTTCTGGCGTAGGTACCTACCTCAAAGGTTTTTTTTTAAATTACACATTACAATTACATTCTGATGTTTTTCGGAAAAAAAATATTTTATTTATACAATTTATATCTATTTGAACTACAAAATTATATTAGATGTCCTATCCTACTTATCGAATATATTGGCTCAATTTAGCAATTGGTTTTTACAGCACAAAGAAACGTTTATTTTTATATCTAGTAGTTAGCTTAGATGTAGTCGTAGTAAAAAGTGATGTCCGCTCAATTAAAGTGACAACAAGCTTTGTACGTGTGGTAATATTGCGAACGAGGGTCAGCTGGGACTTAACCACCTTTGAGTTTCACTATCATTCAATTTATCTTGTCCTATTATGTGTAAAACGTTCCCTTCCTACAAATAATGTAAGTTTAAAGTGGGAACGGTTGTGTATTTAATTTTCCAACTGACTTTTTTTTTAAAGTTCTATAATATTTCCTGTACGCATATTGATTTATTTTAAGAAGAAAAACAAACTGTACTGGGTTCCGTAGCTACCTATAGTAGCTTCTACAACTCCTGAACTAACAAAGTTATCCAAACCGTTATAGTTTTCATTGAAAGTTCATTTACATGGACTACCATCACTAACCGTTAGGAAAACAACGGACAAGGACGGACAGACGGACAAACGGACAGATGGATGAACGGACACGACGAAATAAGGTTCCGAAACTTGAACTACGGAACCCTTAATAGGACAATAATTGTGAAAACTACTTCTCTTAAATAAAATTCAAAAATATTAATAATAGGTATATAATTATTACCCAGAAACTATAACATAAATATTTACTTATCTTTTAAAATTATCCTACTCTGTAACCTGTACCAAAACGAGTGCCGTCGACGACTGACATTCAATAAAACATCCCAAAGTCCCTATTCTTAACGTTAGTCCAATATCTTTCCGAACCAATCGTACAAAAAACTATGGCGTAATGATTTAAGAACCACAGTCTGCCTTTATGGTCTCATAAATATAGATTTTTATAACTTGGCATCCCTGGGTTTGCATATTCTACGGTTTTATGAAATAGACCAAGTCGTGATTGAATTTACCTAGAAACTCTCCAATATCGTAGTTTTATGAAAAAACTAACTATAATAAATAGGTAGGCCAAATTCCTGATACTTAAAATCAAATTAGTACCTACTTATCTTCGGATTACTGAAATAATATCTCTGGAAGCCTAAATTTGGTTTGCCAAGATAAAAAGAGTCAGATTTTATATGCATTGGTGTTCTTCGGGTCTAAAACATTCTCAGTGGTACACGGCGCACCTGCAAATACCTTAATTGGTACCCATAAAACGGCAATAGTCTTGTCTCTAATTACGGCACCAAGAAAATGTCTAGCGAGACTAAAGACTTTCAAGTAGTGATGGACGTAGTGACGCCTCCGTCCTTGAAAATTATGAGTATGTATGTGCATTTTCCAGTTATTAAGTTACTATTGAATAACGACATAACTTAAGTAATAATATACTATCCTACGTAAGCTAAATAATGACTATAATCCAATTCCACTTTTCCTTATGATTTCTAAATGGAAAAGTTCGTTAGTATGTTTGTTTCTGTTCCCAGTCCCGCATAACAAATGGTACTTGGGAAACAACTCATAGTAGATACTATTTGGATTGATAAAAGAAATAAATAGAAAGTAAAAGCCTTTAGTAAGAAGCTTCCAGCTTCTTATATTTTTATATACTTATTAATATTTTCAAAAGTAAATAAGATTAATGCTCTCTAAAGGATGTAACAAATATATTTTCCCCACGTGTGTGAAAATACAGGGTGTAACGTAAGGTTTATATCAACCCAAAGACACCCTCATCAGCTGATCGCCCAGAACGCCTTCTGATATGTTTCGACCGCGAAACAAGAAAAAAATAGTTCATCATAAAAAAAGTTATATGCGTTATTTCAAATCAAAACAAACGTGTCCCACCACTAGTGCTTGACGTACTTACTAATAGACAATGGGGCGGGAGGAGGCGTCAAACACGACGGAGTCGGTATCCTTTGACGGCGTCCAATACTAAGAAATTTCAAACGGCGCGACCTTGATGCGAAACAGAGACAAAATGTTCCTACCAGGAGAGAGTGAGCAGGTTTTTCACAGGCGCGTTTTATTTGTACTACTTATTTGATGTCAATGACCGAATCAGCTGATTTTAGCTAGTGTTGTTCAAACAAAAGTGTTTTATTCGGTAATAATGTATTTTTTTCTGGATGTTTTTTTTTTCGTGTTTGGCGGTCGACACATATCGAAACGGGTTCTGGTCGACCAGCTGATAGGGCTGTCTTCGGGTTGATATAACCCTTACGTAACACCCTGTATACGAAATATAAAAAAAAATATACTCACATAATTATTGTAACTCATTTCATTGTTACAAGATATGACCGTATTGTCATTTGAACCTCGGGTATATTTGCCAGTCCATCTGTTCAGCAGATGCACCGTGTACTGAAGAAAACCGAATTCTACGTGTAAGGCCTATTTGGTTTTAGTTAAATTTATCTTCCTAGACCAGTGTGTTATGTTATTAAGTTATTGGCATGTGAAGAAGTCAAGTAGAGAAATATGTTAGAAAAATGGTGTATCCATTTATCAAATTAATTTAATCTGCTTGCAAACTGTTTATTTTATAATCAGAATAAAATATGGAAAATTAGCTATGGAAATCAGTTCGGTTACTTAGAGGATTGTAATTGCGAATGCTAACGCCACCGCAAATTCTATTCCTTACCTCTCAGTTTATATTATGCAAATCTAAATAGACAGAAATGCTTCTAACTCGAGAATATTTGAAGAAACTTTTCAATTACCGTCAAAAACTTTCTTGATCCTACATTTCGTCTTATAATTTATTCGTTCTGTCTTTGATCAAAAGGAAATAAAATGTACGAAATAAAGGACTTCAAGGAGAATATCTGAGTGATCCAAGTAATATCTAATGATGAGACATATAATCCGTGCTCGATCGCCTCTTCGCTTATTGAGTTGGAATTTTCGATTAGTCTGTGATTGATTGAAGCGACTTCTCTCCGAGCGTCGTGCATTTTATGATCCGTTCTACTTCTCAGATCAGTTTCCTTTGTATAGTAAATGGTAAAATAAGATGCTACAATTTCTCGTTTGTATTACACACTATTTATTCACAATTCAAAATTATGAAAATTTCAGTTAAATTATATTTCCATGAGTGGTTTTCGTGTCATTGATTTAAACATGACGCTGGCGATATATTTGCTGATGATCACGATCATTTTGAATTATTCTCAAAATGCTATCTAGCAAATAATACTTACAATGAGCTAATGCAGTGGTTCAAACACGTGTCCACATAGATACGTACTTAGCATACCAAAGATATACGTAGTATGTTTAATCTGCCTTAATATATTGTTATCTGATTTTTTTATACTCCTTGCACAGAGAGACAAAGTAATGCTAGGTTACAATAAACTGGTGTGTACGTACTCTCACGTCAATAAACACTCGTGATATAATACATGCATCGTTTCATGAACCCTTTCTCAAGTTACAAGATTTATTTTTATTTAGAATTTATATACATTTTGCATATACTGTGGAATATCCACACAACCTTAATGCAATTTGCCGTAATGTTGCAGCGGGCGAGTACATCGGCGGTACGTTGTGATCCTGGTACAACTAATAAACGTCACTCGTGTACTGCAAAATTGCAGCAAGGGACTGCTAAACAGTTTAAAACAGATGTCTTTTACTGCAAGGATAGACTACCTGATTAAAATAAGACATATAATGCTAATATACTGGAGTAACAGACAAACGATGAAATAATAAGAATTTTAGCCACATGTGGTTGGTTATACTGTAGACATTCTACGTGGCACAATCCCATCAGTTACAGAGCACAGGGATGGGATAATAGAGAGCATATTCAAATTACTCAAAGATAAACTTAAATAGTGATACACAATTCAGTGGAATTTTCAAATAAGAAATTCTGTATCTATTACATAAATCATACATCTTTCTACATTCGGTATAAATATTCATTCACTTAATAAATTAATGTAAGTACATTAAGTTAATAATGCAATAGCGTTTCCCGTCGAAAACAAACCACTGTTTCATTTTATAGCAAGAGCCGTAAGTTGAAACTTTTATGATGCCCAACGTCAGACTCCGGCTGAAATATTTAAATAAAGGTTTTTAAATTTTCGTTCTTATTTCTGTTCCTCGGTGACTACAAACATATACATAATATTTAACCTCAGTTTATTTAAACATTCAGCATTTATTTGTTCAACGCTCTGTCCGAGTTTTGGTTCTAAGATAATATCTGAAATTCGTCATTGTCAGATTTTATCTAAGAACCAATTACGATGTTAACCGACACCTTAATTTTATTAAACTCTTTTGGTATATTTTTGTTTCTTCGTACAGAGTTTAGTTTTAAATTACGAAGTATTTAAACTTGAACCCTGGTCGCATTTTTGATTAATTAACTAGACGCATACTTGTAAATCACCTACTTATTTCATTGTAGCCTAATTATGGAAAAGCTTTTATATAGTGTAGATGATACCTACCACGTAGTTAGCGGTTTTTTCCTTGTGTCCGAGTAATTTTCAACAAATCCGAGTAACTTTCTTTGATTAGGAGTCATTTGGTTTTTATTTATGTGGTGGGCATTTTTCTCTAAAAGCACGCGAGGTCAGCTTAAGAGGGAGAAAACGACTTTGGCCTAATCCGCAGACTTTTATTTATTCAGTGAATTAATCTCGGCACGGCCGGGGTGGGGACACTTGCCCTTATTTCCTGTCGCCTCGATGCGATACCGGGGTGTCCCAACTGTGTGCACTGTGATAATACTGAAGTCGTAGTAACTTGACAAGTAAGATTTATAGCAGCGCCACGTATCGCTGTTGTCCACTGTTTCTAAGTTTTTCGTATAATATCATAAAGCTTAGCGAGAGGATGGCCGATGCCATGAGAGTGCGAATCCGTCGCCTCAACCACCGCTTTTTATTTTAGTGTTGTTATTAGAATTAGGAACTAAAAATGAAACGAAACATTGAATAAATAAACATTTTCTTTTCTAGTCTTTGTGAGCTTTTACGGCGTTTATAAATGTTGTTAGTTATGTACTTAATACAAAAAAATAAGAATTAAACAGTTTGGAAGTGCTCATAGTGCTTAAAATTGCAGTTACCCCGAAGTATATTACTATTGCTGAACTGGCATAAAAAACTGCTAAGTCCAGGTACTACGGTCTTTAGTCTCCCTTGCCTAACTGTAGTAAACCTGTGGATAGACAGGCGATATTATTTTAATTACGTGTAACAAAAAAAATTAATGCAACGCTTCTGTGCTCACCTAACTGGAAGAACAGAAGATTATAGTTGTGAAACTTGGTAAAAAGTTAAAAATAATATACATAAACCACAATTTATTAATATATCTACCCACAAAAATAATATCAATCACTCTGCAAAGCTTTCTGAAATTCTGTGAACCGACTAAACGCAGTTTAGTTGACTGTTGATGTATTTATTATCACTACGGTCGAAAACACAAGGAAATCTGTAAGAAAAAGTGAATGTATCCGAAAAAAGAACTTTTATAGTTAACGCAGATCTTTGATCGCGTGTGGTCTCGTATTTATTGCTAGGTATTGGTATTAAGAGTTAAATTTATTATTCGCTACTTTTTGTAACTATTAATTATATTATATTTCAATTATTAATATTGCAAGTGGTTTCATAGTTCATCATTAAGTTACGACTAATTAATATCTGCGGCCTCAATTAACAGAAAGATACTATGAAATTATTTTGTACATGGCAAGTTCCTTTAATGACATTTGCTACAATAGTATACCTAAAAGGTAATAGGTAGGTACATGCATACCTGGTGCATTGTGCTCTAACCGAAAGGTATTAGAGGCCCAAGATGACCTCATCTGTAAGTGGTGCAACTACCGATCAGTGAACGAGTCTCTCGCAAGCATAAAAAGTCTCAGTCAATGGCAATAGGCATAAAAAAGCATAAAAAAGAGTGATCAAAAAGGAGGTTTTAAATAGACCTCTTCGTATCCCTTAAGGGATACAGTTGTAGTTATACGATGTATATATGTATCTATCTATCTCGCACATTTAAATGCAGATTACAGAATGTTATCTTATTAATTTTTACTTTCACTTTATACTCATGGGATGGTATTAGTACCTACCTACTTTCACTTAAAAATTGCAAGTAAAATTTTCAAAAAATCATAACGATTAATTTTGAATTTTCATGGGTATGGGCTTATGCTCGATGATAGGAAATCTTATTTAGTACAAAAGATAAACATAAAAAAAAATTACATCTTATACAGAATGAATTTTTCAAGTGGGTTTGGATGGCCAAATCCGGAACTATAAGGAATAGCAAAAAATGCTCAAAGGAGTCACGAGCCCGATTTTGATGAAACTTAAAACCTCATCATTAGATTTTTTAAAAACCTATAATCCTAGCTGGGAATCGAAACCATTGATTTAGAAAAAAAATCACACCTTTATTATTACACCATACGATAGTGTTGCTGTTAAGGATCCAATTCTGAGAAGTAATGATATACGGCAAATTTAAGGAAAACTTCGATTTTCATAAAATTCATATTTTATGTCAATTTTGAGTCAATTTTGTTCGTAATCACAGAACTGACTATTTCGTCTTCTAAATAAATGATGCTCGTGGGCAGGTAAAATTTGAAAGTAGACGTACGGAATTAGTAAGTAGTACCGTAATCTCGCGTTTAATACACTATAAGAAACAAGCTGGCAAGTACATGTCTCTCTTTTATCACACTGGGCGGAGGCGGTGGTAGCGCGCGCGCCTCTGCCATTGGGCAGAGGCACACTGGTGATAGAGACTAAGAGACAGACAAGAAATATGAATTTCATTAAAATTTGCCGTATATCATTACTTCCCAGAAGTTGATCCTTGACAGCAACACTATCGTATGGTGTAATAATAAAGGGTGTGATTTTTTTTCTAAATCAATGGGTTTCATTCCCAGCTCGGATTACAGGTTTTAAAAAAATCTAATTATGAGGTTTTAAGTTTTATCAAAATCGGGCTCGTGACTCCTTTGAGCATTTTTCGCTATTCCTTATAGCTCCGGATTTAGCCATCCAAGCCCACTTGAAAAATTCATCCAGTATATCTCTCTCCATCCAAAGGTTGCCTGGAAGAGATCGCTTATTAATATTAGCGATAATGACCACCCTTTGTACATTAGTTTTAAGGCATGCATGTTATATGCTACTATTTATTGCTTGTGTTTACATCAATTCAAAAGGTACTTACCCCGGCCCGTGCACCGCTTCCACTGGACAAACTGCTAGACATACACTGTTCTATTGCTGTTAATGGTTAAAATGTTCGTTGCACACACGATTATCGATTAGATTAAGATGAAAATTGATTTTATTGAATTTATTTCGCGGAGCGCGTAAGATCGTGGCTCGCTTCGAAGAAGTTGTTTCTTTTTTTCTCGGAGGGGCGCGCGCGTCACCCATTCGGACACTTGGCGCGCAATTTGAATTTCACTCGGCCGTAGCAGCTCGCTGACGTTATAGGGCCGAGGTTTTAGGATTAAAAGGGAAGGAATTAGGTAGGACTAAAGGAAAAGCTGCAAGCTCGTTCATACCCTCCCACTTGAAATACTTGTAGAATTTCAAAGTATAATTGAATTGAGACTAGAGATAGTGTAATTGAATTGAAACCTATCAAGG
The DNA here is from genome assembly GCA_963556515.1 of Nudaria mundana. Lineage (NCBI taxonomy): Eukaryota > Metazoa > Arthropoda > Insecta > Lepidoptera > Erebidae > Nudaria > Nudaria mundana. The sequence continues at coordinate 11,875,938 of OY748298.1, forward strand.
CTACGTGACAATGTAAATGTGAATAAATGGTAGTCTCAGACTAAAAGAATAACATAGACGGAACGAATAGAACTAGCGAGTGAAGCCGCCAAAAGGGATACTATATAGCAATGGGATACCATTTCGCTCGCCACTCCTTTGTGAGCAGCGAGAGTGTACGCACGTGCGATCACGGTTGAACAAAATATTATAAATATGCCGTATTGTGTGGTGAAAAGGTGTAAAAACACTTCAATTATTCATAGAAAGAATGCTGGATTATCGTTTCATGAGTAATTAACTATTTCTTATTAGATTTCATAACATTTTTCTAAATATTTTAGTTGCACAAACTAGGAACACAAAACCTCCGCCATATCATACAGAGTTGCCATAATTTTTTCATCATTTCCACAAAATATTTAGCAGTATTTATGGGAATTTATAAAGTACTGAGTAAAAAAAATCAGTGTCATCAATGTTGACAACCTCGATGTATCTAATAATCATCATCATAATTCGTGCGTTAGTCCCGAACTCCTGATCACATCTGTGTCCGGGATCTACTTAATACGTGGCTTGGTTATTTCGGCAATCTTGGAATTGACCGCTGTCTGACCTCCCAGCCTGTGTTCTGATCCAATATATTTATGTTACTGTGTCAGTAGTTTAATTTCAGTCTAACACTACAAAGGCCTCAGTCTTAACCTAACGACTATTGATATCTACTTCATGTATAGTCAACGACAAAAGTAGCTTAACCAATAATTCTTATCTGTTGATCACTAATAGCTGTTAAACCGATCACAAAATCATAAACAAAACACGAAATATATTAACTTTGTCCTTGGGGATTCTAAAATTACTTGTACATTGCTGCGGCACATGCATTGGGATGTAAAAAAGAATAATAAATATTTTTGTGCTAATCAACTTTTGTTGTTGACTGTACTTTGTACTTACACTGGAATGAAGCTTTGTTCATTCATCTTAAAAAGGATTATTTTAATTATGAGAATTTTTTTGAAAGCTAGTAATTAAAGTGTGTTTACTCAGTGTTTATCACGTTTTTATTTATTTTAACACTTCCCCATTTTAGGCACTTATCATAATAATCATTTGTGAAAATGACAAAATAATTGCAGATAACATTTACTATAACAAATATTAATTTTCCATATGTCCACTATATAGAGATTTTTAGGAGATTTTTTCATTTGCTGGCAACATTACGCGCACGCCGTTAGTGGTATCGGTACACGGAAATCGGAGTCACACGCACACATTGAAAGTGTCATTTGGCTTCACGTGTTTATTCTACATGTTCCGTCTATGTTATTCTTTTAGTCTGAGATGGTAGTGTTTCAAGAAATAAGATTTAGTGTTTCGACAAATAAACAGATATCATATAACAAATAATATACATAAATTTTGGATTTGGATTTTAGTTTTACGAGAAATTATTTTAATTTTGAAGCGGTAAAGGACATAAGTTAGCTACGGGTCTTTTATATTGACCTCTTGAAGTCCGAACCGACACAACGCGGACTATGCCGTCATGACCGGGATGCGTTTCGACAATTTTACCCAACCTCCACTCCAAGGGTGGCAGATTTTGTTCGATTATTATTACAACATCTCCAATTTTAATGTTTTCTTGTCCCTCAAACCATTTGGATCGCTGTTGCAGAGTATGAAGATAATCTCGTTGCCAGTTACGCCAAAAGGCTTGGGTGGTTTTTTGTAATAATTGCCATCTTTCACGAGGCGGAAGGTAGACGTCCTCCCAATTGGGTTCCGGTAGACAGACCAACGGTCCCCCTATCAATAGATATCCAGGTGTTAAGACATTAACTTCACCCGGATCCGTTGACAGCGCGCCGAGCGGTCGAGAGTTAAGGACGGCCTCAATCTTTGACAGGATTGTTATCATTTCTTCAAAGGTGAGCACCTGCAACCCAATAACTCGTCTCAAGTGGAATCGCATCGATTTTACCCCACTTTCAAAAATCCCATCAAAATGACTTCCCGTGGGAGGATCTAAGTACCACTCTATTCGCCGCTGAGCAAGTTCAGTGTGTAGTTCAGATTGTTCGTTAAGTCGAGCTCCAATGAAATTTGTCCCGCAATCTGTTATTATAGACGTACAAAGCCCTCGGCGGGAAACCATCGGATCCAGGGCAGCAATGAAAGCCTGTGTGGACAGCTCCGTTACCAACTCAAGATGAATCGCCTTGACGGCGAGGCAGACTATAACACATACATAAGCCTTGTATGTCTTGGCACTTCTTCGTCGACTCTCTTTGAGAGTGAAGGGTCCCGCAAAATCAATCCCGACATTTTGAAAGCAACGGGCTTGCTGCACTCGAAGTGACGGTAAATCTCCCATGACTGGTTTACACGCAATGGGTTTAACTTTAAAACACTGTACACACTTTGCCAGCCGTGACCTGATTAAATTACGAATCCCCAAAATCCAATACTGGCGCAAAATTAGTGACGTGGTCGTGTAGTACGTGGTCCACAATGCAAATAGGACCGATGTAAATGATCAATGAGAAGACTAGAAAGAATGGAGTTTTTCGGCAATAAGATTGGATTCTTGGCAGACGACGGTAAAGCGGCGTTTTTCAAACGCCCCCCCACTCGCAGTAGTCCTGATTCATCCAGGATAGGGCAAAGTTTTTGAATTTCCCGACGACACGACTTGTTAAGTTGGACTGAGGCAATGTCGTCTGCAAGAAATATCGTCTGTTCATGTTTTATAATTTTTGACAAGGAGGCACTGAGTTCGCCGGATGTAAGTCCAGAAGTCATTACTCTCTTGCCTTGTCTACAATTGGATATGAATCTCAGACACCATGCCAGCACTCGCTGTATGTGATCTAATGACGATCGATTTTTCAGTAAATCAGCAATGAAGTCTATATTGGGCTGAGATTCGTTGTTAAGGGCAGAGGCTGCTGTCATGGCAGCCTTAAGCTCCGGTATGGGTCCCAATAGGAATGTTTCCACAGATACAGACCAGAAAGAAGTCTCAAGTGATAACCACTTCGGTCCGGACCACCAAAGGTCCGATGATATAAGCTGACTGCACGTGAGACCACGACTACAAAAGTCCGCAGGGTTTTCATGAGTAGATACATGATTCCAATTCTTGAATGCGATTTTATCAGTGATGTGTACCACTCGATGAGACACGAAGGTTTTCAGCTTGAATGGAGGTGTTTTTAACCACGCGAGAACTGTACTGATATCCGTAAACGCCAGTACTCTTGCTATGGACAACTTAGACTGCAGTATCAGTTTCATGTGATGTAAGGTGCGTGCAAGCAAAAGTGCGCCACAAAACTCCAATCGATTGATGGTAAGGGATTTTAGAGGTGCCACTCTGGTTTTAGAGATCAGCAGTCTAACGGTTATACGAGTAGGGCCTACTGAACGTAAGTAAACGCAGCATCCATAGGCCAGTGAAGAACCATCACAAAACCCAATCAGCTCAAATTGGGTAGCATTTGAAGGTACAACTTGCCGAGTGATTTTAATCAGCCGAAGATCCTGTAAGGATTCAACAAACTCCATCCAGCGATTAGCAATTGTTTCAGGGACTGGATCGTCCCAATTTAAGTGATTTCGCCACAAGTCCTGCATTATTAATTTGGCTACCAGAACCATAGGTGCCAGCCACCCCAGTGGGTCATAGATACGAGCAATATTCGACAAAATAGAACTCTTGGTAGTTCCAATACTCAGTTTCGCAAATGAATAGGTGAAGCTATCATTCACAGGATCCCACTGGATGCCAAGAATTTTTAAAGTGCACTGATTTGTGTCGTCGCAAAAGGTTTTTGGTACTTGACAATGTCCGACGGGTAAATCAGCAAGAAGAGCGGGTGAGTTGCTGCACCACTTCCGCAACTCAAATTGACCACAACCTAGCAGAGAAACTAAGTCGTTCTTGAGTTGTAAGGCCTTTTTAACTGTTGACTCACCGCCCGTAATGTTGTCCATGAACGTATCCTGTAAAACAGCCTCAGCTGCTTGAGGCCATTGATCTCCGTGATCCGCAGCGAGTTGATGTACGAATTGCCAGATAGGGGGAGCTGGTGACGCCGTAAGTCACAGTATTCAGTTCATATTCGCAGATGGAGTCCGTAGGACAGTCACGCCACAAAATGTGTTGATATCTTCGATCCTGTGGACGCAGATCTATATTTCTATACATTTTAGAAATATCGGCTGTAAAGACAATATTAGGAAGCCGGAACTTGGTGATGATGTCCACGATATCGTTCTGTAGCTTCGGACCCGTGTGCACAATGTTGTTGAGGGATAGGCCGCTAGATGTAGCTGCACTGCCGTCGAATACAACGCGTAATTTTGTAGTGGAACTTTCAGGGCGCACAACACAGTGGTGTGGAATTAAATTTGCACGTTGCTCTGCTGGTGTAATAACGCGCATATGTCCTAAGTTAGCGTATTCTCTCATGAAGGCGACATAATCGTCCTTAAGAGCAGAATGGCGCTGAAGACGCTTCTCCATGTTTTGTAACCGCGAGCGAGCAATGTGATGAGAATCTCCAAGTGACTCAAGAGGTTCTTTTAGTAAGATCGGTACCACGTACCTTCCATCTGGATTTCGTGTCGTATATTTTGAATAAAGTTGTTCACATTCCTCATCCTCAGGGTTGGTCAGCTTCACAGCCGGTGGCTCTTCAACCTCCCAAAACCTTCTCACGGCGTTATCCAAGTCTTGAGTAGATACCAACAGACTGGAGGTATCAGCTGAGAGCGGAAGATCCACATCCAATTTTCCGGTGATAACCCAACCGAAGATGCTGTGAAGAGCTGCAGGAAGACCTGAGCCAAAGCTAAGTCTCTGTCCGTCATAAATATCCGGAAACAGCTCGGCTCCAATAAGAAAATCAATCTCATGAGGTTTGTCAAAGTTAGCATCTGCCAGTACTAAATGTTTATAAAAATCACGAACGGCTGTCGGGACTTCCGCGCACGGCATTTTGTTAGTGATAGTATTCATCACGATAGGACAAACTTCAAAACGAGGTCCATCCGAGTCACGCGGTTGAATAATACACGAAGTAATTCCTTTTACTTGGTTGGTTGTATTTTGACCAATACCAGAAACGGTGATATTACAGTGACGTAACGATAAGCCGAGCCGCTGTACGCAGGCAGATGTCATGAAGCAATCCTGCGCTCCACTGTCAATAAGAGCGCGCACGTAACTGTAGCCACCAGCAGTACGAACTCGTACAAGACACGTTCCCAACAGCACACGAGTGAGACTGCCTCCCACGTTCACGCTAGTACTGCTGGAGTTCATTGATACTACAGGTCTGCTGACCCCCTCCAATACAGCCGCCGACATGGTAGGACAAGCAGCATTTGAGTCTGGGTTGTGAATAAGACTATGATGACGTGCCCGACACTTTGAGCAGTTTGACTTTGACACGCAGTTATCGGTCTCATGATTCGTACGTAGGCAATTGCTACACAGCTTTTTAGTTTTTATTACTTTTAATTTATCTTCCAAATTGTAAGAATGAAACAGAGGGCACTTATAAATAGCGTGGTGGGAAAATCCACAACAAACGCAATCAGGAAATTTATTTGTTGGTACAGCTGCTAAATACATCCCTGTCTGCCCCAGATTGCGATCCAGGTTAGGCTCCGCTTCTGGGTCTAAATAAGGTTCAGGATCCGAATACGGAACCACACTTGAATTTAAGTACGGGTAGTGACTAACTTCCAACTGTGACCGTGAGTCATCATCTGAGTGTGGCCCTGGTTGTGAGTACGTCTCTGTATCAATAGGCAATGATGGAGATTTAAAATTCTTATTATAATTTCTATTTTTATTTTGGGGTAACTTAGGAATAAATTTGGGGCGCTGTTGATCGCCACCGAATGAGTTACGCAAGCCACTTACTTCCAGTATTTTTACATAGTTATGCAGGAATGTCAACAATTCATTAATCGTAGGAATTTCGTTTGTATTTTGTGTTTCAAATCTCTTTCTAGTATCCGTATCTAAACCTTTCGCGGCTAAGTGAAACAAAATAAACTGTTCTAGATGACCCACATCTACTGACTTTAGGGCATTCACAGACTCCTGTAATAAACTGGTAAGGTGTCGTAGCTCGGAACAGTTACTTGTATGTAACGGAGCTAAGCCACAGATTTTTTCTAAGTAGTTCGTAGCTAATATACGCTTATTTTCAAAACGTTTGATCAACGCGTCAAATACGACCTCATAGTTGTCGGACGTAAGCGTTACGCCCTTCGCGATAGATAGTGCACAGCCCCCGACAGACAGGATAGTAGGTAATGAAACTTTTCAATGTTACTAATTTTTTCATTAGTATGTACTAAGGCTAAAAACGTGTCATAAAATGTTTGCCAGTTCTCAATGTTACCATCGAACTTTTGTAATTCAAGTCTTGGTAATTTGACCTGTGAACTTGGTTTTTCTGAACACTCGGGTTGGATGACCTGCGTAGTATACTTAGGTATCAAAATTGTTTCACCCACGGCCATGACAGCATAGTACAATTCATCAAAAGATTGTATTAACTGGAAATTAATGGCTGCCTTTGGACTGATCGACAACTCAGTTGTAATTATGTCATTTACCACATTGACATACTCGTCCCTCAAAGCATTAATACGCTTGAACCGGCTGGTAAACGTACTCAACTTCGATGGATCCGAGTTTATTTCTTGAGACAAATTATATAAGATTAGAATGTCGCGAAATATAAATTCTTTTCTTTTTGAAAGAAGAACTAATTGCGCTTGCAACTCCATTATAAGTAGGTATTACAGATAGTAAGTACCTACTTAGGTATTGTATGTTAGATGTAAGTATAGGTACCTAGTACCTATTATTTGTAAAGTTTCTGTGTAGTTGTGTTCTATTTTTCGTTCTGTGTTTCTATTTATACCTAGGTAATACGCAGATATACTATATAGACTAATAACCAACCAAATATCCACCAACACGTAGTTTTCACTAAACAGCTGAGACACGAGCGACCAGCGCGGCGTACTCGCACTCGCGACGTTGCCGCTCCGCTTTCGTTTGAAATGAAAGACGTAGGTAGGTATGGAATGACAGAACAATCTAGAAATCTAGAAATTAAGGTACCTACTACTAATTTAGGTAATTTTTAGTGTGATATGTAGCGATAATACTGGTATGAAATGTTAGTATGAAATGTACGGAATATAGGTTAAGTATGCCGGTTACATACAATAAAAATTATAATTCGGTCGAATAAGACTACCTACTTATGATTAGAATAAACTTATAATCCGTTCGAATGGACCACTTATGGATAGACACCACAAAAAATGCTTTTAGATAGGTTTTGAACAGTAGTATACACCCTTGAGCTCGCAGCGAGGATACACAGGAAAAGGTTATGGTAGGTACTTACCCCGGCCCGTGCACCGCTTCCACTGGACAAACTGCTAGACATACACTGTTCTGTTGCTGTTAATGGTTAAAATGTTCGTTGCACACACGATTATCGATTAGATTAAGATGAAAATTGATTTTATTGAATTTATTTCGCGGAGCGCGTAAGATCGTGGCTCGCTTCGAAGAAGTTGTTTCTTTTTTTCTCGGAGGGGCGCGCGCGTCACCCATTCGGACACTTGGCGCGAAATTTGAATTTCACTCGGCCGTAGCAGCTCGCTGACGTTATAGGGCCGAGGTTTTAGGAGTAAAAGGGGAAGGAATTAGGTAGGACTAAAGGAAAAGCTGCAAGCTCGTTCACACTGTTTTGGACTTTGGTAGCTCAGGGATTAAAATCTAAAAATCCAATTATTATTTTTTACTCTTTAAAGTGCTTGGTAGCGGCAATAGCCTTGCCCCTTACGTGGAACCATCAAAATTATTGGTGAAATGTATGTGTTAGTAACCTCTACCACCTCTACGCCTATTGTTTCCATGCCTACATGCTCTATGACTATGTATGTATCCACAAAAACAAAATATCACGTAATGGTCCTTAATTGTGATGAAAAGATCCCGCTTTAACTGAACCATTTGTATTCATAGTTCATACAAACACAGGAAACATTTACCTTTGTTCAAACACGACGCACTATTCATAAGCAGTACGTAATGAAATTATTAAAGTCATAAAATTAAAAAATAACCTGCAGTTAGGACGTAGATATGTTTTTTTTGTTGCGATTAGTTTTTTTTCTATCCTGGCAATGGCGTTACTTAAGTTTTGCTCGTGATACGGACAAATGTTATCTGCCTACTCTAGTACTTACAAAAAAACCTAACGTAGTTCGTTATCACTTTCTTTAAACGTAGCCTTTAAAGATTTCAAATTGACAACCTTGAATACAAGGATCAGGTTTAACTAAATATTTAACGATTTTAGGATGCATTTTTTCTGTTACACATAAACTTCGAACCAAAACAAAAAGTTTGTCTATAAATTAGTTCGTTTGGCGCAATGAATTCAATTTCCACTTAAAACTATTTTAAATATGCTTTCAGAGCCAACTTAAATTTAATAAACATCAAATAATGTAATTTTAGTGTTACCGCTCTTGCATGGAGGATGGCCAATAAAGGCAATTTTATGGGCATTTTATTATGATGCACAAACGTGAATCACTTATAATGGCCCCATACAGTAAAAGAAAATTTAATAATAGCACTCAACAGAATGATATTAATTTATAAATTTTTAATATGCGTGGCCGATATAAGCAAACAATGAACTACTTTAGCTGATGTTGAGGTTTAATACGACTTAAAAATTCATGGAAAAAAACGCGGCTTACTATAATTGAGATATTTATTTACTTAATTGACGCTATGATTTTTGTTATTTTACTCCAGCTTAGGTCCTGAAAATAACCAGGTACAGACAAAACGCAAAAGTAATATGTACGCAGAGTCGCAGACTTTTGCGCACTGTACTTACTCGTAACTTAATGATCACCAACAACTTGCTCTATACAAGGTTCAATACAATAAATTCTAAAGAGTTTGTAGGTACCTGTGAACAAATTATAGTGTTGTGGACTTGAACTGCAGAGGAGTCTTGAATTGCTATTTCATTATCCAATCAGGAAATAGTTGAACGCAAACAATATACATCAAGCTACCGTCATTAATAAACACATCGAGTATTATTGAAACGTATTGCACCCTTAAGAACACAACTCCACGCGTATTATAAATTATCTAGAATCAATTTCTAATACGAGACATAGCTTATCGGTAGGAAGTGTATTGCATTGAATGCTGGTGAACAAGGACGTAGGAGTTGAGAGCCATTCCACCTGCATTATTTATCGCGTTACATTATTAACTGCATATCAGCTTTAGATGACTATCGGGTGCACTACACGCCCAGACCGAGCGCACGCGCTTTCGAGTGAGAAAGAGATATGGATCGCAGTGTGTGGTTCCAATATCGTACGACACGATACGATAACGCAATCAAATCAAATTGTTGATGCAGATTTCGACAACTTGATTCTTTCTGGGCGTTAAAGATAGTCATATAACAGGGTTAATTAAGGCCATGGTTCTGTAACTCCAGGTAAGTGAAAAATATGTATAATACTATGTTTTTAAATGTTTAAACAATTTTTACTTATAAGACAAGTACGGGGCATAGTCATCTCGCAACTAAGGTTGGTGCTGCAGGGAAAATACTCAAACCGTGCTACTTACGGTCTTACCTATTATTTATGAAAGAAACATAATAATATTATTTAACTTAAACATACTCCTTATTTAAACGAAAACCTAAGTATTGAAGAGCATGCAAATCAAACTGATACTTTCCAGTAACTTTGTTACAACTTTGAAAACTAAAGTAAAACAAATAGTTACTTCAACAACAGGACAATGGAAACAAACGCATGTTTTGAGTCTCTCGCACATAATTCTTTTGTCTTAGCAATTACACTTAAAAATATTGATTTCATCTTTTCCATTATTTTAATACGTAGACAACTTTTATTAGATTGTTGATAATGTTTAGCAGATTTATATTTCTGCTAACGTGTAAAATAATTATCATGATGGTTGTTTTATCCGCTTAGCAGACATGGAATTTTATATGACCATTCAAAATATATTTCCTTTATTTTGAACAACATTGAGCGTATTATGCATTCAGTTACATGATTGATTTGTTTTTACCATATTTTCACCGAGTGCAGGCTTTTTAGTAGAGTAGTGCCTCTTAATCTCTATAAATCCCAGAAGTAGGTTTTTGTGAAAACACGTCTACCTACTAGTACCTACGTAGTTAATTTCAAATATGAGATAGAATTAAATTGATGGCAAGAAAGAAAATAAACCTTAAAAATCCGTAAAATATTTTTAGTGATATCCCGTAATGTAGTCACGTAATTCTTCTACAGTCGTCTCTTATTGCAATTGAATATTGAAACGGACTCTGATTGATTGAAACGACTGCTGTGGATCTGAATTGACTTTTAAGCAAGAAATATCTCATAGTACTCGATACAAAAGAACAAATGGATAGAATTTTGTTTACAGGGATTTTATAGAAATAAGATAAAAAAATTTCTTCGATTACAATTTATTTTTATTGAATGAATGTTATAAAATAATGTTTGCTATTTATGGTAGCTATTGAATAAATAGTCACAGAATATTTTGTTTTGAGCGTTTATTCACTTTGTTTATTTACATACGATGCACTTGATTAGAACATCATATAATACATTTATAAATAAAAATACATTAAACAATGTAATTTTATTAGTAAGAAAAGGCCCAGAATAGGGAACAGTACTTACATACAGAATTTGCACTCCGACGTTAATTAAAGCATATTCTTTTGTTTACAGAGAACATCATTCGAACGTTAGGGTTGTCCAGTAAAGTAAAATATATACCAGCATAATTTAACCAATAATTATGACGTTAATGCCTCAATATCAACTCTATGGCCAATGCCGTGTCACAAACAAGAGACAACCCTTTCTGACTTACAACTTCAAGTTGTAGCTGACGTCACGTATTTTTTGCGATTGTTAGGCGAGTGACATAGCCCTGGAAAAGGTTATAAATGAAGATTGCATTTGTTATGATAAAAAAAACACCATTCATGGAAAATGCAATGTTAGCAAGGTAATTTAGAACATTATATTTTCTTAGTCGGATTTTTTCTTAAACGGATAAAGTTACTGTTGGAATAAATAATAATTACCTATGTTCAACGGGTAGGTATAGGTAAACGTACCCACAATATTTTATTATTTATTCCCTTTAGTAGCGCATCGACATTCAGGTGAGGGCTAGAATTACCATGAACACGGACGTAGTTCATTTAGAGTAGACGAGGGTGGCTGACGATATAAAACGTTACTGGAAGAGAGAAAAACAAGATAAAGTAATCCTACTATCCTATTTTTAAAAATCATTATTTGAACATAGAATAAAACATAGTCGCTTTCTGCTGTATGTATGTCCTGTTTAAAACTACGCAACGGATTTTGGTGCAGGTTTTTTCAATAGAGTGATTCAAGAAGAGTTTAGTATAAAATTTGTGCGAACTAAGCCGCAGGCGTCCGCAAGTAAATAATAAGAGAGATATTGATAATGTAGGTACCAAGTGCTCTTGAACAAATATTTAATGGTAGCTGAATAGTATTGTGTGAATAAGATCCCAAATTCCAACCAGGTAATATTAAGAACTCTTTTCCACCATGCAACAACTGGTGGTCTTGATGAACAAAGCAAATATAATCTGTTTCTACTACTTATGAGTGAAAGGCAAAATAGGAAGAGAATAAAATAAAAATAAAATAAAATAACGTTTATTATCTTTGAAATTTTCAGAAAATTATTTAGATTCGTCAGAAGTTGGTGTGACTCTACCGAGGGTTCCAAAATGCAACGAGACTGAGAAGAGCCCTCAAGAAACTCAGCTCGGCTTTTTTCAAAATATTTCATCTTAAATCTAATACAGAGTTATTTAGAAAGGAGCAATTCGTTACGTTGTTACAACCAGGCCCGCCTTGTCATCTAAGAAATCATTAATACTATAATAAGCTTTATGGCACAATTTACTTTTTATTAGTTTTTTAAATTTATTGACAGATAAATTTGCTATTTCGGTTGGCAATGTATTGTACATTCTAATAAAGTTCCCCGCAAAAGAATTACTCACTTTATGACGCCTAAATTTAGGAACAGCCAGTTTATCCTTATTTCTTAAGTTTAGATTATGATTATCACTATTTTTCACAAATTTACTTTTGTTCTTGTGGGTATACAATAAAATTTCATAAATATACTGTGAATACACTGTAAGGATGTTAATATGCTTAAACTTATCTCTTAATGACTCCCGAGACCCCATTCCATAGATAGTCCGGATAGCCCTCTTCTGCAACACAAAGATGCATTCAATATCGGCAGCGTTACCCCACAGTAGTATGCCATGTGTCATGATACTGTGGAAGTAGCTGAAGTAGACAAGACGCGCCGTTTTAATGTCTGTAAGTTGTCGGATCTTTTTGACAGCATAGGCTGCTGAACTAAGCCTGGCCGAAATTTTCCCGATATGAGGCCCCCATTGCAATTTGGAGTCTAACGTTATGCCCAGAAAGACAGTGTCATCGACCAATTCTATTATATCATCCCTAACCTTAACACTGGTTTTAACAAGTCTTACATTAGGTAAGGTGAATCTTACACATTTAGTTTTGTTTTCATTTAATAATAAATTATTAGCACAAAACCAGTGGACTATCCTAGAGAGGGCAATGTTTACATCGTCAAGTTCGCGCTGTCCACGTTTAACTTTAAATATTAAAGAAGTGTCATCAGCAAACAAAACTACCTCGTGGTCGTCTATTTTGAGGTGAGGGAGATCATTAATATATACTAGAAAAAGAAAAGGTCCCAAAATTGAACCCTGCGGTACCCCCATTGCTACAGGAGAACCAGGTAACTGTTTACCATTGATCACTACTTTCTGGACCCTATCACTTAAGTAAGAATTGACGAAATTCAAGGCCGTCCCCCGGATTCCGTAATGATCAAGTTTCTTAATTAAAGTCTGGTGCTGAACGCAATCGAAGGCCTTAGATAAGTCACAGAATACACCATAAGCATCATATGACTCATCCCAGGCCCTGTATATACACTCTAATAATTTAATTCCGGCATCAGTGGTGGACCGACCACGAGTGAAACCGAATTGTTTTGTATGTAATAGTTTATTAACGTTAAAGTGATTTTGCATTTGATTAAGCATAATTTTTTCAAAAATTTTACTAAATGTAGGTAGTACAGAAATGGGACGGAAATTGGACGGATCTGAAGTACTACCCGATTTAAACAGGGGAATTAATTTACTAGATTTCATTAAATCAGGGAACACACCACTATCAACACAATTATTAAATATTATTACTAGTTCAGGAGCAACCATTTCAATAAAAGAATTTACTAAATACACAGAGATGCCCCAGAGGTCAGCTGTTTTCTTGATACTTAAAGATTTAAAAGTTTTTAAGATAGTGTTTATGTTAACTTTACTGAATTTAAATATAACGTTACAACAAGGAACGTTTGCTTTTAACAAAGATTCTGCAATGGGGGTTGAAGAGCCTAGGGTTTTTGTCAAATCTACAGGAATTCGGGAGAAAAAATTTTCAAATTCGTTAGCGACCTCGAAGTCTGATGTAGTTATTTTACCATTTATATTAAGTTTAAAATGATTATCATTTAATTTTTGTTGACCTCTTTCCGCGTTTATATTTTTCCAAGTAGATTTAACTTTGTCTGCACTATTGAGAATTTTATCACTTATATATTTTGATTTAGCTGCTAAACAATCTGCTTTAAACTTTTTTGAATAAGTTTTAACATAATCTAGAAATTCAACTGATCTATTAAGAGAGATCTATTAAGAGAGATCTAGACATAATTTTAGGAACAAATACACGGTAGATATTTATAATATTGACTCTAAAACGTATAAATATTGGATTGGACTATGTTTATTACATAAGTACTACATAATAGTGGCAGGTACTCTTCTAGTACACCTAATTCTTTGATTGCGGCCACCTAGCCTCGGGACTTGTCCCAATGCTGTAATTACGAGTACACACCCTACAAGTGCAAATAGAAACAGAACCACATACATTCGCAATGTAAATAAGGGAAGATCATGACCAAAATTCTGTGTACATGTGGCTTCTCACGGTCTTGGGTGAAATAAACCTCATTTACTGCTGTGTTAGGTTTAATTTATGAAAATTAATTAACATTCAGTGCCCTTGAAGAAATTTGAATATTTAATTAGGTGGCACTAGCTATGATAACGTCATTTGGGATTTCAGGTAAAATATATGGTCACCCAGAGATGTGAGAAGTGGATATTCAACACGATGTTCAAATTTGCCACTTACTTATCATATTGCTAGCAGCTAACCCAGTCACTAATTATCTCTGAACTCTGCCACTGATTTACTACTAACAAAGCAATTTAAGGTTCCTTGCTTGACTTAACGTCTATAGAACCACCAAAACCGACATGTAACGTCCTCTCCTAGATACAATGACACTCAGATGACATGCCAGTCATCCCTCTAGATACTCACCACCATCCGGAAAGTTTTACTTACTTTATTGTTTGGGTACTAGTCGAGGCAGCCACCTGAAATTACATGGTATCATGATGACGAACAAATTTATACTAAATATTCTATATTATTGCGAAAAATTGTGTAATAAAAACATAATAGAATGTTTTTATGATCATGTCAAGTGCTTAAAATACCAGTATAGGTTTACAAAAATGGTTCAATCAGATATTGACATTATACGGAGGCAAACTTATACTTATAAAGTAACAATATAGGTAGTACAGTGTCAAAGGTTCTTATAAACTAATACCTAATAATTTTAGCATGTAATCCAGTCCATTATTCAGGGATAAAGAAAAGACAGATAAACTAATCTCGCCATGTCAAATTAGTGTTGGTACCAGCGAAGTTAGGAATAAATCATGATTACTCGGAGCTATTCGGCGACCCGGACCCGTTGAGTTAAGCTGTACAACGGACCACACATACGAATAAATGTGTCCAATTAGACCGGTACTTCGGTAGAGGTGTTTTAGTGTAGGTGATTACATTAGGAACTTTATTAGGACAAAGTATCATCAATTAATTAAGACAACTAAGATTAGTTCTTTTTGTAGTAGGTTTATTAACATTTATTTTTTAAACTGACTAATTATATTACATGGACTACTATCTTAATTTTCTTTAGATTTTTTGAGCTTCCTGTTTAGCTTTAAAAGAGGGTGGGGGGGAGCCCTTTTTAGCAAAAAAGGGTTTCAAAGTTGATTATCTCGGAAACGGATTCCTAATATTAAAAAAATGTCTTAACAATCTCTCAATGTTTTTAAAATACCTATCTAATGATACCCCACAGAATGGGGAAGACGCGAGAAAAACTTCATACTTACTTTACGGGTAGTGGAGATATGTACCCCAAAAACAATTTTTTCGTCATTTTATTTAAGCACTTTGTCGACGTAACCACTACGCATATTCTTGCAGTTTCATCTTTCTAGTACTAACGGTTTGGGAGGACAGCCAAATAAAGATGGACAGACAGTCTCGACACCCTAAAAAGTAAGCAGTTATCATCAGCTCAGCAAAGCGTATGAAATGGACAAACTTGTGGGAATCTAACTGAAATCTTTTAATCAATGAGGCGGTGTTGTGATTGTAGTGCAGTTACTGATTCACAATGTCCATCGGTGGACACTTCCGTGACAGGCTGAAATAAGCCGAAACGAATATTACAGAACCCTGAATGTTGGTTTAAGCTTTTTTTTGTCATTGTATAATTTTTTGCCAAAGATGATTATGGATGATTTAATGAGATAAAAGAGAGATATGTTACAAAGCAGTGGTAAATTCTAGTAGCAGTGGTAGAAATTTTCTTACGGTTCCAAAAAAAAACTATCTCAGTTTGGTACAACATTTTGACTTTATTTCGTCAAAGACGGATGCAGTAAAAACGTGTAGCTACGTCTTATCAGTATAAAGGCATGTGTTATTATGAAATTAATACAACCGAGAACCAGTTTATAGTTTCAAATAGTTGTTTATCTACCCACTTATTTAAAATCATCGTAATCATCTTAAAGATATCAGAGCTATTTGAGAAATAGGCACTTAAGTACCAAATCCCCGAGTGAAACACCTTACCCTATTTTAATATTTAACAAGGGCCTGGCAATTATTTATTCAATGCTCTACACAGCAAACAAGACGAGTTGTAAACTAACCGTAAACTAAATAAACCAATGAGCTGATAATATGATAATGAAGCTACAAGGTCAAAGTAAGGCGTTTTATACCGTCCGGTGTTCCGTAGTTACTTTAAGATTCTACTACCTGTCCTGGCGAACTTTGTAACGCGTTTTTTTACATAAGAACTGTCGTGACCAAGGGAAATAGGGACTACTAAAAAATAGAGGTTAGTGATAGAAGAGTGAAAATTGAAAGGTAAAAAAAAAAAAATGTCTAATAAATAAAATAAAATGTTAGGGGTGGACAACCCTTATCATTTAGGGGTATGATAAATAGATAGTAGCCTATTCTCAGACCTATTGAATGGGGCGGGGCCCCAAGAGATTCGACTACGTCCTCGCCGTCCGCCCTGGACCCCAACTTGACCACGGTAACGCAGTGGCAAGTTGGGTGACCGAACGTCGATATCGAGACTTGAGTGGCCAACATTGCGATGGATATGCTTGACGAGACCCCCGGTACTGACACTGCCCTTTCCCGGCCAGTGTCAACCGACGACTTAATGCTTGAACAACGGACTTCGATGCCTATTGATTTGGGGGCTCGCGTCGCGCCGCCTAGTTGCAGCGCGACGTCGACGCCCCAAGGAAAAGTTGCTGCTGGGACTGACGATGGGTCAGCTCCCAGTAGCGTGAAGAGTAAGGGCCGTTCTGCCTCGCAGAAGAGGACCCTCGAGAAGGAGGGACCGCCGCGCGACCGGAGCACTAGTTGCTCTGGATGGGGTTCCCTCCTCTCCAGCGATTCGGAGGAGGAAGTGCCGGTGAAGACGGTGCGCACGCGTCTCGGCGCCTACAGAGTGCGCCCGCCTACTCCACCGCCGTCCTCTGTACCGTCCCTGCGTAGTCGCAGGGATATTGGTGTGCCGCCCGCGCGGGAGATCATGAGCATTCTCTCCCGCATGAACGCGGCCATGCGGGGGAGTAAGAATATGTCGGGGAGGAAGAAGATTGTGGCTTCACTGGTGGATGAAGCCCAATCCTCCCTTGACAAGCTCCTCGCGCGGAGCGCCACAAAGGAGGAGGCGAAGCTCCGCAAGCAGGTTGCGAGCCTGGAGGTGGAGCTCACTGCCTCCCGAAAGGAGATGGAAGATCTGCGTCGGGAGGTCGCTGAGTTGACCACAGTGGTCAAGGCACCTCCAGGTCCCATGCCGCCTCCTCCTCTGACGGCTGGACCAGCGCCGAAGACGGCGCCTAGGACCGCGCCCACCACGGCGCCCGCCTCGCCGCCACAGCCTGTGCCGACCACGGTGCAGGTCCTGACGGCGATCGAGAGGCGCCTCGCGGTCCTGGAGGACCGGGCGTACCGCCCTCCGCTAGCGCGCCCCGCGTTTTCATACGCGGCGGCTGTTGGCGGTGCTCCCACTCCCGGTCCTAGCGGCACACCTGCTGTCCGCCGCCCCGCTCCGCCCCCGTCCGCTTCGGTGAGCCGGATACCGGCCGAGACCGCGGCCCAGGCGCGGAAGGCCAAGGGGCGCGGCAAGAAGAGTGGCACCCCTGCCGCCTCCTCTTCCTCTATCGTCGCTCCCGCTGCTTCCTTACATCCCTCCAGACGGGAGGGATGGGAAGTAGTGGGGGCCAAGAAGAGGAAGACGAAGGCCGCAAAGAAAGCGGCCAAAGCCACCGCGGCGAAGGCGCCGAAGAGGCCGCGCCCTCCTCGCTCCACCGCCGTCGTCCTGACGGTGACGACGGTAGGTGTGGAGAAGGGGGTGGGGTACGCCGACGTACTGAGGACTGTGAAGTCCTCAGTCAACCTCTCGGCCCTCGATATACAGGGGGGGCTCCGGTGCAAGACGACACGCACCGGGGCTCGCCTCCTCGAGGTCTCCGGCGCCTCCAGCGGCCCTAAAGCTGACGCCCTAGCGGCTCAGCTTAGGGTCGCGCTGGACGAAGAAGCCGTCCGCGTCACCAGACCCACCAAATGCGCCGCATTGCGCATCACGGGTCTGGATGACGCGGCCACGACGGAGGAAGTTGTCTCCGCCGTCGTGGAGGCGGGCGGCTGCCCCCGTGACCAGGTGAAGGCTGGAGATATCTCCTTCGGCTCCACTGGTCACGGGATGACAGTCGTCCAGTGCCCCGTCGCGGCGGCACTGAAAGTGGCGGACGGACGAAGTCTCCTCGTGGGGGCTTCCTAAAGGCGCAGGTACACCTCCTTCGTGCCCGGGAAACCAGATGTTTCCGGTGCATGGTGGTGGGGCACGTCGGAGTGCAGTGTACAGCGGAAGTCACCGTGGGCGATCGGTGCTTCCGCTGCAGCCGGCCCGGTCACAAGGCAAGTGCCTGTGACGCCCCGCCTCGCTGCTTTAGATGCGAGGCGGAGGGCAAGACCGCGGATCACCGGGTCGGCAGCACAACCTGCGCCGCCTCGAGGCCAAAACCTCGTCCGTCCGCTGAGAGCGGTGGGGGTGCCGCCCTTGCGCGGCCAGTTGTTTCGCGGCGGGATGCGGTTATGGACGTCAATTAATGTCTGACGCCCGTATCCGTATCCTGCAAGTGAATTTGAACCACTGCCGTGCTGCTCAGGATCTTCTGTACCAGAGCATCCGGCAGTGGTCCATAAACTTGGCCGTGGTCGCCGAGCCGTACTACGTCCACCCGGGAAGCCCGGTGGACGAGGACGGCTCGGCCTGTTGTATCTTTGGGGGGTCCGCCGCAGACAACTCGCGCCTTGCGATCATTGCAAGGGGCCGCGGGTGTGTTGCGGCGGACTATGATGGGTTGGCAGTCGTGGCCACCTACATCTCGCCGAACATTGACGAGTCTCAGTTTGAGCTATGGCTCACTGAGCTCGACGTCGTCTTCGCTGCGTGCCGTCCTCGCCCTGTCCTGCTCCTGGGAGACTTCAACGCCTGGAGTGAGGCGTGGGGCTCCCGGGAAACCAGGGACAAGGGGAGGCTTCTTGAGGACTGGACCAGAACACGTGGTCTGGAGGTCCTCAACCGGGGGAATGTCGCCACCTTTTGGCGGCGGGGGGGGGGGGGGGAATCGATCGTGGACGTAACGTTCGCATCCCCTGACCTCGCCGCCCGTATTACAGGCTGGCGCGTGGAGGAGGGTGAGGAGACGCACTCGGATCATCGGTACATCCGGTTCGATGTCGTCCCCCCACCTGACCTCTCCCACAGCCGGTGGCAAATCCCCCGGATCCGCGTTGGGCACTTCACCATCTGGATCGGGAGGCATCCATCGTGCAGGCCTGGATTCCGGCGCCGGACCGGCCTGCCGATGTGGATGCCGAGGCGGAGAGGTTCAGGAGAGCCATGTCGCAAATCTGTGATGCGGCGATGCCTAGGGTTACACCCAGACCGGCCAGGAAGCAGGTGTACTGGTGGTCGCCGGAGATTGCAGAGCTGCGCGCAGCATGCATCTCCGCCCGCCGCCGGTACACCAGGTTTCGCCGGAGGCGTCGCCGCCCAGACGACGCGGCAACCCGAGAGGCGGAGCTTTTTCAGGCATACAGGGAGGCTAAAGGTAATCTCCAGGAGACGATAAAGCGGGCCAAGACGGCGGCCCGCGAGGAGCTCCTGGAGACCCTGCAGCAGAACCCATGGGGGCGCCCGTACCTACAGGTCAGGGAGAAACTCCGACCTAGGGCGCCCCCACTGACCCAGAGTCTCCAGCCGCAGCAGCTGGAGCGGGTCATGGGCTCCCTGTTTCCGACGAGCGCGGAGGAGCACGTCCCTCCGCGCATGGCTCCGTCTCTGCCCGACGCGGATAGCACCAGCGAAGACGACGTACCCGAAGTCAGGGTGGGGGAGCTAGGTGCGGCAGTACTCCGGCTTAAACGCCGGAAAATCACTGCCCCCGGACCCGACGGCATTCCTGGCCGTGCATGGGTCCTGGCCCTCGAAGAACTCGGGCCTCGACTGATGGGGCTCTTTAGCGCATGCCTCGAAAGGGGCCAGTTTCCCAAGGTGTGGAGGACGGGGAAACTGGTCGTGATCCGTAAGGCGGGGCGGCCGGTGGACTCACCGTCCGGATACCGGCCGATCGTGTTGCTCGACGAGGTGTGTAAGCTCTTTGAGCGAATTATCGCGGAACGCCTCGTCGAGCATCTCACGAGTGAGGGGCCAGACCTGGCGGATAACCAGTTCGGTTTCCGTCGGGGACGCTCCACCGTGAGCGCGATCATGCGCGTGAAGAGCCTGACGGAGGAAGCAGTCTCGCAGGGCAAGGTGGTGGTGGCGGTGTCTCTTGACATCGCCAACGCGTTCAACACCTTGCCATGGAGCTGCGTTAGGGAGGCGCTCGTGTATCACGAAACGCCTCTCTACCTCCGTCGTATTGTCGGGGCCTATCTCTCGGAGAGGGCCATAGCTTTCCCCAGCTGGCTCGGGCCAGCTCGGCGAGATGTGTCGTGCGGTGTTCCGCAGGGGTCGGTCCTGGGGCCGCTTCTGTGGAACATCGGCTACGACTGGGTGCTGCGGAGTGCGTTGCCTAGGGGTGTCGGCGTAACGTGCTACGCCGACGATACCCTCGTCACGGCGCGGGGTGCAACGTACCAGGAGGCAGCACTCAAGGTCACGACGGGTGTTGCTCGAGTCGTGGGTCGGATACGGCAGCTGGGACTGGAGGTGGCCTTGTACAAGTCCGAGGTTCTGTGTTTTCACAGACCTCGGAACGGTCCACCAGAAGGTTCCAGCATAAATGTGGGAGGCGTTAGCATCGGCATCAAGCCCTCGATGAAGTACCTAGGGATCGTACTTGATAGCCGATGGAACTTCGGACCACATTTCCGAAGTTTGGTCCCCAAGGTGACGCAGGCATCGGTCGCGCTTTCGCGACTGATGCCCAACCTAAAGGGACCCAACGCCACCTACAGGAGACTGTACCTGGGGATCGTGCGGAGTATGGCCCTATACGGGGCTCCCGTATGGGCGGATAGGTTGGCGGTCAAGGGGAACGTGACTCTGTTAAACAGACCACTTAGAACCTTGGCCGTCAGAACCGTACGGGGGTACCGCACGATCTCCGGAGAGGCTGCATGTCTCCTAGCCGGGATCCCTCCATGGGACCTGGAAGCGAGAGCCCTTGCGTCATTGTTCCAATGGCGCAAGGAGGCGCTGGAGCGGGACCACAGGCCTGCGTCTCGAGAAATCGAGGACCAGCGGTCCCAACTCCGCCAGGATCTCATGGAGTCATGGAGGGTGCGACTTGAGCAACCCAAGGAGGGTGCCATCTTCATCGCGGCGGTGAGACCGATCATGGACGATTGGCTGCAGAGGCAGCATGGTGACCTCACGTACCGTGCGACGCAGATGGTTGCCGGGCATGGATGCTTCGGTAGCTATCTGTTTCGCATGCATCGTGAGGTCACACCCCGGTGTCAACACTGCGAGGTTTCCGACGACGACACCGCACTCCACACGTTGGTGGAGTGCTCAGCGTGGACGAGTCAGCGCCGGGACCTCGTAGTGGGTCTGGGCGTGGATACCCTCTCGCTGGGGACCATGCTTCAAGCCATGGTATCCAGCGGGAGTAGGTGGAACGCGGCCGTGTCCTTCTGCGAGCAAGTCATGCTCGCGAAGGAGGCGGCCGGGAGGGAGAGGGAGCGTACCCTCCCCGCCGAGTTCCGTAGTCGGCGCGACTACGCCCAAGACTATCGTCCTCCATGATCGGGGCCTGAGGACGGCGGGATCGCCACCCACCGTCCTTACAGAAGCAGGCTAGAAGGGTTGCGTGCTGCGGGGCCTTTGCCCCATAGCACGCAACCAGATTCACTCACTGACGCGGGATAAAACCCGACCCCAATGACGCGGGATTCTCGTCCCGACCAAACACCCGCAGAGACCACAGGGGTGGTCAAAGTCCGCCGGGCGCCACTGGACATACCCTCTGCTAGTAACCAGGGACGCCCGGCAACGGACGTTAGAGCGGCCGCGGCCTTGGGCCGCGGAATTAAAAAAAAAAAAAAAAAGACCTATTGAATATGCATAATTTCTTGATCGTGCTTAATAGCGCTAGATAGTTAGCGTTAGATCCACCTACCGGAGTTCTGCCGAACTAACGGTACCAGTGTATCGTGTTACAACGATATTTAAACACTGAATTTTTAGATGAATCCTTACCAAATCAATATATTATGTTTGTATTTCAAAGCAATGAGGTTGCTTAAACTATTCTTAAGAAAAGTTTAAGCAAACTCATTGCTTTAAAATACACAAATAATATTGAATATGCAAATAAAATTAAATAAAAATCGGTCTAGCCGTTTCGGAGGAGTATGGTAACTAACACTGTGACACGAGAATTTCATATATAAGATAATCTAGAGTGAAATTTAATTTAGTTTGTTTTTTAATTTCCGACAGATACATCACGTTTTATCAAGAGTAGACCGGGAATTTTAAAATGGGAATGTTTGCCGTTTCCGGGAATTTTAGATACTCGTCCGTCTGTTAGTAAGAGCAAAGCGTGCAGATGAGGATGACTTTTGGCCTAGAAGAATTATGTTAATAGGGTCTCTTTAGTACTCTTTAGACACGTATCTAGCCAAATCTTCATTTACTGTGAGCTAGAGAACTTAAATGGCAATATTAGAAAAGTTCCTATTATTTCAGTCATTCATTAAATACACCGTGAAAGTACCACCGTTTACAAAAAAAAATTGGACTCAGTTTCGATAACAGAACCGACTGGAAGTATTACTTTGAAAAACAAACACATTTATATAAACTTCTAAACTTATAAACTTCTTAAAATTGATGTAGTATTTTTTTTAATTTCGCGGCTCAAGCCCGATTTGCCGACTGCTATTGTTGAGCGCCTCTGGTTACGAAGATTTTTTACGGCGGTGAGGTACCACGAGTACTCATTGGATGTCTAGAGAATACATCGTGTTCAAAGTAATATTTCCAGTCGGTTTTGTTATCGACACTCGAGTCCAAATTTTCCAGATTTTTGAGTCCAAATATCCAAATTTTTTATACGGTGTTACTTTCACGGGGTATAGTCTGTAACTAAGGAACAAAAAATAAAGTAATCTATTAAAGTGCCTAAGTGAAAAAGATAATGTTTTAAAACAAATGAACATGAACTATTTGGCATGAATCCAAGGCCTTGTAATATATTCTGGGGCTCAAGAACTATCTTCACCTAGATATTAAGATGAGCAACGCTTACTATAAATATTAATTGTTTGTTTGTTTGCTAGCTGTATAGCAATATATTGAATTGGCCAATCAAACCAATCGCTTCTATGATAGTGGTTCAATAATGTTGACGATCGTAGTGGTTAAAAATTTACTTGAAAAGCATTGGGGTTTAACTTGTCAGTTGTTCATGAGCTTCTTCATAAAGCTCTTAGATAATAGAGCTACTACATTAACTTTCGTGGAGATCCTGTCCCCATCATCGCATCGCTGTCGACAACAGGCCATTCCTATAACACGCCATTCCATATTGTAACAGTAACCCATCTATTTAATATTAAAGCTATTTGTATTATGGTTTCCCAGATCCTATTTCGTATTGAAAAACACTACTATCCCAAATGTAACTCATAATTTATCTAATGATCGTCAATTATTCCCGTGCTTACCACCCCTGTTTTTATTGAAATATTGGTGTTAATAAATAAAATAATAACAAACATTTGGACAACCCTATCGGAGTCAGTCACGTGCGAGTTAAATGATCCAAAACGGGAAGTTATAAAGCTATTGTTTACAACATTCGGTTCTCGTTTATCAATATTTATAGATATTATTCAATAATCTGATAAATATACAGGGTGTTTGGTACATCGCTTGTCAAATATAAATGGCTGATAGAAGAGGTAGTTACCTATTTATCAGCTCCCTGCAAGCTAGTTTTTACATCACCATTATTTTAAATATCGATTATAATTCATTTTATAAAAAAATGCAACATAAACATTCAGCTTACTGTTGGGCATTTTAATAAAGTTCAAAACTATTCACAATAAATACCAATTTTTTTTATAAGTTCTTCCATTTTCTAATTAAATTCTTTAGTTTATCCTCTTTCTATTGGTATGAAGGGTATTTGCAAATATCTCAAAATTTATATGAAGATATATACAACGTGTTTCATATTAGTGTGGTCATATTTGACCCTCGTTACACATGCGCGTTGAGTTAACTATACGCACGGACAAAATTGCAAATACAAGTTTAGTTAAAACTTTTAAGGTGTCATGTAAATTTAATTGAATGGTTCATTTAATCGATATTTTATAAACCCAACACTACCTAGGGTCAAATTTATTCGTAAGGTTCAGTCCTCTTCGATGAATCGTAAACAACTCTTATTTCATATGCTCCTGGTACAGAATACTATTTTGTAGTAATGATAGGTTGTGGACTTTAAAACAACAAAAACTTACCGGATTTCATTGTGCATGTCATCCTGGTAGATAGGTAGGTACCGTGTTCCACAATAAACACAACTAACTCACTAAAATCACGATACTTAGATAAACATTATTGAATTTAATAAAAAATACACTTCCTACCTCTAATAAACACAAAACTAAAAAGTAGGTACTAAAGTAACGGCTCGAAATGTTCGCCGCCTTGATTAATGCACAGTTGGGTCGCATCATGCTGGCAGTTACATTACACAGCATGTTTGGAGTTACACTGCTAAATGCATCAAATATTTTAGACTCCATATCTTCACGCGTGAGACATACCGCACTGTACACTTTGTTTTTGACATAGCCCCACAAAAAAAAGTCAAGTGGTGTGAGATCCGGTGACCTCGGAGGCCAAGGTATGGGACCACCACGTCCGATCCACTGGTTAAACCGCTCATCTAAATACGCCCGTACATCTCTCGCATAATGTGCTGGCGCCCCGTCTTGCTGGTACATCATATTTGTGTACAATGTTACAGGCAAGTTTTCAAGTTCGGGTTCTAAGACGTTTCTAAGGAACGCGAGGTAATTTTCACCGTTTAGCGAACTCGGTAGCACGAAAGGACCAATTAAAATATCTCCGATTATTCCCGCCCAAATGTTAACACGCCACTGATGCTGAAAGTTGTTTTCTGCAGATGCGTGTGGGTTCTGATGAGTCCATACATGTTCGTTATGCTGGTTACTGATACCAGCACGAGTAAAAGAGGCTTCATCGGTCCATAAAATACGGTTCGCGAAACTAGGGGATCGTTGTGCTTCCTCTCGGTACCACTGGCAAAAGTTGAGACGTGGTACGAAATCAGCCGGTGTCAGTTCTTGGGTATGCCTGAAGTGGTACGGATGTTGACCATCTGCTTTTAGCACGCGCCATACTCTCAAATGATTCATTCCCAGAACAATTCCAGCGCGGCGAGTACTTGTTCTGGGATTGGATTGAAAATGCTCGAGAATACTTTCTTCTTGCTCTGGTGGTACAACAGATGGTCTGCCTTCTGAGCGGGAACCACGGAAAGAACCAGTGTCATGTAAACGGTTCTCCATTTTTTGGAAGCACTCCACAGATGGTAACCGCCGCCGTTCACCTTCGAGTCTATTGTCCACAAATCTTTCTCGATAAAGGCGACGAGCTTCACGCAGACTGCCATCGGCTGCCCCGACGCAAAGTATCATTTCATAATATTCACTATTACTTAAATACGCCATGATCGATTAACACAGATTACTACGTACGCCTAATATCAAAGTTTACTTGCAACTGAAAAGAAATTAGATAGTTGTAAGTGTTGCCCAAGTGCAATGTCTTATTTCCTTGAATTACGTCGTAATTTTGGTAAAAATCTAATAAAAGTACCAAGTAGGTACTTAGTTTTATTTATGAAAAAAAGCTAGTAGGTACCTAGTATAAAATAATTTAAGAGATAAATAATAACATAATTATTATTTACCATAAACACAGGATATTTCCCTAAGACCTATGAAATAAAATAAAATTGTTGAATGCCAGCGCGGCGTCGCTCGCATGATAGTATGCATGTAAATACATTTCGAAACCTACTTAAACCCATTTAAAAAAAAACCGCTTCAAGATCCGTTGCGTTGTTTTCGAGAACTAAACATACATTAGAACAGACAGACAGAAAAAGCGACTTTCTTTATCCATGTAGTCTAAGATTAGTAATTTATTACCAATTGCTAAAATGAACAAATATCCAGCATAAAAAAAGCTAATAAAGTCCCCGTTTATGAAGAACATTGCGTTAACTTGCAACACCGGAATAATATGGGTTTTGCTGTAAAATTTACGTGTTGTGACATGTACGTCTTTGATATATGCCGACATCGCTACTGATACCTAGTTTCTTCAAAGCGGCTCCAATCAAAAAAGTGGGCGGTTCTCTTTGTAATTTTTAGGGATCCTTAAGATACATATTAGTGAAACTGACACCAACACCTCCTACTTTTTCTGATATCCTCGTTCAACCATACAAGTTGCCACTTTTAGCGATAATGTTTTATGAACTTTTATGCATCACATTATCATGACGAATCGAGAACCTAAGTACCTACTCTTTTTTAAAGTCGGTCAAAAATAACCAAACACCTTGCAGATCATTTACTTCATGGTAAATGAGTCGAAAGAGAGTTCACGATATGGTAGTGCAGTGACTGGCATCCACGATCTCTCTATCCCGAAACTGAATACCTACATACTACTATACCCACCAGCGTTCTCAACAGCTACAACATAAACTTCTACACAAACAGCAGTTGTATTTTAAATATCTGTGCGGAACCAATTTATAAAAAGTGTAAATTTAAGGAAGACAAGAACATAAATGTTTCTTCTCTTTTCTTCGACAGCAAATGCGTTGCTCCTGGTATTTGAGTAGGTTGACAACAAATTACGTGTGAGTTGTGACATTCACGACAATCACGTGATACATAAATTCATAGAAAAACTTCAAAAATAACTTTGAGTAGGCATTCTTTATTTTGACCCCAAGTTGTGATTCGGAAACTATTTTGTATGATAACTATTGATAAAGTAACTTTATCTGTTGGTTAAAATTTTGAGTAACAACGAGACGGTCCGAATCTATTTCACTGTTTGGCAAACCTACTTGAGGTCAAATCTAGAGTTCATTCTAATCATATGTTTATTTTGTAGTGCAGTCTTAGAGCTTCATTTCAATGAGCTATCGATAAAAAGGAAAATTTATCGACTACGTCATTATAAGTCAATATTTTATTAAATTAATTAAAGACCCCGCGCAATATATTATTTAGGCCCTACCCAATGCAACCTTGAGATAAGTCCACACTAATATGAAACACGTTGTATAATATAGTTCGTGTTCAAAGACCTTATAATACAACGGACATAGGATCTAGAACAAATCGCAAGAAAATAATGTCCCGAGTCGACCTATACATTATACATAGGCATACATAGATATAAACAAATTTCATATTAAAATTTAAACCTTGATTCAACGGAATAGTGTTCACTTTTGTTTGCACTAACTTATCGCATTACGTAGCTTCTATCTGTCCGCCTGACTAATTCACCTTATGCAGCTTATACTTGAACTACGTGAACATAGAAACAATGGAGTAGGTTTATTTTGTTAAAGTCTTTTAAGGATTCCATGATATGTACCTACGTAGGCGTAATAATTAATGTAAGACTACAATAAATTCCACAATCTTATAAATTGTAATTACTTGTTTATGTTAGACGAAATAAGCTGAAAAACTAATTAACGACTGACAAAGATTTTTTTTTTCGAGTCAGTTTCATAATAAGTAACTGTAGTGTATGAATAACAAAAAGGGAATTAATGAATTTAACTAATTATAATATTATAAATGCCAAACTTCTTGCGGGTGTCAAAGTTCTTCCGCTTTCATTACTATTTTCATAACGCTATGTTGCTACGTCTACTACAAGATAGCCGTGTTTCAAGTGACTGAATTAGTTGCTAAAACTGCGCATCATTAATTTATTTTTATCTTATGGTTAATTTTTGGGATACGAAATTATTGGCTACTAGCTGATCACCGTGACTCCGCCCGCGAGATATAGTTATCTCGGCCCCGATTCCCGTGGGAATACATTACCGAGAATCCAAATAAAAAGAAAATAACAGTACATACACGAAATAAAATGACATGTGTAATTATATTTATGACAAAACAATAATACCCTGTGAAAATTAAAAACATTTTTGGGCTTATCTCCTCCATTCAATCAAGGGATTCTTGTACAAGTTTCATAAAGATCGGACCTCTTTTTGTTATGTCCATAAAATGAGCCGAACAAACAAGATTGTTATTTTTTGGATCAAAATATTCTTCTCGCCGTGCTAGGGCAATAATATTTTTCCATTGTGCACAGTGTACTGGATCCCGAGGAAAACTGAAATAGATGTTGGTTCATATAACGAAAAAAAAATCATAAAGAGCCAAGGCGTTTCCACTATAATCTTTGTTCCAAATAGTTTTATCGCTATCGGTAATCCGAATAAATCTGAATGGTCATTTTGTTAGTACATTATTCAGTGAAAATGAAATGGTCTCTTTCTTTTTACTGAGCTTGGGATGAGTTCGAAAGAGACAGATAGGTACTTCGGTATTGGACTGGATTGTAATATTTACTTTTGTCTTTTAATTTATTATCGACGAAATACTGAATTTTAAGTGAAATAATAAATTGCAAATAATAAAACAAAAGCTTATTTACTGAAAATATGATACACTGTCTTCAATTTGCTTTTTTTTCGTAGTTTTTACACGTTTTTACAATACAGTACGGCATTGTGCAACGTGTTGTCGTTCAGTTGTCAAAATCAAGACTGGCGCGCGATTGTTTCTCTTTTAGCGTTTTGTTTCTCTTTTAGTTCGGACACTTTTGAGCGATGATCCGAAATCCATTGTATTTAAAATCATTGTTCGTGTTTAACAAATTCATTTGGTTTAAAATTCTAAATTGTAATAGGTAGGTAGGTATAGGTACTTGTTATTATTACCTATGACTTACAACCCTTTAGTTTACGGCTAACAAAATCTTTATTTATAAAGGTATTTGAATAGCTACTAAATAACTAGCGACCCACAATAATATATCATGGAATTTAATACCGAGTTCGAAAGATTTGATTCATTTCAATGAAACTATTATGAATAAAATTTAATTAACAACTTGATCTAAAACTCATTCAGCTCTGACTGTAAACTCTAAGTAAAGCAAAGAGTTAAATTGCAATTCCAAATTTCATATTAACTTTATATTATTTTATGATATCTGAAGGGAACTAATACGTATAAAGTATAAACCACTTCGACATCTAAATATGATTCAAGGTTTGTATATTTTGGATAATTTTGTTATAACTTTGTATTATATAGGTATTTTACTACATACGTGCCTATGTATTCATTTAAAAATTACTAATCACATTCGTTTTATTATAAAATTTCCTGCCCTGGGGTTTACTGGCGGCCATTTTGGTTAATGGATACTCAGGATCCATAACTGCAATTTGATACTGCACCGGAGGGGTTGAATGTCGATGTTCTTGTATTCTAAACCAATCAGAAATGATGGGTTTGTTCTACACAACATGTGCACAGAATTGGATATAGTACCATGTGCTTTATTTATTACAATAGATATAAGTAATAGACAAAAGTAGGTATCAATCCAAACCTGTAAACCATTAAATTTGGATGAAAAATATATGTACCTATGGATAAACCATTTCCTAAATATACCCATTGGATACTTTTATCACCGTGAATATATATCGAATCAAAAACGAGAAAACTATTCTACGAAATCTCATTCTAAAACCTCTGACCCACTAAATAATTATAAGTAGGTGTATAATATCCTGTGGGCATAAGTTTAAAACTTACATGCAACTGTTGCCAGCAAAGCTCTCAGACAAAATACTTTAATATTAAATTATATTCGGTCTGTATTATTTTCTTTTAAAATTATAGTAACTTTTGATCATGAACTTATTCATATAACATGTTCATGAACTTATTTGTTACTTTTGTAAAAATACCAATTTCAACTAAAATATCGACAACAAAACAAACAAACTTTGTTTTAATAAAACAAAAGTTGTGAGTGGGGGGAATATACATTGAGTAGGGGGATAGACTTGTAGAACAATGAGTAACGTCAGTAAAGGGACGCTCAACGACCAATCACAGTCAGTCACGGCTGAGAGTGTACTTTGTTTTAATAGCACTAGGCTGGATTAGTTTTTAAGTACAGCTCTAAACAATAGTTCCTGCGTGTCTGTGGGGGAACTGTAGCGTCGCCATGTTGGGACTTAGGTACTGATATATTATGTAGAAGGTCTTATAGGACATGCAGACGCTACGTAGTAGGGCAAATAATGTAGTAAATGTAATGTAGATATGTAAAGTTATCTTACTTATTAAAAATGTGACAATTTCTAAATATGTTTGGTTAATAATTGAATAACAAATTTAGATACCTAAAGAACAAAAAAAAAGAAATATCTGTAAAAAAATTATTTATATTATATTCGAATATGTTTATATCGTATTTGGAAGTTTTCAATAAACAAGAAATCATTATAATCGTTAGCCAAATCACTGACGCCTACTGCACTGGGCATATACCACAACCATAAATAGGTACAAAAAGAAGTACAGTAAGTAAGGCGCCACAGATAACACATAAGTACCTACACTTTCATAGTGTACGTTTCATCTTCGGTTCACAAGGGATACAATATTAATAATGTCCTTCCTACGTTTTTTAATTCGCGTAATCTGTGGATTACGTGAGCATGTACGAACAAAACTGGTGAGTTCCAAGGCTTTACTGAAAACCGCATGAGGATTTTAAAGGATTTAACCCTTTATAAAACGCTGTCTGCTATCAACTCAAAATATTTAATTTCCTCTTTATGTTATGTTCCTTTCAGTTGAAATTAAATAGGCATTATGATATTATATTTGTGGTAATAAAGTAGAGTCACTCAGAATCAGAAATTTAAGTATCTACTTAAACTTACATGTTAATAAAAAACACTTGTACACCGTTTCACTTTTATTTAATATACAGGATTTAACCTGACCGGTTTCGCTTTATAGCATTTTCAAAGGTTGTTGTTCACTTTACATATTTATTAAGCAAGTATTTTACTACACTGTATTTTTTTTTATTCCGCGGCCCAAGGCCGTGACCGCTCTAACGTCCGTTGCCGGGCGTCTCTGGTTACAAGCAGTACGTATTTCCAGTGGCGCCCGGTGACTACATTGTCTAACATATCTTGAAGCCATTGTTGAACGAAATTCTTAAAATTTATGTGGGAAGACACAAATAAAATTTAAGAGGCAGTGTAAGAAATTTACCCTGAAAATGGGGAAATTCACTCATTCGCAAATTAATTATATTATTTTGTTATGCAATTAAATATTGAATTTAGTTTAGATATTACAAAATGTCAAATAAATTAAATGTCAATAAATTGTGTAATATCTTTATTTTAAGACCTGCCGGCTCACAACCTAACGTAGCTTATCGGCCACTGCGATAGGACAGGCACAGAACTGATACTAGCGGCCGACACAAATGCACACCACACCTTGTGGGGCATGAACAAGTGCAATGACAGAGGTAATGACTTAGTTAATTACTTATTCAGCACTAACCTTAACATCCTAAATATAGGATCAGAACCCACCTTCGTGACAAGAAGATGCTAAACCATCATAGACCTGACCCTGTCCACAGATAGGGTAAAAGAACTTGTCACCAACTGGTATGTCTCGAAGGAAGCATCTTGTTCCGATCATCGGTGGATAAGATGTGATTTACAGGTAAGTATACCCCTGCCCCCACCGGGTAGAAACCCGTGGAAAACCAACATAGGTAAATACGCAAGCTCACTACAGACGAGGTTGGACGCACAAACTTTGTCAGCGTCCATAACCAGCATACAAGAAATTGAATCACAGGTGAGTACCATCTCGGATATAGTCACTAATAGCTACGAGTTAGCGTGCCCTCTGCACACCCCGAGAGTAGGTCCACCTGAAAACAAACAGAAATGGTGGGGACCCGAACTGAAGCGACTGCGGAAGACGGTGAGAAGACGCTTCAATAGGGCCATGAACACCAGATCAGAAGAAAACTGGGACTATAAGGAAGCCAAATCCAAATACAAAAAACGAATCCGTTTTAGATCTACTGAATCGTGGAGAAAGTTCACGAGTAACATAAACTCCGTTGACCAGGCTAACCGTGTAAGGAAGGTTTTGGCCTCCCAACCACACCACGGTAGAGGTAGCCTCCTAAAGCCTGACGGAAGCTACACCAACTCACCCAAGGAAGTGCAACAAGTCTTAATGAGTGCCCACTTCCCGGACTGCAGATACCAGCAAACCGTGGAGGTGGGCGAGCACCTGTCAGCGCCTACGGATTAGAGCTGGCAATACGCCCAAACAGTAATTACGCCAGATAGATTATCATGGGCCAACCTTTAAACCGTTCAAGTCAGCAGGCCCGGATGGCATCTTCCCGGCCCTGCTGCAATGGGGGGGATTTAAGATTATTTACACCACTCTTACAAATCATGAGGGCGTGTCTGGCCTGCAGATACATTCCGAAGAACTGGAGGAAGGTGAAGGTTATCTTCATACCCAAACCAGGTAAGAGTGACTACACTAATCCAAAATCATTTAGACCAATCAGCCCTACTCTTTCCTCACAACTACATTTGAAAGACTATGTGAGAGGACTCTAAGAGAACACGTGCGGATCAACACCCCATTACACATCAACCAGCACGCCTATATTGCCGATAAATCAACAGAATCCGCCCTCCACCAGGTAGTAAGCCGAGCGGAGAAAGCGATACAAAACAAGGGTATTTGTTATAAGCGAGTGCTGGGCAACTATAGGGTGCCCAAGCTTTTTGGGACAAGTCTTACACTGTCTAAAGAGGTCAAATGTCTAGGAGTAACCCTGGATGATAAACTAACCTGGAGTAAACATGTAGACGACAAAATTAACAAAACTAGCATCACCTTCTGGCATTGTAGAAAGATGATAGGCAAGTCCTGGGGTATTTCGCCAAAGGTGACGCTATGGCTATACAACATGGTCATTCGGCCCATGTTATGCTACGGTGCACTAGTCTAGTGGCCTAGATGCCAACTTACAACCTGCACACAAAAACTGCAAAAGTTCCAAAGACTAGCCTGTATGGCCATCACGGGAGCTATGAAAACAACACCTACTGCTGCAATGGAGGTCATGCTAAGCATCCCCCCGCTTCATCTCTACATCACACAAGAAGCCGCGGTATCCGTTTTAAGGTTAAAGTCACTCCATCTATGGAGAGACACAAACACAAAACACACTACTATACTAGCCGCAATCTTCAACGACTTACCAATACTAATGGCAGGGTCGGACAGGATTCCAAAAACATTTATCTTCGACAAAAAATACAAGATCCAGTTACATGAGGACGACAACGTCGAAGGCCCCAACATCCATGAATTCAGAGTCTTCACTGACGGATCCAAAACTTCATCTGGGACAGGCAGCGGAATATTAATCCAATAATGATCCAATAGGATCCTACAACACGGTATTTCAAGCTGAAAGCTATGCGATTCTAGAAGCGGCCACGGCAATAACTGCCAGAGAGGTAAGGTACTCTAGTATCAAAATTCTCTCGGACAGCAAGTCGGTGCTACAAACCCTTGACAGCAACATTGTCAGTTCGGGCCTCATCTACAACTGTCATCAGCGCTTGGCTGAGATAAGTAAGTACAACCACGTCACATTACAGTGGATCAAAGGACACAGCGGCTCTAGAGGTAATGACGCAGCGGACGAGCTGGCCAGAAGGGGCTCGAGCCAAACGTCCATTGGACCAGAGCCAATCCTACCAATTCCCGTAGGTACTATACGAACACTTCTGGCACACAAAACTTACACACAACACAAGACACTGTGGACAGGTCTGTCGGACTGTCGGCAGGAGAGGGAGGCTATACCTGTACTCAATCGTCGGCTAGCCGGCAGACTTGCGACGTTGAAAAAATCCCATCTCCGTCTATTCACAAGTGTCATACGGGGCATTGTCTCCTAAACAAACACCTACACACTATCGGTGTTACAGACAGTCCCCTTTGCAGGAAGTCCATAACTATAGGGCAAGGCATCTCGGGTCTCCAGGATCAATCCCTGAAGCTCTGCGCAACGTGCGGGGTCTGCTGACGTTCCTGGAAGAGATCGGTTGGCTCGAGTGAGAGAGTCCCACCCACACGCAACACCCGCGCACTAGACATGGACTTGCGGAGATCAGCCCGTGACTACAAGTACAAGTACAAGTACTATTGGATACACGATTGTAATACAAAGATACGTTCTACCTTACTATTGGAATTATCGGGATATTTACCATGTAACGTTAGTTTGAGTTTCCGATATTTCGACACTGTTGCAAGCGCCATGATCGCGGAAGGACCGGAGTACTGGCACTGGATGTTATGTAGTAATGTAAACGGTCATGATAGTTTAAATACCTAAAACGTTCTACTTACCCCCTCAGTACCTACATTTATTTATTCATTCATTACAGATTTAGAATAACATACATTATCACAATTTAAACAAAGAATTTTATAAGTAAGCATAGTTTTCTGCTTATATCTCACATTACACCTACATACCTACTTATCTATCAACTTCAATAAAGTATATTATTTAACTTTATCTTATCTTAAACCTACTTGAGCACTCGGTGACAAATATTTTAACAGATGACAGCCACTCTACACCGTTATCTTGACTTTAAGCAAAAACCAATGAGCAACTCAACCTCCTGTCAACGTGTGTGTTCCACCCATATAATGAATAGCGTGAGCAAAAAAATCATTTTGTCTGTCTTTCCATCTGGTGTTATACATCAAATGTCAGGTATTATTAGTTCACATAATGCCAAATGTCTGAAATGTATAACGACGTACTCGTACACCCCTGTCGTCTGTCCAAACAGTTGTTTCATGACAGCGATTGCGTCACGCACGCTGCCCTCACTTTGAATTCTCTAGAAAATGTAGATCACATAAATTATATGCGACACCAAACGATTTATGAACATTGAATGTGTTGCAGCAGTTTTGTTCTTTCATAACATAAATAAAAGGCCAGTGGTGAAAAATATTACTGCTGCATTAAAAACATTCAAACAAATATTTTATCAACTTTTTTTTGGAAAATGTAGAATATTTTTTGTTGTTTTCCATTTGGAATCTATTTTATGTTTTAAACAAGAGGACGCTTACGAATCTGCTCGCTTTAAACATTTCTCGTTGCTGATCTTAACGGGTTTCTGGGATTAGGAAGATATAAATAGTTGCCAATGTGTCCTTAAGTTTTTTTAATGCCCAAACAAACAAATATGACTAATTTGACATGGAGAAGTGAATATAAAATCTATATATAATCTTAACATCATAACATAGTATAAAACAAAGTCAATTCCGCTGTATGTATGCTTAGATCAACTACGAAACGGATTTTAACCCGGTTTTCACCAATACATAGAATGATTCAAGAGGAAGGTTTTAGTATATAATTGGTCAAGCGGGCGAAAGCGCGGGCGTCCGCAGGTAATTATTACATTATATACAAAATAAACATAATTATAGGCTAAAAATATTTACATTACAAAATATCGTTTAAAAAATCCTCCGCGTCATTGCCGACTGGGAAGGTTCCCAGAATGCTGGCTGTGTTGCCATGTTGGATGGCGATACTTATTCTTTGGGCCAGAAAATAGCCAGCCTTCTGGTCCTGAGAAGCATCGATTAGGCGTTTAGCAATGTCTCTATAAAGGCGGCGAGCACTCGGACCCCATGACCCAGTGTCTCAACCCCAAACGGCTCAAATATGTAATCACCTGCTAGGTTAGCATATTTACGCCGTTTAAGGCCTTCAGCCGATGCAGCAGCAGCACCGGCACATCCGGATGTACTTGGAAGGTGTGAAGGTGCTAAGGTGTCAACGCATGTAGCGTCCCACACCAAAGGCCTTCCCATCTTCCACGGTAGCAACGACATACCGTCCGGTCTCTTTCCATCGCTTCGTGCTAAACCATTTGGTTCACGTACGGCCGGAAGACCTGCGGTGGAAAGAGCCCCACGAATTATGTCGTTTAGAATAGCGTGCCGGGGTATACGACCTGCGCTTCTGCTACAAGAAAGGCCATGGTGTCTCAAATTATCGACGGCTACTCCACAGATGCAATGATGCGGGGCTACACAAGTTGTACCCAGCCGAAGGAAAGTGGCAATGCGGAATGTTGTGTCGTCCAACATTGTACCGATGTTGGGCGATGGGAGCGCCTGGATCCATAACCCTGACTCCCATTCTCCAACAGCTAGTAGGCGTGCACGCTCTGAAATATTGACAGAAGTGTCAATTAGCGTATTAATTCTCAATTTACAGAGCGGTGAATCCCACAGTCGCTGTGAGCCTAGGCGTGAGGGCAGGTCAGTGTCGGGGCAAGACATCCTCCAAGCATTTATGGCATCGGTCTTGCATCGCATCCGGAATCAATCAGTGTATTTGACAAAATTTTCCTGACTAATTCTTCGGTGCTATGGACCGACGACAGAAATGCTGGCCGACTGACATCTGTGACTCTACCAATACCTAGCCCACCCAAGCGAACTGGAAGAGATGCTTGGACCCAGGCCCGGTCATTAGTATTTACATTTTAAATTTTACACAAAGAATTTTGTATTAAGTTGTCTAGTCTGCCCAAAATTTCTACATTTTTCCAAAATTGTCCTGAACGGAGGGCATGTGTAAATTTGGGTACGAAAAGACAAAAACGAAGAATAGTGTAAGCTGAATGAATACTGATATTACAGAGACTATCAATAACCTGATCAAAATTATGAATTTTTTCCTCGATAAAAGTGGAAAAGCCATCTTCTAAAATAGGGGACCCTAGGAGGCGTAAAGAAGTTTTCTCCAAAACTTTTATGTTGGGGGCCAAACAATTGAATTTGGAGATTGTTGTTAATTTATCTGTGTTTTCAGATATAAAAATCTCACATTTATTCGGGTTCAGTTCTAAGCCAATTGACTGAAACTCGTTCTTTATTAGGGGTAAATCTTGTAAAACTGTCTCTACTTTTCCCCCTAATACTTTTCCCTATAGTATAATTTCTTTAGAATAAAACTTAAAAAAAGAAAGGTAAGAAACTAGTGTAATACAAGGTATTAATATAAGACTCTTTATCCCTCAGAGAAAAAAATATGACATTCTTTTAATCCAGATTTAAATCACATACGACCATAATAAGGCAAGTGCTGTTTAAATGCTTGAGCAGCCCTTAAACTTAATTTTTTCATACCTAAACGTCACTTTTGAGTATCTGGACTGACGTTTCAGTATTCGACCGTAAAAGACTTACTTTTGTACAATTTCAAGACTATCTATAGGGAGCTGTACAAAATGTGGTACTCTAAACTAATTTTTTTTTTATTTCGCGGCCCATATCCGCGGCCGCTCGAACGTCCATTGCCAGGCATCTCTGGTTCACATGCAGAAGGTATTTTCAGTTGCGCCCGGCGGATAAGCTAAAAATAATATCATTATACTCAAAAAATTAATAAAAATTGAGAAATTAGAATAAAAGGATTCAAATCTGCATTGAAAAGCTTCCGCAAGGTATTGAACCCATTATCTGAGTTGAATTTTGCACTGCATCTCAAAATTGAACACTATTTTGGACTTCAACTAAGCAAGCTCACTTTAGAATCTTTAAAATGAATTAGATACTAAGATAAAATGACAAAGTTGTTGTTTAAAGCTCGTGATCTAAATCTATTATTACTATTTATTTACTATTTATTTCTCTTAAAGAGTTGTCACGAAAAAAACATTTAATGTCAAGAAATAATAAAAACTAAACTCTACGTTGTGTAATATTACCAATTGTTCCTAATGTTATTATAATACCGTTAAAGAAAACGTAATAATACGAAAAAAATAAAAATATCAATAACAAAACAAGTCTTCAAGATAATCCATGGAAACACTTGTCTTGTACTTACTGCAATTTTTACGGTGAACCACAATATTTTAAATTAAAAATAAACGGTAATCTGAGTTCATTGAAGAACAGATTGAAGATGGAACATAAAATTATGTAAATAGGTGGTTTTGTGTTCGCAACTGTTGGCAGAGCAGTCTGAAAGCAGACTGCAGCTATTATTGGTCGTACCGGTGCTAATTTGACGAAATTTGCTTAATGACCAACAATTTACACGCTGACCCCAATGATTATCATTATAATAATTCAGTAACCAGTTGGGCAACTCGAATTCAAACTCTTTGCATATTGACTTTACATGCGATTACTTTTTGCATTAATGTATTGTTGCATTTGAGCTACTCATTTCAAGATATTATGGCACTGCGGGGCTATAGACAGACACGGTAATAAGTTATTGGGAATCATTATCAAAACAATTGTAAATACAACATTGCGGTAAATTTTAATTTAATGAGAAATTGTAATTTATTGTAAGCACACAATGCTCGCATGTTGTAACAAAAACCACTATAATTTGCAACGAAAAAGCTTTACCTACTGTTTTTAATTGCAATGTGTATTGTATGGGCAGCTCTGTACAAGTGTACATGTTTTAATACACTTCCTATAATTACAAGCACAATCAGTAACAGTTGGCTTTATGCCCAACGGAAAATTAAGAAAACACTTGACGGGCACGACTACCACGAGTAAAAATTATAGCATAGTTCACAACAAGGTGCCTATTTTTCTAGTGTTACTTTGCTGTTGACAAGTTGACAAATGTTTAAAATTAAAGCGTTTTATTTTTAAATTATACTGGCAACTGGTGTTTATATATATTCAAATAAAGAATATTGTATACTTACTAACAACCCCTCCAATTTATTTATTAGTGTTTATGTTACGAGTGGGTTCACATCTGTCCCGCGCCCGCGTACGGGTGCATTTAGTTCTTATACCCGTCCAGTTCAGATTTTTTTTGTTTGTATTAAGAGTAGCGTTATGTTAAAACCCTTGGCCTCTTAATTCCATACTTATTTATGTATGAGAACGCTAGCTCTCTGTGTCACAGTATGATTATTATATAGCTTTTGCTGTCCTTGTCGAAATTAAAAACCAGAACAGCATTGCATGGCAATCGATTTCACGGGTGCCTGGACCACTATCTGTTGACTTAAATAGGATCTCCAGATACGAGTAGTATAAAAAAACTAAAGATGATTTACGAGATTGCCTTCATAAAAATATTACGGTTATAGTCACAACTCTTCATTACCTCTGTGGCATTAAACGTGATGCCATGTGTAATGTTAAAAATAATAAAAATGTACCTATTTATTATATTCATTCTCAGTAAAGTAAATTTATTTACAATAAGAATTACAATATACAAAATAAACATAATTATAGACTAAAGTAAATTAAATTAGTTTTTTATTGGTCTTTGTAAAATGGGATTTTTTTCTTGTTGTAAATTAGTTCAATTGACTGTTTAAAACTTTAGAAGATACGGTACTTCAAAAGATTTGCACATTTTTTTTAAAATTTAGTTTTATAAAATATTCAGTTAAAGAAGTGAAGCTCGACAGCAAACATCGCGATTAAGATCTTTGCGTACAAGAATAAATTTGTCCTCGGCCGTCGTCTGTTTGATCAACAGATTAAAAAGTCGACGAGAACTTCGGTAAATGGTGAATTTTAAATTATAAAGAATTCTATGCAGATATATTTTCTTGTAACTTTTGTTAGACACTTTGTATATTTTACATGAGAAAACCTATATTAAAATTTACATACATACATACATATGGTCACGCCTCTCTCCCATAGGGGTAGGCAGAGACTATGGAATTCCACTTTCTACGATCCTGGCATACTTCTTTTGCTTCTTTCAATTTCATAATTACTATCTTCATGCACGCTCTCCGGTTCTGGGTACTCTTGACCTGGCCTTTGGTTAAAACATCTCCGATTTGGTCGAAGTACATTCGCCTAGGTCGACCCATACCTGTCTGTCCATTCACGTCCGCCTTATGTATCTGTTTCGTCAATCTTCTTTCATCCATCCTTTCTACGTGCCCGAACCGAAAATTAAAATTTAATTGCATATTATTGGTTAACGAAGTGACTGGTGAAACATAGGCGTAATAATCACTTCTGTCTACCTCTTCGAGGATATAGACGCGATTAGTGTATAACTTTTCATTTTTATGGGATTGAATAAGGATTTTTACCGTTGGAATCAGTATAATACTAATGACTGCTATTTAGCTGTGATTAATTACTACTAGTAGTTACAACTTAGGTTGGAATCAGTTTTCTTACTGATTCTAACCTTGAACCTCGCAGATGCGTGGTCAGTTCTCGGATAAGAGTTAGCTTCGAATACAATAAAATAAAGACTATGTTCGGATGAGAAAGCGTATAGCTTGTCTTAACTTAACTATAAAATCCGATTGTTGGCTAAGCACTAGTTTATAGCTAAAACGACCGTTTGTTGTTATCAGACAACCGAGCTGACTAAAGTTTCCGATAATTCAAGTGCCCGATTACAGTCTTGAGTGATTACCCTATCTTTAAGGGAGGAATAAACGAATTATTTGTCACCCTTTTGTTGTTCTCTTGACTGCCTATTAACAAAGGCTTAATCGTCTAAATAGAGTTTTATACTAGGTACTTAATCTATGTACAATGTAACTTTATCTTTCAACATAAATCTTTCCTCTTGTTTACAGATTTGACTAATAAAGATTATTTATTATTCATGGTATAATATTAATTATATTTGAATTTCGAAACTTGCTAGTTAATCAGATCAACAAGTGTTGTCTTTTTAATAAAGCCAGTTTTATTATATTAACTGTTATTTTGCGGTCTTTTTTGTACTGACCGATTTTTAATGTTACCAAGAACTATTATGATTAAATAACAGATCCACATGACAGTCTGAATTTTGTAAAAACGCTCGCGAACCCAGACCTCGGTGCGTGTGAACACTGTGAAGCCCAAGTTCTGTTTGTGTCCCTTTATTTGTTCGGACATCAGTTACAAGCAAATATCATAATACTGATTCTTATGAACTGATACAAATACTGATACCGTGCTATAGTAAGCTACCTAGAAAATCGGGAATAAAAAACACAGCTGAAGCCGTAGGTATTAGTGAGTAAAATAAAATTTGGTAATATAACAGTAGCGTCCGACTACGCTAAAGGCTATTACCATTTGCATATAGCGAACCTTTGTAGGGATCACGCAGGCTCATAATCATTACATACTGTACGAAATTAGCCCCAAAAGTGCTCTACTGACTGCCACTACCTCTTTATTACCCTCAACGTGCCCACTCATGCTAATTCGAACCTTTGATGTGGTTTACAGTATCGGAGATTATTAGTATAGAATTAAATACGGTGAGACGGTGGATGCCCGTAGCTATTACATATGGAAATCTTTAGAAGGAACTCATCTGAGGCAAAGCTGCTAATCTAATATGTGGTATTAGTGTACGTTGCTTGGAGGAATTTCCAATATTTATCTTGATGATATAGGTAATATTATAACTATTCATAGTTATGACTAGCTGTTGCCTGCAGCTCCGCCTGCGTGTTATAGTTTTCTTGGTCACCAGTTACTGATTTATTATGTATAGCAGTTGCCCGCAGCTCCGCCTGCGTGGTACTCTAGATCGACATAACTTTTTATTTCTGAACCGATTGAAATAAAACAAACCTTAAATGTTAAGTTGAATAAACCACAACGCATTACTAAAAACCGCATTCAAATCGGTTAAGCCGTTTCTGAGATTAGCGTGTTCAAACATTCAGACAAACAGACACACAGATAAACAGACAAAAATTCTAAAAACCATTGTTTTGGGTACTATTGCATTCATAAAGCCCCCTACAACAGTTTCTCTATTATATCTTCAACGTACAGACATCGACCACTTACAATTTTATTATATGTTGATTGATGTTTTAACTAAATACGATTAATATAGATTATTTACTTCTTGTGCTTTAGTTAAAGTACGTAAAGTTCTTTGGACACATTACAAGAAAGGAGAGCTCTATTTAGATGTTGATCGAGCAAGGGCGCGTGGATGGAGGGTACAAGACTATGGGGTCGGTTCCCAAACCGCTGGATTGACCTCATCAGATCCACTACGCAATCAACCGTGGTGGAATGTGCTCGCAGTGCAAGTCGAAGACAGAAGTGGAGGCACATCGCTCGACGTGCAGCCGCCTTTGCCGACGGGAGTGACCGGGCATCCTAGTCCATCGGCTGCCACGTCCACTCTGCCAAGAGTGTACGACTAAGAAGAAGAAGAACTTGTTGTGCAAATGTTACCAGTTAGGCAGTTTTAATATAGTTAACACATGACATTATTAAGTGGAGTTTGATTTAAGGCGTTTGAAAATTTACAATGTAATTAAAATAGCTTTGTTTAAAATAAAAACTTAATACAAAGTAAATACTTTTAAACAATTTCTACAGATCGTAATAAATTGATTAAGCTTTGGCCTCAATTAACATCAACTTTACATGAAAACAAAATATTGGTCAGCAGTATGGGCGTGGCAATTGTCGTGATTTAAGTGACCATTTCACATTTACAGCTCTTGTCACGCGTACATTTAATAAATTGAGACATTTCGCCACGTAATATGCGGCATTTTAAATTAAACTTTGTTATTTATTGTGACATTTTTATAAGTGTTGCGCTCTTTGAACGTATTCAACTTTAATTTGTTTCGTTCTTTAATCAAATCATGATTTACTGGGGTCTTTTAATTTACGTTTTAAAGATAAAGATTACTACATCCGTAACTTGGTGGACAAAGTACTGAGCTTTAGTTCTGAAGGCGTGAGTTAAATACCTGGCCATCACACTTATATCTAAACCAATTTCCAACACAAGCACTTTTCAGTAACCTATATCGGTTATCAGGAATACGAGATTTTCGTAGTGAATTAGGTATTCTTTAAAATATCTTAAGCTTTACGAAAATCTAACAAATTGCCAATTTGGCTTGGTTCCAGTCTACCTTACCTGAACGATAAAATACATCTAGCTATTACAGTCTGAAATAGAACAGAAAAACAAACAAATCAATTTTAACAAGATTATATGTGAATTTTTATTAATTTTCAGCATAATAATATTTTACGTGGTTGGTGGACCAAGATTACTTTAAATGGAATTTAAGATTTAGTTATATCTTGATTTCAAGAAGCTACGATAATAAAATATTTATTGCAATTCATTACCGAACAACCAGTTTTAATCAGTGTATTTAGTTAGTAAACGATATTATAAGATTCAGCAGGTTATTAATCAGAGCAACACTACGGTATAGGATAAACCTACATGTTGAAACAAAACAGTATCCATTGAGAATACCCGTGAACCGCGAAATTGTCGAAAAAAAACTTTCCAAATCCATCACGAATCAAATGACACTTTGAAATTGTAAAGCTAACTGAAGAGCGAATTGGATCGACTGCGAAAACAATTAACGGGAACAGTCGACGCGAAAAATTGGAATAATCAACGGATGCCATGTTGAATAACGATCGGAAATTTAATAAATGTAATTTTTCAAAAGCTTCCATCTCCTGTGCCACTTATGTTTGATGTTCGCAATCGTATGAAAATACTGCTGACCGACTGACATGCTTAAAATAGCGAAACCACGGCTGGAAATTCCACATTGCATTGTTTGACGTTCCATTTTTAAATTTAAATTTTTGAATTTTTTTACATGCTGTAAATCTAGCAATAGTGTTTGGCTAACAGTTTCACCATAAATGCAGATAATGTAAGTAAGTATTACTAGTGGTTCTGTGAACCGTAGACTTCGGGAGCGACTTTGTTTAGAAAATTTCTTCTTCAATTTTCTTTATTACTCTTTCATTTGTCATCCAATCCAAAAAATGTCATTCAAATGTTATTCATTGTAAGCAAGGAGTGTGTCTGTAAAGTTTCATGCAAATCGGTAGATAAATACGGCCTCAAACATGATCTGACAGAACCCGTAGATGTAGAGGTACAGAATTCTCCTCAGTCTGCAAGTTGAAACGGAGACTTCGGTCGCTTCGCTCCCTCAGTCAATTAATTTTTATTTACAAATAAA
Organism: Nudaria mundana; assembly: GCA_963556515.1. Lineage (NCBI taxonomy): Eukaryota > Metazoa > Arthropoda > Insecta > Lepidoptera > Erebidae > Nudaria > Nudaria mundana. The sequence goes on from OY748298.1 coordinate 11,920,442, forward strand.
TATTTTTTATCCTGACCGACGGAATGGTCTTTCAAAATGCACGTTACACTTTAAGTAGGTTGACAATTAAGTTTTTTCATACCTAAAGCTTATATCTACGTTCTGATTCTAGATTCTAGATAGAAGCATTATCAACAGTCTTATCTTTAGAATAGCTAGCCGTAAGAAAGTTGAAACTGTCTTTTGATGAGATAATACTGAAGACTTAGTCTTCAATAGTTGCTGACTGACGAGTTCAATAGTAGATACCATGGTCATAGTCTGATTACCAATAACTTTGTATTTATTGTCACCTATATACTCGTAATTTATGCTTTCGATCGTCGGCACTTGGTGGAACTTATAGTAATACATTTTTGAAAAAATATTTGTGGAATAGTGTACAAGTGAGTTTTTTTCCAAAATGTATTGTCACCTACTTCTACGTTACAGAGTACTATTCCCTAATCTGTGGTTACAGGAAAATAATATATAATGATTTTACATTCTTTGACTTGTTAGTTGAATGAAGCGAGCGTAGCGAGCGGAGCTCCTTGTCAGATGACTCAAATGCAACTCGATGTGAAATTGTTTCTCGACAACTACCCAACCGATTTTCATGACCTTTTCACTCAAAAATCAAGCATTCTCAGAGGCAGGTTTTGTTCGAGACCGAGTTTTGATTTAGGACCCTCAAAAAATGATATTAACCAAAAAAAGTTATTGATATGACAATAGTCGCTTCGCTCAATTGCATGCTGTAGCGCAGTACCACGGCAGCGACCGCAGCTCCTAGTTATATATACCTGTTGTATGGTGTTCGCCACGACCACTCTAACCAGAGTGTCCGACTAGGAAGAATGATAAAGAAGGATATATAAGGTTTTCATAGATCAGATGTGCCGTAACATATCAGTGTAATGCTACCTCAGCATTGACCGCTGTAAAGAAGTATAATCAAAATCTTCTAAAATTTCATCTATGTAAATATGTATCATAAATTCTATTTATTTTTAATTCAATTACTTATATCCTTAAACTTTTACATTCTGAGTTAGAAAAGCAGTCATTGTCGTCGTAAATTGTATCAATATTTTAATGTCCTCTACCTTAGGTGCTACCCACTAACATCTGAACGATATCATTTAAATAGCTAATTATCTATGAAACTAATTCAACCAAGTATTCCTATTAATGTTTAAGAGGACAAAGTTACCGATAGCTACTCGTTGAAAGCCAGGAAATTGAGCATAACGTACCCATTAATATTTCAACAACTTCCTGACGATTAAAAGTCACGATTTCAGAAAGCTATTATCAACTTTATGTTATATTTAAAAGGTTCAAATTTGGGTGAATTGGTAGGCTTATAGTGAAAATCCGGCGTAAGGATGTATAAATAACGAGTATACTGTAGCTATGGGTATCTGAATACCCGAACGCATAGTCTCGCGCTCCCCAAATTTAAACTGTGGAAATTGTAGTATGTCATAGGGGATTGAGAAATCAGATGGGATTATGCGGTGCATTTTATATGTTTTGCATTTTGTTTCTTATGAATAATTATTGTTTTATATTAATTGGGAAACTCATTTATTTTAATAGGTACACAAGAAAGAAAATTAACACAAGAAGAAAACACTATTTACACTTACTATAAACTATACTATACGCACTAAAATCTACACTATATACAGGCGTCAAAGAACTCCGCATCCAAATCCAAATACCTAGTAATATAGGTATACTTATAAGTGTAATATAGGTTTAAGTCTAATCTATTAAACCTATTCCATAATGTATTGAAATCAGATGCATGGTTACAAGATTTAGTAGCTAAAGTCTTGAATTAAAATAATTGGAGACCTACAACATATTCCTGCTATTAAAATCATTTTGTTGCAAATGAACTTTTTGAACAATTTTGAAATAAAATATGAGATATTAAGTTCGTTTGGATTTCTTTTTGTAGGTTTTTTATTGGTCTTTATTCATATAATCATCTTAAGCTATAGAACTTCCCCATTATTTAGATAAGTAAGCTAAAAAAATCAGAATACTGCCGATAGTATTAAAAATAAATTAACTTAAAACAACGTACTCTGACCAGAACGCAGAAAGTGAAATCTCAAACTCTTCAGTGTCATCTGGTTGTACTGATTTATCTTCTACTTAATTGAATATTTATCAATCTACGAGACACTTAGGGCAGAATCAAAGCGGTAGTTGTAAACAAACGAAGAAAGTTGCGGGAAGCAACTACATCGAAGTCAACTACGACTTGACCCAAGTTCAATTATAAACTGAATGAACAAACTCTGGGAACAATCAGGAACTTAGATCATGGCGCTGGTATCGATACTGGGACTTTTTGTCTATATATTATGTACATAGTGAATATTAGTACCTGAACTGCAGAGATTTAAGTTTAGGGATTCCTGTCCTGAATCGATATTTTAGCAATATGATCTACGTTTTTTAAATCGATTCACTTCGATGTGATCTTTGTCCATACCGATTTGCATGAGATCGGATGTAATAAATAGAATGACATTATTTTTAACGTGATTCAGATTTTGGATTGAATGGGCGTTTTCACATTGCACGATATCGTCCACAATATCGTGACGATATTGTCACGATAATTTACATTCTTACCTTTAAGATATTGTTGCTACTTACGATATCGTGCAATGTGAAAAAGCCCAATAGATGATATACGATCCAAAAGGTCGACTAAAATCGAAACATCGGTACCTATGTAACATCGGACCTGGCTATTGGAGTTTAGGTTACATATTGGTTACATTAGTGCCCGGTAGCAGCAATTATAGGCTTGAGTTAAGACGCAGGGCTAACAAAATTAATGACAAAATGTGAATGTGTAATACACTTCTGCTTGCCTTCTCCGGAGGCGTGATTATACGTAGGTACCTAAGTCCGTATGATAAGTAACTACGAAAATTTAGTATTTTATATTGGTTTACATATGTGGGTGTCTTTGTCGACACAGGTGGTACTCCAAACTGAACTCCTGTATGGATGGAGGAGATTTATAATTTTACAATATGACTCACAAAAACTATAGCCTTGGGGCTGGTCTCGAACCAGCGACTGATCCCTTTCCAGGAGGAACGTTCTACTAACTGACCAAGACACCACTAGCCCGAGACATCTAATTTTATGATCACATATGTTAATATCGCGACTTACAGCGTCGTCAGAGCGCCATCTACCGGTAGTTGAGGAACTAACTACTATATACCATAGTCTTGGTCAGTTGGTAGAACGTTCCTCCTGGAAAGGGATCAGTCGTAGGTTCGAGTCGAGCCCAAGACTATAGTTTTTGTGATTCAAATTGTAAAAAAATGTAAGAAAAAGTTAGCACACTGCTTATAATATATATTTATAAGGGACATAGGTACTTACTTGGAAAATAAACTCTAAACTACAATTTGCAGGAGTATCACAAAATCATAACTAAACTATTTTAAACCCATTTCCAAATACTTAATTCATTATCATTATATACTTTATGCTTTCGATTGTAGGCAGTTGGTGGAACTTATACCACCTAATACTGTAAGTATTATTATTTTGAAATAAACTCACTTGTACAGGTCCACAATTTTATTCAAATAAAATACAAGAATTGTGGAACTGTACTCGTACAATTGAGTTTATTTCAAAATGTATAATTACATTACTTATTAATAATACAATGAAACTACCTTAGGGATTAAATTATATTAACATAGGATTATTATCCTCATTAGGAAAACATATTCATACACATAAATTCGTTCATAAACCAACATTTTAACATGTAGGCATATCTATATAGATTGTTCGACTAATTTATGAAAGTCCCCGTAAAGACCTCATTGTATGAATTCCTAATACGGGAACTCGATACTAAAAGTAGACCACTGTATTAACAATGTTAGCCGCTTTGGAAACTAAACCAACTAAAGTAAGAAACTACTTCATTTATTAATGTCTTTATGAATGGTCGTTAAATCCCTATATAACAAAGAAACACTGCAAACAATCCTTCATTCTTAATAGGTAAAGTAGGTATTACGTATCTCTAGACATTGTACGGCTGTTTGCAGCCTCGGTCGGTGGCGTAGTGATGTGTATGCGACAGCCGTCCCGGGTTCAAATATGTGTGTAATCCATAAATAGCAGTTTCGAAATTTGGGTATATTTAGTATGTACTCGTATTTAGAAATATGTAGAAGAAAACCTCGACGCAAAACCCTTTACCAACCCGTCTGGCCAGGCAGCGTGGTATTACGTTTGCTGATGTCCCCCCTCTTTAGTGGAGGCCTATACCCAGCATTAGGCGTCAAATGGGCTGAGATGAGACATTGTAAGAGAGAAACTACAAAGTTTACGCTATTTTCATATCGTTTTTTAATTTTAAGTAAACCCATATTTATTATACTGTTGGTATGTAGGTAACCATAATACCGGTATATTTATAAAGGGAACACCCAAATACTCCGAAAAACTTTATTCCGAATTTCGATGTTCCGATTTTCAAAATATTTTTATTCGAAACAAAATATTTTTATTCAAAAGTAAACAATCATATAGTTTTAAATAAGAACCAATTCCTGCCAGAATTCATATGTTGGTGTTTCGAAATATCATTAAGTCGGACTTTTTGTTATTCGATCTATTGAAGGTCGGTATTTTGAGAGTAGTAATTATAAATGTTAGGAATATTGAAATTTAGGAATTATAAAAATAGGAATTATGATCAATCGGAGTTGTCAAATTCGGAATTTTGAACCAGTCGGAATTATGAAAATCGGTATTTTGAAATTCGTATTTGTGACTGACGGAATAAAGTTATTCGTATTTATGTAGTTTACCCATTTATAAATGGTAAAAACAAAAAAGTGTCACGACTCCCAGTTTCCTATTAGAACATAAATTTCCCCGTTGACATTTAATTCAGTGGTACCAGCAACATAAATAATGTTGTAGACGTAAGATGATTATGCTGCTAGCTCCATGACAGACACAGAAACATTTTTAAACGCCTGAAGCAGTACAAAGCAATTTGCTTGAGTAAACAATCTGTACTCTTCATACCCAGAACTTCTTAAAATATCGTATTAGGTATGTTAAAAAACGTTACTTCGTGTAAAAGACGTACCTAGTATATTTATGAAACTTGGGGTAGATTCTTATCATAATAAATAAATTTAATGTTCTTTTTATAAGATCCTTACAGGTAGGAGACCTTTAGAAACTTTTCTTTTAATCTCCGTAATTTAAATTTAAATTGATTGGCCTTGACGGTTGAAATTTCTGTTAAGTAGTAACACACGGCTTACTATTACTTACTTAAGGATATTTATTCCAAGGTACAATCATGGACACTAATATGTGTAACTTGGTTAAACCTAATCAGCCAAACAAATTAATTTACCCAATAACCCACCAGTGACAAAATTCACACAGAAATGGCGACGGAATCGCGGTCCGACAATCAGTTAACCACTAAACGAGGATACTGGCTGCGAGAACACTCGAGAAGATAATCCAATTATCTGCGAGCAAGCTGAACAAGCGGCCAATTAGACACCAAAACTACAAGTGGCTACGCATTACCTTTATTAGTATAGTAGTATGAGGATCTAGCCAGTTACTATCTTATACAAGTTTTACTCCTTTGTATTCCCAGCAGCCGTTCAAGACTGCTATACTGACCTACTTATCCTTAAAAAAAATTGTATCAGCCCAAAAGCGGTGACTAGTGGACGTCCACGACTCTACGTACGAGTTTTTGTCTACCCAATCACTTTTCCTATTTGAACTTATGATTCGCAGAAAATTCGTCGAAAACAATTCGTCAAGATGTTTCGACGATACCAAATTTCAGCTATAGGTATCTGTCCGCAGTGATTAAACCGTGAAATAAACATCCTCTTTGTTAATGTTTGTTTTATTTTATAGAAGAATACTAGCTGCAATGCCGATCGGTAGGGGTTACTTGCTTTCCTTTTAACTCCTTCAAGTCTTTAAAATGTTGGACGTGATCAAACTCACGCCATTGAAACACAAGGTCAATGCCAGGGACACCAGTCTGCGGACGCTTCAAAATTTCATATTTTACTATTGGTAATATCGTATTTAATTTGGCAGCGATGAGATCTATAAATATAGCAATGTTCAGATGTATAACAAGTTTTTAAAATAACTCTCTTGATCTAAATAATATATTTGAATCCAAGAACTTAATAAATAAACCCTTGTTTTCAGTAGCTAATTACAAGATTAAAGACGTTGATCTACTCGTAGAAGCTAGAAATTGCCGGTACGATAAATCAACTCACACAAAACGAATGCGTTTGCTTTATTTAGAACCGGTGTAGGTGGAACATTCTTAGTTGATAATCCCGAAGGTTTATACCAGTTAAATTATACTAAACTCAGTTTGCTTTATTTCAATAAAGTTAATTTTACAACACGAGCTTAGTCTCTTTTGTAAATGAAGAGATATTATACTTTTTTTTTTTATATTTAGGTCGACAAATTGACGCCACCCGCCTGATGGTAAGCTGTGGCGACGTCTGGCGATTGTGGGCAACTCTCACAGTACACAGGAATACCATAGAGAGTGACCTTCAACTTGACGACCCAGTAATATGCCTCTTCACGCTTCGCTTAAAGAACCCAAGGTTATATGTTGGAGGAAACACGTGCGCGGGCAGGGCGTTCCAAGCCACCATCGTTCGGAAGTTGTATTTAGTGTTATTGAGCTCTCGACGTACGTCTATGCCAAGGATGTCTAGATTATCCTTCATTGGTAATGTTGCATTCTGAAGAGTGGGTAGGGGAAGGAAAGGGGATTTTTTCGCTGTAAATGCACACGCCTGTGTTTGCGGGCATTGAACTCGACCAAGTTCTCGGCACCCCATTGGGAGATACTGTCGAGGTTACGGTCGAGATCAGCCACGAGTCGTCGTCTCTCCTCCTCAATCTCAGATCGCCCCGCCGTCGGACGAACCGAGTAACTCCCGTGCAGTGCGCTGTCATCTGCATAGCAATGAATGATCCCGAGGGATAGCATATTATTGATATGCAGAAGAAAGAGAGTTGGTGATAGTACGGACCCCTGCGGTACCCCGACATTCACTTGCAAGAAGCGAGAAGCCTGGCCATCGCAGAGGACCCGCACTCGGCGCTTGTTTAAAAAGCTGGCAATCCAGCTGCACAGTTGAGGAGGTAGATCGCCGGAATATGCCGGAAGCTTGGAAAGGAGCGAAGCATGCCAGACCCTATCGAAAGCTTTGGCGATCCTCCAGGTATCGCATGAGCTACTTATTGATAAGGAACTCAAGCACCTTGCAAATGACTGAGGTGACAGCTATGGGTCGATAGTTGCCTGGATCGGAGCGATCCCCATTCTTGGGGATCGGTTGTACGTTCGCCTCTTTCCAGACCTTCGGCACGAGCCCTGTAGAGTATGACAGGCGGTACAGACGCGTTAGTACTGGAGACAACTCAGCAGCACATTTTCGTAACACCACCGCCGGAATGCCGTCAGGGCCACTGGCTTTCCGCGTGTCGAGCGACCGCAGCACTGCCCGTACATCACATTGCCTGATAACAATATCAGGCATAGTGTGGCCACAGTTGGCGATGGCGGGGGGCTGCAGGCCACGGTCATCGACGCGGGAATTAGCTGCAAATAGGTCTGCGAGCATGTCCGCCTTCTCTTGGGCTTTGTGAGCCAGTGATCCATCAGGAAAACGCAGTGGTGGCAGCGAGGGTTGGCAAAAATTAGACTGTACGGCTTTGGCCAGTTGCCAGTATCCACGGCTGCCCGTGGGGTGGGATGTGAGCTCCTGACCAAGCCGCGAGACACGCTGGGCATCCGCTCTCTTGAAGGCCCTCTTGCTGGATCTAGTGGCCCTATTGTACGCTGCTTTGAGGCGGTTAACATTCGGGTCACGTGCCGCCCAAGCCCTGACCCAGGCGCGATACGCCAACTGTTTTTTCTGGACAGCCTCGGCACATTCACGCCCGAACCAGGGGCGAGCTTTGCGGATGCTGGCGACATCAGTGAAAGGGATATAATATTCTATCCCTAGACTGATCTCGCCAGCAACGGCAGCAGCGCTATCCGAAGGCGCCTTCCCTACAAAGCAGCGTTGGCTCCACGGGACGGACGCAAAGTAATCGCGGAGACCGTCCCAGTCTGCCGACGAGTAGTTCCATAGTCGTCGAGTCATTTGCTTAGCACGAGCAGGCGGTGGCACTTGGAAGCTGGCGTGCACCACACAGTGGTCGGAAGTATCCAGTGGGGCGCGTACCGACACACTGTACTCGGCTGGGCGACTCGTCAGCAGTAGATCCAGTAAGGCGGGCGTGTGGTCTGACCTGTCAGGTATCCGGGTGACCCCCTGTACCATCTGGGTCAGCCCGTGGGAGAGAGCGAATGCATGGGCGGATCGTCCCGCATGATCGGTCCTAAGGGACCCCAGCCACTCAACGTGATGACCGTTAAAGTCCCCCAGGAAAACCAGGTCAGCGTTCGGGAACCGCATCTGCGCATCGTCAGCCATTTCGCTGAGGTATTCGAAAAGCCTTGTTGTCCCAGTGTCCCCTGTGTGGGAGCGGTAGACGCACACGTAGATCTGGCTCATAGAGCTGTGATCCACGTGCAGCCAAAGGACGGAGTAGGAGGGGTTCTCTAGACAGCGCAACCGGCGGCAGCAGACATCCGCCCTAACGAACACGCACACACCGGCTTTGTCGCGGAATTGTTCCTCAATGACATAACCCGGGTAACTGAGGTAAGACGTGTCGTCAGGGCGGCGTATCTGTGTCTCCTTAAGGAACATCACAGAAGGCCGTGCCGTCTCTAGGTGATGGTGGACGGTATCGAGGTTCGCATGGAGTCCGCGGATATTCGCGAACTCCACCTCAAAAGGAATCGACTTTGTGGGGTTTCTAGAGGCCGCTGTGCACCGTTTATAACTTTATTGCACTGTCATGATGAGATATAGGGAAGCGTGAAGACAGGGCGTCATTTGGTGCGGCAGTAAGTGACAAAGTGCAGAGGCTAGCTTCGTCTAGAACCGTGTGGCTAGGTCGGAGCCGACCCGCCGGACGGAAGGGCTCCCAAACCCCCCTGATGCAAGGCCGCCGCTACCCCACACCGGTTACCACCCGGAGCGGCGACCCCACATCAGGATTATGCGCAACATGTGGGGCAGCCTCCTGGGGTGATTGGTCCCAGGCGGGCCCCATGACTATGTTGCGGGCGGCCGCGGCAACGCCGTTGCTAAGGGTCTCCCTGGCCGGCGAATCGACCCACACCACCCACACTAGACTCCGCGTGGCCCCCACTGGACCCCTGCCTGCCGCACCATACATCGCCCTGGGCCCGGCAGTGCAGCTGCTGAACCCCTAACGCAACCCAGCCTGGGCTGGGTTACTTGGGGGGCTTTAGCACAGCTGCACGGTGGTACCCCCCCGGACCAACACTGTTGTACCACCTGGTATCCACGTAGGGGCCGAAGCCACCACATGGGTACCGTAATATACGAACCTCGTCCGTTAATCAGCAGGTGCGCCACTAGCAGGTGAGGTCGCTGGGGCCCGATAGATGTAAGAGGGGCCCCTTTGCACCCAAAAGCACCCACTAAAAGTATAGTTCCTATTGTATTAAGTTATTATGTGACTTTTAAACTAGATAACATGAATTAAGATTTGGGGTTCGAAATAGTTCAAATAAGGTGGCAGCACTTGCAATCGGGTTACTTAAGTTTTGGCATTGATACTTCTCGTGTTCTCGTAACAACCCTGCAATCAAATGGTACCAGATTTCTTATTGTATCCTACTAATATTATAACCGCGAAAGTTTGTGAGTATGTATGTATGTATGGATGGGTGGATGTTTGTTACTCTTTCACGTAAAAACTACTGTACGGATTTTAATGAACCTTTACAATAATATAAGCTTATACATCAGAATAATAAATAGGCTACAATTTATAAAGATATTGTGTGAATTGTTCAAAATATGACGCGGCGCGACGGGAACGGGAAAAATCAAAATTACCACGCGGACGAAGTCGCGGGCGACCACTAGTCAACTATAAAATACGTAATTTAAGAAAAATAGCAACTATTAAAGTCAAATTCCATGCGAATATTTTAAAAGTACCACATATATTATTTTATAAGAAAGCACTAACGTTGAACAAAGAGTTTTTGTGTTTTAAAGCTAAAATGCAGTCGACCTACATGCAACACAATGGGCCGATGTGTTTCGGTAACACAATGCGTCGCCATACCTCTCTACCCCCTGTTCAGGATTTCTTTGCGTAATAATTTTAGGGGCTTATTTTCGTTCTAAAATGTTGACTGTATATTTAAGTATTATTATTAAGTTTATCTATTGGTAAGTTTTTTATCTACTGTTATCGTCACAGTGCTTGTGAAAAATTGTGTGCATATTTGGTAGTTCTGAGAATTGGTCGTAAACTTTATTTTTTATTTTGTACAAACATGATGTTACAGAAAAGAGAAGAGGAATACTAAGGATAGATTAAAAACTACATAGGCACCACTTATTTCATAAGAAATCTCTTCCAGTGGGCCAAGGGAAGGAAATGCGTGGAAGAATAAGTTTTATGTGTGTATAGGTATATCATTCAAATATGCAAATAAATACACGTACCTACCGCAAATACGCCAGAATACGTAGGTCACACTATAAGTTTTGCGTAACTTAAAAAAACAACATGCTAAAACCAAAATATTATGTTTATTGCTTTTCAAAATACTTACTCTCCTTTACATTTTAAACATTTTTTCACGCGATCGAACCATTTTTTAAAATAGGAGGACCAAAGATCTGAAAGCATGTTTTCTACCTGCTGATTGAACGCTATCACTGCCTCTTCGGAGTTGGTGAAAGTGAAACCTCTCATCAAATCTTTGATTTAGGGGAAAATACAGAAATCACAGGGTGCTAGGTCGGGGCTATGTGCAGGATGGGTGACGAGTTGTACTTTTTCGGAAGCTAAAAATGACTTTGTTTTGTTGGCCGTGTGTGAAGAAGCGTTGTCATGATGTAGAAGAACGCGGCTTTTGGGTCGTCTTTCGCGAACTTTTTCTAACACCCTGGGTAAACTAATGGTAGAAAACCACTCGGCATTAACACTCTTTTGATCTTCAAGTGGAATTGTACGGATGAAACCCGTAGCTGAGAAAAAAAACGCGATCATTTTTTTACCAACGTGTCTCGCCTGCCTCACTTTTGTTGGCTTGTTCTCATTTTCAAACACCCATTCACAAGATTGCTGTTTTTTATCGGGTTCAAAACAATAAATCCACGTTTCGTCTCCTGTGACAATGTCATAAACAGCATTAGAATGTCCGTGGTCGTACTTCAGTAGCATCTGTGAGCATCATTCCACGCGAGCCCGCTTCTGCTCCGCTGTCAGTTCATGAGGGATCCAACGACAACACAGTTTCCGAACTTTCAATTCTTCGTGTAAAATTTTCTGGATTTGACTCATACCAATCCCCAATAGTCCTAGAATTGTCTCATAGGTAATCCCCGGGTTTTCTTCAATTAACCGCTTAACAGTAGCCACATTATTTTCGTTGACGGCAGTTGAAGGCCGCCCTTCACGAAATTCGTCATGTAAAGAAACTCGACCTCTCTCAAATTCAGCAAACCATCGCCTCACGGTGCTCAAACAAGGTGCATCTCTCTCAGAAGTATTTTGAAGACGAGCGGCACAGTCTTGCGGAGAGAGAGAACTTTTAAAATCATAAAAAATCATCGCTCTAAAATCTTTTCGACTTAATTCCATTTTCGTTGCATACGTAGGACTAAAAAACAATGTGTGATAAAAACAATTGACAAATGATTTCCCGCCAATTGTTTTTTTTATTATTAAGAAGGTTGCAACGTTTAAAAAAATATAACATTCGAAATTCAAATAGTTCCGATTAGCTAGAAGTGCAAAACTTTTAGTGTGCCCCATGTATACATACACATACATATTATTACTAATACATATAACAATACTAGTATATAGATATAAATACATAGTACTATAAGAATTATATTATAAACCTCTAAGTGATAAGGGTTACACCGTATAGTAGTTTAGTACAATGTTTACGAAAGGTACTGTGACCTACTTAAAACGTGAAACTATAATTACATAGAAATACATAGAAATGTATTGGGTATATATTTCCCATCATCATACCCTCCATGTTTAATTCCAAGCGCATAAGAGACTAAACTGTTAAGTTTTACAAAATTAAACAGTTTAGAAACGTAGTCCAAAATATATAAATACCTATGTAGATAAATAGGGTTGCTACTATTAAGATCTTCAGCTGTAAAGACGAAGTTGCAACTTGTATGAAACATAATAACATTTCCTAGAGTAAGTGAACAACGAAGATGTAGCAGATCAAGAGAATGTTGCATCTTAAGTGCAAAGCGTTGTCGTTACTCTTCCTATGTCCAAACAAACGGTTTGAGAACTTACAGGCTAGTTGAGGACGTCAGATAATACACTGCTTCATCCGAAATAATCACAGGTCATGCGTGAACGGCTAGACCGATTTCCGATGCCTTCTTTTGCTTTTGTCATTCTGATTATGCTGTAGGTATATTAGATGGTTTTTATGAAATATAAACATGAAAACCTTGCACATAACTAACATTAATAAATCTTAACGACCCCTTTTATTCTCAGATATTAATTTGTGAGAACCTTGGGATTTTTGAAATGCTACTCTCACTCTGAAATGATTCGTATTCGTTTCACCTACCCACTGAATTTTATTTCAATTTCCTAACAAACTAGTACTGCTAATATCAATCGAGCTGCTTAAGTGTTCATCTAAGTAAGATATACAGTAATACAGTCACGTAATAATTCACTAGTAACATCATTATTGTCGCTAAGCATAAATTCCTGGTTGAATAGTGTGCGTTAATGAAGTTCTCCCGGTAACAGGCAGAACGTGCTTCGAACTGATAAACTTTGTTCTCTATTAGTGGATATACTTACGTACTTGAGATTGTTATGTACCTTGATGTTCTGCATAACTTGGTATTGAAGATGATAAATGTAATGATGTAATAGTATTAATTAATAGCTAAATACTGTCCAGAATAATACACATACACACACATCATACATGCACACTCACACACCCACAATCTAGTTTCACTTAAGGCGAAAACAGAGGAATATTATATCGCCATTTTATCACGATGAGATTCTTCTGGGCTCAAGTGACTATCGATTAGTTTCCATTTCTAATTGGTACTTTGACTCCTAAGCTCGCAATTTTATAAATAATGTTATAATATAATCTCAAAGTCAAGTGATAACCACTGTAAAACAATAAAGATTACAGATGTAATTCCTTACTCCTAAAATACGTAAAATTACATATAAAATTGTACAAATTTACAATTTTATATGCCGCAATATTCACCTTACCTACGTGGTTATACAATATTGATCACAGCGGTCGGTTCAAGAGCTCTCAACATGAAGAGCCGGTCATTTGGTCATCAAAAGTACTGATGTAGACCTCGAGTGTTCCCTTTTAATGTTCTGATTCTGAAAAAAGTGGGTTCATTTGTAGGTTTTGCAAAGCACCCATTCTTTTAATTTACAAGAATGTATAATTAGAGTTAAGTGCAAGTAAAACCTCTTTGTTGCCACTTAGCGTTTTTAGTGACCACTCTCGACTTTGGTTGGTCATATTATAGGTACTTGTACATTGCTAATTTAGTCATGTTTCTGGCACAAAAGGGGATGCCTATAATAAGTTAGAAAAGAACACAATAGTTACACTGTTTTATAATTTTGGGCTACAACTTTTTCCTATAATTACCTTTATGAAATAAAAAATTGCAAGGGAGATAATTAATTTCAGACATCTGCTTAAACTCAAGACTATAATGTGAATAAAAATGATTAGATTAAAATTTAATATACCTCATTTAAAAGAAACTTCTCCCCAAATTACTCTGGCACGAAATTTCACTGCACAATTAGGGTAATTGAATACCCCGATACCTTAGTATAGCTTCCTTGATAAAATTAGTCCATAAATCTTTCCCCTATTGGTAGCGTTCACATCTCTGTAAACTTATCGGTAAATTTAGTAATTACTGCGCCGTTGAAAATCAATGTGTAGGAAATTTAATTTGCCCGCCACACAGAGGTGATTTTCAATGTGTAAGTGTTAGGGGAGTTGGGTTTTCGAGCTTCATTACTTTTTCTCAGCCAACAGTGGCATAAATTAATAAAGACTGTAGCTTTATATCAGCCGTAATAAGGGTAGTCCCGGCCCCAAAGTGATTAAATTCCTGTCAGATTAATCATGAAGTCATGCAGTGGATAAAGATATAATATCTTATACTATCTTTGTGAGTAGGTATTTCGTTTTACTCTCAAACATTCATAACCTTTTGGAGGTATAGTATTTTTTTAAATATGTTAGGATAATTCATTGACTAATTGACGAATTAAGCAAATGTTGTAGTGGTTTCATAATAATATATAATCATAACACAATATACAACGAAGTAGCATTACCTATGTATGCTGATATCTTTAAAACTAAGCAACAGATTTTGATGCGATTTTCACCAATGGATAGAGTGATTCTCGAGAAAGGTTTTTGTGTATTTAATTTGTTAAGCGTGCGAAGCCCCGGGCTTCCACTAGTTGCCACTATAGCAAAACAACACCTTTGTTTGCATTGAATAGGCTCCGAAACTGCAGAACCGATTTTGAAAATATTGTTTACTAATATGTAGGCTTAGATCAAAAATACTATAGATATTGGATTCAGTACAAATACAACGCGGAATCTTGGCATTCGAATACTATATAGGTAATTATTACAAATACCATCTATAAAATAAACTACTATCCCGTGGAAATTGGAAATTACAAAACTATATCACGCGGACGAAGGCGCTATATGTAGCTAGTAATATTCAGATATGATCTGACTGGCCTAGAGAAGGAAACCGCTATACCAATTTGTTTGGTCAGCGTGGAATATGTAGGCTGAATTCCGCCCCTTAAGGGGAAGGCGTATGCCCAGCAGTGGGCATCAAATGGGCTGAGATGCTAATGACAGTAGTTTTAACATTTTCTTATTCAATCCAAATTATCAGAACTTGTGTGCGTTCACCAGGCTCAGTTTCAAAAAGTGCACCAATTTAAAAAAAAAAAAAATCCCCCAACAACACAGAAACAACTTTCCTTTGTCCTATATATTGACTGAGATTGATTGTCAGTCGGCATGTGCTAAACGAGTTGCACGACGAAATAAAAGCAAATGTGCCTAACCCCTGTCGACATCCGTCACGAACACGAATCGTTTTATTGAACTTCACTACGACCATATTAACTTTCTTTGTAGTGTGTTTATTTTTTTTATTTATCAAACAATTTCTATCTGTCGCATTATGTACTTACGAATAACGAATAGTTAGTTTATCATAGCCAGCCATCCTATTAGTTAAATAGGACGCCAGCAAAGTTACGTGTGAGTTGTAGAACTTTACTAGACAACAGATTCGGTGTCAGGCGAGAACGAAGAATCGTAACCCAGTTCTTCCTTTTTAACGTTAAAAAATATTCAGCTCTAAGTACACCCGTTCCTTTTTCTCTACCATATCACACAGCAGACTTAGAACAATACGAAATGACAAAAGCCCATTTATTCGGAACTCCTTTCATAACTCAAGCAATACTTAGACTGAATACAAAGATGTTGAATTTAAAATTGGTATCATTAGATACGTTCTTGGCTTACTTCTAAGATAACAAGTATTGTTGAAAGTCTCTCGAGCTACCGACCCTTTTCGCACTTTGACAAGTCACCCGTAAAGATTGCTTAGATCCCTAGTGACTGGCCCTTAACTTGAAACAGCCTTATCGCCAAGATAGGATTAATTGCGGAAACACGGGGACGATAACGAGCCTGTTATAACTAGCTGAGCTTTGTGAACACCAGTGAGCTTTACTGCTGTTGTTGAGTGACTGTTTCGCAGTGGTTTTACGATATTTGGCACTATTCAAACCATTTTTATTCTAGTTTACTTAATAATTAGGTCAGCGCTTTTGCAGATGTTCATAAGTTTGTTGCATTTATAATGACGTCATCTGTGAATTAACCATTTAAAAATAATTGATCAAGTGTGAAGCGTCACATAACTTTGCATGGGTACGTTATAGACCAATACTAATTCTTCAATTATCACATGTTTTGTACACTGCCAACCATGATAATGCAGGATGCAGATTTTATTTAGAAAGAAAATTAAATATAAGTCCTAAAATCTCGTTAGAGCTGGAATAATTCATTTAGAACTGACTAAGTTTTGACCTGTGTTCTACCTCTACCTATTCCGTTGAAGTTAAATAGACTAATATACAGTGTATAATAGTGGCCAAACTTATTGCATTTGCATCACTAGGTACGCACCATATTATACCTACAATAGAAAATCAATAATTGACTGCTTCGGTGGCGTGGTCGGTAGTGCATCCGCTTTCGACGCCGGAGTCTCGGGTTCGATTCCCGGTCGGGACAAAGTTTGTCTGAAGACAGATACGTTTATACCAAAAGTCTGGATTATTACAAAATAATTACAAAAAGTGAAAAAGAGTATTTACAAAAAAATGTATTTAAGTATTTATATCAGTTTATCAAGTACTCATATCACAACCTCCGCAGTCCGGGTCTGTCAAGGATTGTATCAATTTTATATCACTCTGAAGTTTATTTGATATGATATGAAACTTTTAAAACAGACTTCTCATAAACCATAAGTTCGTAACAAAATAACCACAAACCATAATCACCAAAAGTTTTTATGAACAAAATAAACGTAAACATTGTAGAAACTTTTGTCACATAAAATTTCTCTAGATACAACACAGATAAGCTAATTTATTGGTCCAAATTATGTTATATTGGGGATAAAATTAGGTAGTCATTGTGAACTTTCTAACTAACAGGGTTTTCTGTGAGTCCTTTCAGTATTAAAGTCCTTATCACAGACATGTTAGTCGTAATGAGGTTTGATAGAACAAGGCATATTCTTATAAGAACTGCTGCATGCATATTAATCACGGTTGTTACTCCAAAGGGCCTTTCCCACCTATGGCCAGTAGCTTTGTTAGTTCCACTTACCTAGTGGTGGTGAGCCTATTGCCGCTTCTTTTGTTGAGAATATAATTTCCGCTGTGCCGTAAAATTGTCTTTGGTAAAATTATAATACGAGTATGCTATACTTGTGGCTCATACACCCGCGTCGTGGTACCAACAAGCCGCTTGTTAACAAATCTCTGTACAATTAACTATTCCAAAGAATTAACTAGAGTAAAGAGCAGATTTTCTAAGCTTGTTTATTTTTACAAAAGAGATTTTATATATTCTATAGTTAACTTTTAGGCTAACCCTACACTGATAGAGCCACAGGTACCAGTAAAAATTTAAATTAACAAATAACTTCTACATGTTAGACTAAAGTAAATAAACCCGGCCAAGTGCAATTCGGGGTCGCGCGCGAGGGGTTCCGTATCTGGGTTCGTCCTACATTACAAAGACCTAGTTTAGTTTGATAACTCAAAGAATTCATCGGTATCTATAATATTTATCTTACATGGATCTTTTACTAACTATAGGAGTGCAAAAATTATCAAATTATCCCTCTAATTTATTATACGAACTCATTATGCACGGACAATTTATTACAATACAGAGCCAAACACACTGCGTTTAGCGAAATCCTATTTCGACAGTCTCGGAAATGACGGAGAGAATTTGCATGGCTGATTGCCGTCCGCTGCTCAATCAAGGATATTTAACAAAATTAACTAATTGAGTGAACGTTCCACGAAGCGCCCCCTCGCTCTAACTTGCCGACGGTAATTTACTAGAAAACAGAAAACCAACGTATCGGGGAAACCTAATAAGTGGTAATAAGATGAAGCTGTACACTCTGGAAACATTATTGGTCGCTGGTATTTAATTTTGTTGGTTTGTTTAAGAAATAATTTATTAGATTGGTTTAGGTTTGGTTAAGAGGATATAAAATACGATATGAGTGAGATCTTGAAAATTTCTTTCTGGAGATATTTTACGTTGTTTCTGTTTCTTACGCTAAACAACCACCGCAGTCTGACAAGTAAGTACTAGTTAAATAAATAATAAATATTTCGGACATTTTCACACAACGTCATCTAGCCCAAACGAAGCTATAAGCTTGTGCTATGGGATGTAGAGAACCGATAAACATAAGATATATACATACAACGGAAAATACCCAAACTCCGAAACTAACATTTGTGGATTACACAAATATTTGATTCGACCTGGAATCGAACCCGAGACTCCGAAGTCGAAAGCCGATGCACTACCGACCACGGCACCGAAGCAGCTTAGAAATATAGACACAATAAAACTAAGTAAAAATTGATTATTACCAGAATTAAGAGATCTTTTTCTATAGAACTAGGTTGGCTTGAGTGTAAAACTAGTAGGTACATAAATTATACAAGAGATGATTCTACTTAGTGCTTCTGTGCGTCTATTCTCTATTATACGTCACACTATTCCATTGTTTTCAGAGATAATGCTAATTAAATTTTCAAAACAATGAAAATAAACTGTCATTAATTTTCAAAGTTTATTGTTATTGTAGTTCTTATTACATTTTGGATTACAAAGCCTATTAATTACTTGCCTTCAGGCTAGAGTTGTTTCAAAACAAACTCTAATTAGGTGATTGAGTTACAAAATTGTCCCTCTCACAAAACTTTCAAGGCTATTGTTATACGAGTACCTAAATAATTCAACAAGTTTCGACGAAGTACTATTACAACGTTGTTTTTTAAAAGTTAAAATTATTTGTTGAAAACATCGTGTTGAATAAAGTTTTGTTAATACATTTCCACAATGGCTTAATGAAATGATCGTTCAGTTAATAATAAATCAGAATTATTATGTTTGAATTAAGTAATGCTATGCTTATCTAATTATTAATTGAATTTATAATATACTAGCTGATCGCCGCAGCTCCGCCCGTGTGATTTAGTTTACTCGTTCCCGATTCACGTGGGAACACTTTACCGGGATAAAAAGTAGCCTATATTACTCAGGGTGAATGTAGCTTTCCAATGGTGAAAGAATCTTTGAAATCGGGACAGTAGTTTTTGAGTTTATTCATTACAAACATACATATCTTTCCTCTTTATAATAGTAGTAAAGATATAGACTAGCTGGTTAGGTAGGTACAGCGGCTTCGCTCGTGTGATATGGTTATCTTGTTCTCGCCCGTGGGAACACATTACTGGGATATAAACTGGCCAAGTGCGAGTCGGACTCGCGACTCACAAAGGGTTCCGTACCAAAACGGAAAAAAACACGTTTGTTGTATGGGAGCGTTTAATATTTATTTTATTCTGTTTTTTAGTGTTTGTTGTTTAACAGGCAACCGAAATACATCATCTGCAAATATTTTAATTTTCTAACTATCACCGTTCATGAGATACATTCCAAGACAGACGGACGGACGGAAGGACGGATGGTTGGACAGCAAATTCGGAGTAATAGGGTACCCGTTTTACCCTTTGAGTACGGAACCCTAAAAAGTAGCCATTGTTACTCAGGTAAAAAAATTAAATAAGTAGATACGGAGCCTCTTGAAAGACAAACAAACAATTAAATCTTTCCTACTCATAATATCAGTTTCTCCAACCGTTCTTTAACATATTTCTAGGACTAAAATTCTTCATGGATATTAATTCGTACCATAGTTTCATAAATTGTTTAACCAACAAAATCTTTTTATCTTAATATATTATAATACCCTAAATGTTTAGATAAATGAAGTAACAGAAACTTTAATACTTACAGTCTTTGGAGGAATTCCTCCAAAGACTGTAAGTATTAAAGTTTCTGTTTATCTTTTTATTTTATTTATATTTAATTACGCATTACAAAGTAAATTAGGCTAGACAAAATTTACACAATGCTGAATTAGGCCTGTTTCTCTGTGTAAATATTTATTCAAGATCAAAGGTAAATATATATTATTTATGAGCATGTACCTACATTTTAAGTTGTTCTAATCAAACTCCCTAAGAAAAGTGACGGGTTATCTATTTTGTTAATTTTTTTCGAAAGTACATAAAACCTATTTAGGAGAGCGAAATTAGTGCCACTTCGGTGGCTGGGAATAAAAAAAAAGGGTTTAAATATACTTTTAACTAGCGGACGCCTGTGGCTTCACCCACGTGATATAGTTTTATGGTTCCAAATTCGCGTGGGAACACATTTTCGGGATAAAAAGTAGCCTATAGGTATTACACCTTATTACATAAGCTATCTGCCAGTGACATTCGGTTCAACCATTCCAGAGATTAACGGTAACAAACAGACAGACAGACGGACAGTCAAACAGTCAAAACATTTTTTAAATACATGTTTTATTAAAGTGCTTTTGAAAAAAGATGTTACTTTGAAATTACATAGAGACAGTTCAATTTTATTTATCTGTTTAGACTAGAGTATGGATATGGATGTTTTCACTATTGTTACAACTCCCTTCTTGCCCCTTTCTAATTCTTGATGAAAATTTAGGCATATTAGACAAATAAATTCGATATATTTGATGTGTTATATATGTATGTGTATGTATATGTATTTATATATTATATGTATGTATTTATGTATATCAATGACTGTTCTTGAGTCTTTTATCAGGTTGTGGAAGCTGCCATAGTTTGATGATCGGGAGTTGTAGATTGACTTTCATTTTGTACACTACCCCGATCTCACATTTAATGTCAATTCTATCCATCCTAAAGTTGCCTGGAAGAGATCGCTCTATGCGATAAGGCCATCCATTGTATAATTTTTCTAACCGTATTTTTTTATTTAGATTAAGTTTGTGCTTGAGATGTACAATAAAGAATATTTATTTATTTATATACACTAAAATAGTGTTCCTTTAGTGTTAAAGCACTAGAAATGTCAACCTAAATATTGTTCCAAAATGTATTTTAAATAAAGTTCTGGCGCTAAAATGTCCTTTTTGTTACAACTCATTCGACCCTTGACTAAAAACGGGAATAGTAAATTCGATTGTCTGTCGGTAGACGCTAGCATAAGATTTATATCCTAGATGAATGATTGGTATTTCGATACGAACCGCTTTGAGATCGCCAAGACAAAGGCGATTGGAATTCTGATTTAATATTAGGGCCTGCTATTTAAAGTCTTTGATTAATTAATAAGAGTACAATTCCTTTGATTCAAAGAAACGAAGTAAGATTAAAATTTTTATTACAGATTTATTGTTCAAAATTATGTTAATTACTTTACATTGATATTCCATGTATCTTTGGAATGTGCAGTGCATTTCAATACACATGCAATTGAATTCAGAGAGTTAAATCTATACCAATACTAGCTGTCCCGGCGAACTTCGTAACGCATTTTTTTTCATAAACTTTACTGTCACGACTAAGGGTTATTAAAAAATAGGGGTTGGTGATAGAAGGGTGAAAATTTAGGGTTGTATGTATTTTTAATACCACATTACTTTAAAAAAAAAAAAATGTCCAAGAAAAATGTTAGGGTTAACAACCCTTATCACTTAGGGGTATGAAAAATAGATAGTAGCCTATTCTCAGACCTTAAAATTTCATAAAAATCGGTCGAGCCGTTTCGAAGGAGTATGGTAACTAAGTAACATTGTGACACGAAAATTTTATACCGGGAGTTACGTAAGGGTTATTTCAACCCGAAGCCAGCACCATCAGCTGGTCGACCAGAACCCGTTTCGATATGTCGCGACCGCCAGGGAAGAAAAAAGTTCATAAAAAAACATTATTACCGAATAAAATACACACTTGTTTAAACAACACTAGCTAAAATCAGCTGCTTCGGTCATCGACATCAAAATAGGTACAAATAATGCGCGCCTGTGAAAAGCCTCCACTCCTGGTAGGAACATTTTGTCTCTGTTTTGCATCAAGCGAAGCGAACACGAAGCGCTCGGTCGAGTCACGAAGTTTCCTAGAATTTTATTTAAAATCATTTAGCAAGGTCACATAACAGTTCAGTTGCATTCTTTGCTTTGTGCAGTGAGGTAGCTAAATAATTGTTTAGTGTGTTAATTTGTGAGTTGTGTCAAGTTGTATGTGATAGTGATTGTGTTGTGTAGTAATGGCTCTGAGTAACGAAGAGTATTACGAGATGATGCTTTGTGTAGGAGCATCAGAAGGCAATTTGAGCGCTGCCCGGGAGTTGTACCTACCGTGAGTTTTGATACCTAAAAATACTGTGTACGCAGTCGAGTCGAAGCCGCATTTAGCACTGTTACACAAGAAATTAACCTTTGCTGTAAACAGGTAAGATTTTTCTAAAATTGGGGACAGAGATTTTACTATCACTTGCATGTGGTGCACCTGTCGAACCACGGAAGAGGATCTGGGGAAACATAACTATGTGTTCGTCAAAATTTTATTTACATAAACAAAAATGATCCTTTAAGGACGCCCACACCACGGCGACGCCCGCGCCACCGCCAAGGGTATTGTACATAGGTACCACGCGCTCATTGTCTAGTTGTAGCTACGTCAAGCCGTAGCGTTGGGACACGTTTGTTTTGATTTGAAATATCTTTTTAAATTTTTTAATGAACTTTTTTTTTCTTCTTTGGCGGTCGCCATATATCGAAACGGGTTATGGTCGACCAACTGATGATGCTGGCTTCGGGTTGATATAACCCTTTCGTAACACCCTGTATATTGGTCTTTACCTATGAAATTGCCGTTTTGTATGAAAAAAATTAAACGATTTTTTTTCATGTATATTTTATTTGTATTAATCGAAGTAATCAACCATGCAATCAATGCATCTTTGCCAACGCAGTGGCAGTTTATTGATGCCCTTTTTAAAGAAATCAGCTGAACGGGAGGCAACAAATTCTTCAAAGGCATTTTGTACTGCCTCTCGGGTATTGAATTTCTTTCCCGTCAAGAAGTTATCCAAATTCTGGAAAAAGTAGTAATCTGTAGGTGCACCTACAGACTACTACTTTTTTACCACCATACTCACCAGACCTTGCAAGGTCTGGTGAGTATGGCGGATGACAGAGAGCTTCCAACCCCAGTTCTTGCAACTTGGAGACCGTCTGCTGTGCAGTATGAGGTCGCGCATTGTCGTGCAGGAT
The DNA here is from genome assembly GCA_963556515.1 of Nudaria mundana. Classification (NCBI taxonomy): domain Eukaryota; kingdom Metazoa; phylum Arthropoda; class Insecta; order Lepidoptera; family Erebidae; genus Nudaria; species Nudaria mundana. The sequence goes on from OY748298.1 coordinate 11,943,712, forward strand.
TAGCGGAGACGAGCGATTGATCAATGCTGGTTGGAGATGTGCCAGCTTTTCCATCATTGTGTTCAGCTCTTCACAGTACACATCTGCAGTAATGCTCACCCCGTTTGGTAAGAAGCTGTGATGAATCACACCGGCGCTAGACCACCAAACAGTGACCATCACTTTTCTAGGGGTAAGTTTTCATTTAGGTGCTGAACCAGGATCCAACCAACTTGCTGAGCGCTTGCGGTTATCAAACAAAATCCATTTTTCATCGCAAGTTGTTACTTGCGATGAAAAAAACGCATTGTTATGCGTTTCAAAATTCATTCATTTGTGTGTCTGTTGAGCAATGCAAGGCATGTCTCGACGCGTACTTAGCGCTGGCGATCATTGAGTTCGTGGGGCACCCATTTGTCAAGCTTTTTTACCTTACCAGTTTGACGCAAATGGACCAATATTATTTTGACGCTAACGTCGAAAGCCGATGATTCACAATCTACGGCTGAATTAGCAGCAGTGCTAATTCAGCCGTAGATTGTGAATCATCGGCTTCCACAATCACCTTTAATTCGTCATTGTCGACCAAAGTCCAAACGGCCATTTCATAGGTAAAGACGAAGAAATATTTTATGGTTTGTTTGTTTGAAGCGAATAGGCTCCGTAACTACTGATCCGATTTTGAAAATTCCTTTACTGATATGTAACTACATTATCTCTTATTATACTCTTTATCCCAGTAATGTGCATCGGGAACCGGGAACGAGAGAACTATATCGCCCGGGCGGAGTCGCAGCGATCTGCTAGTGTTTTATATTTATTCGATATTGGTTGTTTTAAAGGTTTCGAAGTTTGAAATTTTGGTGGTACGTGAGAATTCAAATCCAATAAATATAGGTTCCAAATATTCATTGTACTGATTCAGGCAAATACCACGCTGTGGTTAATTATATCAATAGAACCGCAACACAAATTTCAGTTTGTGATATTTTGTACAAACCACTGCAAAATGCTTAAAGCTGTAATGAGTGTTATTAACGAAAAAGATAATAAATTTACTACTAGGAATTTTATTACTAGGTACCTAATAAATAGGTATAATGTATGCTAGACATAAAACCTTTCTGCTTGTTTTTAATACATTGACAACTGTCGCTGTAGAAAACTATTTGAAAATATCATTGAGTGTTAGTAGGTAATGAAAATGTGTGGTTATAGTTATAGAATTTAGATAATGGTTTGATTGTGTTTATTTGGATAAATAGTATTCATTAACCATGAGGATCGTCTACATATAAAGATAAGTTTACATACATTTATAACTTGTTGTTACGGTCTTACCAAATATGGCTAGTAAATCGAAGAACATGACGTTGGATGAAGGTGAGCGTTGCCATGTCGCAAGGTGGCCACTGGCCACTCTAAACCTGCATGTGAGTCGCCGGTCTCAGTCGCCTGCGCCAAGTATTCGCCACTTTATCTTTTCTCCCCACTTTATATAGATCCCTTGCAAGTGCTTTTATTTAGCCAACATGACACCACCCATTTTAAATGTGACTCTAGTCGCTATACCTATACATAGTGCAAATGGTTACATGTAGGTATAAAAGCTACAAAAAGTAACTACCAACAATGTTAGAGAATGCTGTTCTCATTTTTAATTTATATTATTATGTACCTACTTAATTAGAAAATGAAATATCAAGATGGCCGCTTAGTAGGTAATAATTCTACTAATATAATAAACGCGAAAGTTTGTGAGTATGTATGTATGTATGTATGGATGGATGGATGTTTGTTACTCTTTCACGTAACAACTACTGAATGGATTTTAATGAAACTTTACAATAATATAGCTTATACATCATAATAACACATAGGCTAAAATTTATAAAGATATTGTGTGAATTGTTCAAAATATGACGATAAGTGTCAAGTAAGTAGGAAGCGAAGATGACAAACCGAGTGCGCGATACTACGGGAACGGGAAAAAAATTAAATTACTTACCACACGCACTAGTCATGTATAATATTGAGACGTTTCGACGACGGCGACGATGCGCGATATGTTCCATTATAATCATTTTCATTTCAATCATATTTATTATAATAAGTTACATGTAAGAACATGTAACTTATTGTAATGTTAAGAAACATTAACCTCTTAATCTCATCATCGCTGAGAGCAACTTATTAAGTAGTTAACCTAAAGTAAAAGCGTTTGAGCCTCCATCATCCTGGACATTATGTAGCATGACTAATTTTGCAATTAATTCAAAGCCGCAACAAGTTTACTACAACTATTCTTACCCGTGAATTTGTGGGTAGACGAAGGTATTCCCTTATATTAATATCAAATGAATAATTTACGCGTCTTCGTTTAGTTACGTTTACCGCCTTTCAAGTTAGTATTGTAACGTAATGTATACTATTGTTTCATACATACATACATACATACATAACATCACGCCTCTCTCCCAGTGGGGTAGGCAGAGACCACGGATTTCCACCTGCTACGATCCTGGCATACTTCTTTCACTTCCTCAACTTTCATTAATGTCTTCATGCATGCTCGCCGGTTACTGTTACTTTTAACCTGGCCTTTATTTAGGATATCTGCGATTTGGTCGCAGTATGTTCGCCTTGGTCGACCCTTAATAGCTTGTCCATTCACACTCGCTTCATGTATCTGTTTTGTCAATCTACTGTCATCCATCCTCTCTACATGTCCGAACCATCTAAGCATCCCTTTTTCCACCTTGGTTACTACATCTTCTGACATACCACAACGTTCTCTTATCACACTGTTTCGCATTTTGTCCATCAGAGTCACACCAACTATACTTCTCAAACTTCTCATTTCGACCGCATTTATTCTACTCTGATGCTTCTCCTGCCACACCCAACATTCACTACCATACATTAGTGTAGGGATAAGCGCTCCTCGATGCACAGCCATCCTTGCCTTATGAGACACGTTCTGGCTGTTCATAAAGCTATATAGTGCCCCATTCACCTGATTACCTGCCACAACTCTTCGCTCAATATCACTGTCATGCCTTCCATCTCTTGAAAACTTACATCCTAAGTATACAAACTCTTCCACTTGTTCCACTCTTTCTCCTTACTCACTATTGTTTCAATCTAGTTAATAATGTTAAATATAGTCCGAGACGCCCAGGACTTTAATTGGCTGTGTCACAGCGGCTGGCATGTAAGATTTTGTTGCCTGTCATCAACATTTCATCGCAATGCAACGGGATTAATTTATTTTTCAAAATTGCAATATAGCTGCTACTTTTTGTTAAATTCATTCGGCCATTTTGGACATAATCCTATATGTGTGCCCGGTGACGGCAATAGGCTTGCCTCCTATTACGTGGGACTAAAAATGGCAAATTGGCAAATTGTGGGTATGTAATGCACCCTCTGCCTACCTCTTCGGGGATATAGGCGTGATATGCATGTGGGTGTGTGTGTGTGTGTGTGTGTGTGTGTAATAATGTTAAAGTGAACGTCAAAGTCCTAAATTGACTCAACTGTGAATTACTTATTAAATACTCGTACATTTTTGGTTTTGATCAAGGTACCGACTTTTTTAATGTAAGTCAAAAATGTTATGCCTTCTATAGATTTAGTAACCGTATTTTAAAATAAGTACATATATTGTGTACCTCCATCATAAAACACAATAAATAAGATACACTGCACACCACAGCATGGCGACTGCACTTGACGCAGTAGCAGCAAATAACCTAATAGCTGTCGTAAACATAGTCGGCGACTTGTGACATGAATAACTCGCATTTAGACTAAGTATCACAAAATATCTAATCTTTGACTCTGACTATATAATCTTTGACTCTTACTCAGAGTTCGATTTTTGCTAAGCGCGAGCCACCAGCCGGCTTTTTAGGTTACCTCTGGCGCTCCGTAATAATAGGGACGCTCACATACCGAACAACGTTGCTTCTGTGTGGAACTATCAACTAATCAAGCATAACCTTGACATTGGCAAAATCATCGACGAACATCGATGGAGCCATGTTTTTAAAAGAAGAAGGAGAAGACTCTTACTCGTAATTTCTAGGTAGTGTAACATTTAAAATACGACATCCTAGAGCCGACGGAAATCGAAGAACATAAATAAATCAGACCATTCAATTAAATGTCGTTCTCATCACCTTTTACGTTCTCGTTACAGTTGATGTCACATTATTGTTTTGAACTATACCGAATGTATTGAATTACGTAACAAAATGTTAAGAAATTATAGTCTAAATTGGTAATTCTCGCCGTAAATGGATACGAAGGTGGAACATCAATAAAGTACGACATGGACATTACATTTTGTTCTATTTCGCCCGCATCATTTAATGTGCGCCTAACAATCAAGGACATGGCCACGAGGTGATTTGGTACCGCCACAATGGATGAATGACGCGTAGGAATTTAATTCAGACTAGACGTTTTCCACAACTTTGTCTGTCTTAAAATTTTAAGGAACACACATATAACATGTAGCTCATGATTACTAGATATTTTTTCATATTCCGACTTCGTTCTATTAGCCTCGGAAGAAGAACGTAAGCTTTAGGATAACATTTATTTTGTACTTAATTACTTCCTTACCTGAACTTCAAGAGTTTCCTTATTATTATTGAAACCAAAAACCAATCATTCAAGATAAATTTACCAATATAGACGCGCAGTTTACAACGCACAAGTTTATTTAACATATTTTCTATCTCTTCTTTGTCTATTTTGTAAGACTCACATTTGCGCGTGTTGCATGCTTTCTTCAAGACTTTCAATGAACTGGTTTTATAGCTCATTTTGGTGCAGTTAAGATTAATGTCGTCAGACGCAAGCTTCATGAACCAACTGGCATAAATGGTGAATGGAATTACGTGGAAACTTTTTGTTTGTGTTGAGCGAGCTTTATTAGATTTTATTATATTCAATGAACATAAAATCATAAAAACACCATAACTTAGAACCAGTCTGATGACTTTTCTTCGATACAGTAACTAAATAATCATCATAATATTCAGAAAGTATTTCGTCGCCTTGGAACTTTCCAATAGGTGCCTTAATGATTTCGAACCACTTGACAACTAAAAAACTAAAACTAAAAAACTTTAAAAAATGAGTTAAATAATTTAAAGGCAGCTAAGGACACTCGTCAAAGCAAATAAGTTGAATGGGAATAATAGAGAATACTCAACAGCCCATACCCGAGGAAAGGAGTAGGTACTTATTTCTGTTTTTATATTTCATTATTGGCCCTCTCATCTCATATTGCACTCCATACGGATTCATAGAGGCCGCCATAAAAGATTGAAACGTGAGAGGGGCATTTGAATGGCGTAATTGCAAGTGCACATTTTTTTAATTCAATTCCTGTCGGCATCGGCAAAAGCTGGAATGCACTTCATTGATATCGTTTTAGAGTAATGAGTTTTTTCATAAGGCCTTTGTTTGTATAATGAAATATTGTGGTTTAGACTTTGCATAGCTACGAAATGAATAATATAGAATAGTTGGTTAGTAAACTTTGCTGTAATGGTTTTGAAAAGGCTTGTAACCTATTTGTTTGTGGTTATTTTTGATCTTGCTGCACAAACTTGTAACCGCAAGGCAACCGCAATTTTCTATGAAGCACAACCCATGATATCTAAGTTCTGTTGTTAGACTGGTCGGATTTTTAATTTAGGGCTCCAACTACCACTAACGACTGTCATAGATGTTTGTATTACAACCGGAACCGACGGCTTAACGTGCTCTCCGAGGCTCGGAGGGGTCTCAATGTCTTAATAAATGGTCACCCATCCTGACCAGCCTCACCAGATGTTGCTTAACCTTTGCGTGTTAACATTGTCTATTACCACTAGACCTTAGATATTAAAATTCATTTTATGATAGGTAAATAGATCCTATCCTGTATTAATAATCAAATATAACTCATACAGAAATCACAATTCTATGTGCATTGATGTTATGGCACTTTATATGCCCGAAGTGCAAAAACACCAATAAAAAATCGACTAAGTGCGAGTTGGACTGGCGCACAAAGGGTTCCGTATCAAAATGGCAAAAATATCACGTTTGTTGTATGGGAGCCCCCTTAAATATTTATTATATTCTGTTTTTTTTATTATTTGTTGTTATAGCGGCAAAAGAAAAACATTATTTATGAAAATTTCAACTTTCTAACTATCACGGCTCATGAGATACAGCCTGGTGACAGACGACAGACGGAAAGACGGACACCAGAGTCATAGTAATAGGGTTTCCCTATACCATGAATGATGAAATACATTGTCACAAACGCTTATCTAAAGAAACTAAGCAAGCAAAAAAGATAACTAAGGTATCACTACCTAAGCCCCTTGTTCCAAACATCTCGTCAAAATACTCAAACAGATCCGATTACTCACTACACCTTTGAAATCCTGACACGTAGGTACACTTAACGCTAATAGAACATTTGGTCTATCATTTGGAGTAAAATAACGGGTCGCACGTTTTCTCACCCAGGGAAAACTGGAGTTTAGTTAATATATTGTCATACCCGTGGGAATTTGAACCTTGGTAGCGAATTTAAGGGTTAATGATATGAGAATGTACTTAAAAATGTAATAAGTGTTAAGAAATAATTTATTGTTGAAGAAGTAAAAGAAGTATGAAATACATAGTTTATGTAAAAGAACACGTACCTAGATTATATTTTATAAGCAATTTCTCATAAATTTTACAATATGAATCACAAAAACTAGTCTTGAGCTGGACTCGCAACTGTTCCAGGAGGATCGTTCTACCAACTGACCAAGACACCACCCCATATAACTTATTTCCTGGCATGTAATTGTTTACTAAACTTACCATTAGAGGTCGTAAGTTTGAACCCCAATAGTCACACTGACTCACTTCATGAACACCCTTGGTATATGATAGCATCTTAAAAATTTAAAAGCTGACAACTGAAACACAAATAATAAAAATAACTCAATATAACCTTCAAAACGTTAGATTCTATTACATTTAGTGCACTTGTGAATATAAATGGTGTTATTTTGAACCCAAATGGTTATTAGCCTGTCAGGATTTTTACAGGAGATGACGAGGAAAATGAGCAATTACACGAAGGCGGTGGCTCGACTTAAACGCCTAATGAAATTTAGAGTATGCCGAATGGAAAATAACAACTACGGAGAGGGCTTTACTAACTAAAATATTTTGCTCTGAGATTTTTTTATTACTGTTATTTTATCTTTGAATTTTATACCTTGATTTACCTGTGACTTCATACATACATACTTTACCCGGAAGAAACACCGGGACTCTACGAAATAAAATCGTGACATAATTATGTTAATAAAGAATAAACTTCCAATACTTAAGAAACTTAGTGTCTGACACTAGGTTCATGGAGCCACATCAGGCTCATGGCGCATCAGCTCTTTAAGGAACTATGCAAGCGTTTGAGGGAAGAAACTGGTGATCCCGCCCAGGCAGCTTTCTCGCACAACGGCCATCCTTAGCACTCCAGCGCAGAAATACTGCCTGCCTGTGTTATGTGCACTCTGCCTAGGGGACCCAGTTTTGGTAGTTTATTTTAGAAAGAAAGAAAGAAAGAAGAAAGAAAAAATATTTACTATTTCACGAATTTACATAGAAGGAACACATAAAAATACATAATATAAAAACAGAAATTAAACCAAAGGTAGAAACAGTAAAATGTGGAATAAATGGCCGTCTCTCAGCTTAATGCTGTCTGTGGAGTGGTGCTGGCAGACAGCGCTGGTTTTCAGAGACGGCCGGGTGGAGGGTTAGATAGATAAAACATGGAAATTACCGAACATCGAAACAAATAAGAAATAAAAACAATAATCAAAGTAAAATAATCAAACCAAAAAACAAAGTACAATTAAATAATTAATACTAGGTAATACCAATTCGAAAAAAAAAGAAAACAGCTGACAATAGAACGAGTGTAGTTTAGTTTTTATTTTATATTTCATTTTCTTGTTTCTTTTTTCATGTATCTTCTTCTATCGAATAAAATCAGAAGATAAGTTAAAAGAAACTTTAACGAAATTCTCGTAGACGTAAGGTACTCGTATTTAGTTCGAAAAAAAAAAAAAAGTCGATATTTTAGTTTGTTTTTAATATCTAGAGATGATCAAGTTCACTTCTATACTCTCTAGTTTCTTCACGTCTTCGTACCATTAGTAACCAACTCTAGAATTCAGAAGCATGGAAAATTATTCTCAAATACAATTAAAGTGTAAAGCAATTTATTTTAATTTTAATCCGCGTCTACCCGCGTGCCTTCCACGAAGCTTTGGCCCTTAATAACCACAGTTAATATTCACAGCTTCGACTTAGGCATGTACCTCCTTGTATTTATTTATTTAAGCTTCTTAACTATATTTATTCTCTTTAGAATTATTTTTATGTGTATTAAGGCATCAACGTAGATAAGATGATTGCTTTAAGAGGTCTGTTGAGCGTGAACAACTTGCTACCACATCAATTTTTACGTGAATGTACTTGTTTTTTATGGTAAGAAAAAAAAAGACAGATCGTCTAACCTCCACAGATCATTCGCTTTGATACCTATTAATTATAACGCATTAACCATTATCAATACTTACAAATATGACAAAGCGATTCGCAAATGAAATAAGCACTCCCCTACCCTCGGTTCGATCATCAATCATAACTTATTACGAATGATGCTACTACGTATAGATACTTACTAATGCTTGTAGGTATAATATAAAATGTCACAGAGCTGAAAACACTAATAGAAATTAATTGATTCACTACTTATTTCTATATTCCATTCTTTAAAATACTTTTGAATTATGACCAAAATAGCATGTAAGTACCATATACCAGTTATACGTTACATCAGTAGGTATAGTAGGTACATGTATACAAACTAGATACTTTACAAAAAGAAGGTAGTTTAGTCTTTAACTACGCTTACAATATTTATGGGTGAAAATACAACTTAAAACTTTTGTACAAACTATCTACATCGTAGTTTAAACGACAAAGTGTTAAGAATTTAAGTAAGTAGCGAAGTAGGAACTTATAGCTAGAATCTATAGCTAATTACATACAGCACTGTCTTTTATATTTATTTTTCAAGTAAAAAAATGTAATGGAACGTAAAAGTTTGAAGGAAGATTTAGCGATAGCAGAACGATCAGGTGAAACCAGAGACTTGGGATGCCGCTCGCTTCGCTCCCTGAAACTAGTATAATAGACAGGAGCACAGTTCGGGAAGTGGCTAAAAGGATACTGTACTACTACAGTATTATACAGCTCTCTTTTTCTTCTCATGCGAGTAGAAAAATAATACGAAAAGTACAAGATAAGGCTAAGGGAAAACAGTCTTAAAAATATTTCACCTAACACCCAGACCTTGTAATGTTAATGTTTTATCAAAATATATACTTGCAGCGTCGGCAACCGATATGGTATTATCCCCAAGGAATTTCATTACGATGACAATGTTGGCAAGTTCAATTTTCTTGCGAGATAACGAGCGTAGCTGAGATTGTTTCAGCTTCTAACTTGAGGCCACTTTGACCCCTGGCCCGTGAACATCGCGAACATTCTCATTAGACGTCCACAAAAGAGTCGCTACTGTTTTATTTACAGAAAACTCAAGGGAAATGTATGACAAGTGAATATTTAAATGGTTGAAACTAAAAGCATTTTGTTCGTAATACAGACTCAGTTGTTGTCCCCTGATGAGTTATTGTTGGTGAAAATTATTTCTGTAAATAAATTTAAAGTGACTCGTTCCTTACTGTTTATTTGTATTTTCGCCCTTTAGTGTTACGTACTTCAATTTTTTTTGTCTCTTATAATTAGTAACTATAACTTAATATCACTGTGTACCTACTCAGTTATAGCGTTTACCGATGTAGAGACTTATGTCGATGTAGGTACACCAAAACAAATTCCTTCCAACCTTCCTTTTGTAACTTCTTCATACGGTAAATAATGAATTATTTACACTGTAATTGTTTGCTTATCCTAAAGAATAGTAAATATCTAGACGCTTCTGCTGACAGACGGATTGGGTTATTAAGCTCGGGAAACCAGAATAGACCAACAAAATAAGTACGTTTACGTATCAAAATTCCAATGTATGGTACACTTTTGTCTAACCCTTCAGAAATAAAGCCATAATATTATTTATATTTTTAGGTATGCGTTACCTAGTCCAAATACATAGGTATAACAAATTTTCAAGTAGGTAATAAAAGTGACGAATTTAAATTACACTGTTTTGGTGATAAACACCTTTACCCTTTGAAAATACAACGTTATGTTGTTTAAATAATTTGTTCATTACAATGATACCATTAACATATTAGGTCATCTAAACATTAATGCAAACACAGTCAGCCGGGAATACCATGCCCGTTCTATTATAATTGCATTAATTCCTCGGCAAACTAATTACTATGGCTGTTAAATCATTGTTCACCCAAATTGCTTTGACCACGCAAATCGCTTAAAGTTACTGGAGGACTGTTTGACCATGACGTCATAGTAATATCCTTGAAGGGTTATAATATGTAGATCTACAATAGGTATCAATATATAATAGGTATCAATAGGTACAATAGCAATCCATCCTTACTTCACTTCAGTATTAAATACACACTGAACTTTAATGAAATGTAAGCCAATAACTGGTGCCTCGCGTCTATCTGTCTAATCGCGATAAACTCAAAAAGTACTTCCCGATTTTCATGCTATTTACATCAATAGATAGCGTGGTTCTTGAGGAAGGTTTTAGGCTATAATAATTTTTCACGCGAGCAAAGCTGCATGTGAATATTGTATACAAGATGATTAATTGTGGTTTACAGTCATAAATAGAGTCCATTCTGTACGTTTATATTACACAAAAACGCGATATTGAACATTAAGTTAGACTATATTATGTGGATTACCTATCCACATAATATAGGTAGTCTCAAGTGATGTCATTATTTATGTAAATATTAACTATTACTACTTATTGCCACAAATTATTACTCTTTGTCTTTTGAATATTAACGGTTGTAATATAAGTGTAATTCTTTCCTATTATGTAACCAGTAGGTACTTGTTATAAATAGGTAAGTACTAGACATCTAAATAGCTAATGCGCGAATGTAAATCATGAACTAACGTAGGCATTGTCCAGAAGACCAATATTGGAAAAGCACTCAACTATGCGCTAACGAGATGCGAGTCTAATGAACTTGAAATCCTCCGCTTCCATTTTGTATAATGGACACAAACGTGGAGCTATGAATGAGAATTCAAATATACATATTAAGTTTTAAAATCATTTGCATAGCAATATTTTTTAGGTTAAGAAGTAACAGATCCCGGAATAATATTATTCCGGGATCTCTCATACGGCGTCAATATTGTTAACCTATGTTGAATAAAATAAACGTTAAACATTGACACAATAATCGACTCCACCGTAATGGGGCCCACTAATAGTCGGAATGGGACCAAATTTAAAAGGAACCCCTCGGTAAGCAGTAGCTTTCAATTAAAAATCGGTTCAGCCAGTCCAAAGATATGAAGTAACAAACATAAAAAAACATACAGTCGAATTGAGAACCTCCTCCTTCTTTAGAAGTCGGTTAAAAACCGATTTACCTATGTTAAATAAAAAAGGAACATTCAATATCAACGTTGTGTTAGCTATTTTATAAGTTAGGTACTTACTTTTTATATATAAGATCATGGCCTGACTTCTGAATGACGTCACATGATTGGTATGTCATGATTTGAATGTATTCAAAATTTAAGACAGTTGAAGTTAGTTCCCAAAGGAAGTTACGAATGAGCAACAATAAAGCGATTGAACAGTTACAGTCGTTGATTACACCCGTTCAAATACAAGTACAATGGGTCATAGCTAAGTAAATAAAACTAATGATACATTTAAAGATTTACTGCGCAAGATTATAGTGAAATCGATCCAAATCATTTGTGTAATAAGATAATTAGGACTGCTTTGGTCCACTACCCCCTATCAACTATAATTAGTAGAAATTGACAACATTTCAACATTTATCGAGTTCAAAATATAAATAAAACCGTTTATTTTCTTCTGATTCAGAACCCACATGTTTTTTTTATTCGTTCTTACTGCTCAATATTGGAGATGTGAATTTATGAAATTTTAAAAATTATTACATTAACAAAACAGACATTAAAACTTCGATTCTTGGAATCCATAAATCGGGAAGTTCTTCTTTTTTAATGTCGTTTAAAAATAGAAGAGAACGTCACGTAATCAAGTATCACGATACAAATTCAGGTCTATCAATAAATTGTGTCGTCACATAGCCGCATAATCATCAGTTAGATTTATAAAGGCTAAAAGTAAAATTAAAAATAAAACCTCTCCGTTCTTCCTAGTTCACTGTCCTTTTTCATCAATTGTGATGACGCGATGTGCTTTTCGTATAACGTAAGCCCGCAATGCGTTTGCGGAAATCAGCCGATGTTTGTAAGCAGGATTATATGGTTAAAATATCCGATGGCCAATCGCGTATTGACGGACACTATCGGTATTTTACGACGGTACATTGTTGATTTAACAAGTCCATCTATTCAGTATCGGTAAACCTACAACATAAACTTTAATGTTTGTATTTCTCATAGTGCGTAATTTGTTTTAAATATTTAATAGCTTGCCAATTTTCAAGGTTCTGATCCGGGTTGTGTTCCTTTGCATTAAAGACCGCACTTGAGATGTCTTCTTCTTCGACGACTTTTCTAAGTATCTGAAACAAGTAGGTATAATAATAATACCTGAGTTCCTCGTGAACCGATCAAAACCTCGAAAGCCAACTAGCAGTTATATAGCTCTACTGCAGAATTGTACACTGTGTTCTTAGTACAACACGAGTTAAATGGCTAAACAGCTAGCTCTTAGGTCCATAAACGTATGTCCACTATCCCGGCCCCCTAGACACAGGCTTTTAGCTTAATTATGAATTATATATTAGTCAGTCTGATCGTAAACTGCAATGTAAATGTAGGGAGTGTGGTTCTAAACTAAAATAGTAACTTAACTTATAGCTATCTAAGCACATTGTATTTTCTTTGACAAAGAATGTATATACTTTGTACATATTTTACATAAATTTCATTTGACATAATTTATATTGTCGATGCCAGGTTTGGTGGAAAAGTAGGGAACATAATAATGTGTTTAGTTTATTATAACTGTAACCCTCAATTAAATATTTTTTTAACATCCTTTTGTATCCCTAAACAATATTTTCCAACAAGCGTCCTTTTCTGTCTTGATGGTTAAATGGCTATAGACCTTTTTTTTAAACATTTTCTTTATTATTTGCTAAGAACTTAGAGTTGACTAATTCACATGAGAGCAATAATTTGACTCAGAAGACTAAAAGATGACTCAGAACATTAAAAGTTATTTGTCCAATGACCAAGACAGGATAAACCAATTAAGTCAGTTACTAACTTTCCAAAACTAGTATAATTCATTAAGATCAATGCACCTGAGACCACGGTACACTCAAGTCTTTCAATATATGGTCACTGTATATCATATAGATACCATCATAGAGTATACCAAAGAGGATAAAACTCACATTTGTATAAAGTTGTTCACTAAACTATGTAATTTGGCAACTAGTAGTTTGCAATTAACATTTAGTCACGTCCTAAAAAAAAAAAAACTTAAACTACTTTTTTATTATTTTTAAAAATAATCACCACCTATATACTTATAATTTGGTACTTACTGCTTTTAAAGGTAAAACCTACATTAATAAATTAAACCGGCGCCGGTGCCCTGGGAATTTCTTTACGAGGGCGTACTCCAGACGCCCGACATTGGACGTTAAGATGGACATTAAAAAAACTCTAATAAGACATCCATTCAAAGAGTACATACCCATATCTATTTGTTTGTGTCTCCGTAGAAATTGTGCGGCGGACGGGCGGCGGAATAAAAACCTGAAAACCAGTTTTGCTTTCAGTTGATCAACAAGTAAACGCAAACGTAATTCTGTAGTCTTTACGACTTATCTACGATTAAGTCAGTACATGACCTGTCATTTCCTATAAATAATTGAGTTTTTATGTGGACACTAATGTAGTAAAATAGGCAGTTACAAAGGTAGAAACATCAAAAGAAACAAAATGTAAATATATAAAAAATACTGTTAGTTAGTAAAGCCTTTTTTCTTCTCAACACGAACTCTCTAAAGACGAGTCACCGGGTCTCTGGAGTCTACATAATTTATAATACTGCTACAGAGGTTTGCTTCATAACAATGTTACTAACATTCCGAAACATTTAACAAACAAACTTGGACATTACAATGCGACTTTTTCGCTTTAGAGATTTAGTATTTAGCTTTATAAAACAATACTGTTCATATTTTGCTTTAGTTCCTTCAGAAGAAAACGAGCAATTTTTCTAAAACAAGCAACTGAAATAGTTACGTAGTGGAGAGAAAACTTTCCAGACTTTGTAAAATGGAGTTTGTCTACTTTGTTCAAATTTATAGCGACACTTCTAGTATACCTTCTTAATTCAATAAATAAGTAAAGGAGAAGATTCACTCCCCATACTTATCTGGGCTAATTTTGAAAATGCCAGCCAACAAAAATAAACTTAATATTCTAATAGAGTATAACAAAATAAACATTTTTTATTACTAGACCAAAGCCCTAAATCAACTGAGAGATAATATTCAGCATCAAAAGTTTGTGAAAAAATCCTAATGTTTGGAATATTTTGTCGTAATTGCGAGTCAGAATGTAATAAAAGGTCTCAGTTACAGTGTTCTTACTTGTCTCAGGCTGGCCCGCTGGTTGCGCCTGCGCCAAATGCCATCTCGTTCGCACTTAGCGTGTAGCGCACTCCACGTGGCGGGCGGCATTGCGGAACGCCTCGTCGAGCATCTCACGACAGTGGGGCCAGACCTGGCGGAAAACCAGTACGGTTTCCGTGAGCGCGATCGTGTGCGTTAAGAGCCTGACGGAGGAAGCAGTCTCGCAGGGCAAGGTGTTTGTGGCGGTGTCTCTTGACATCGCCAACGCTTTCAACACCTTGCCATGGAGCTGCGTTAGGGAGGCGCTCGTGTATCACGAAACGCCTCTCTACCTCCGTCGTATTGTCGGTGCCTATCTCTCGGAGAGGGCCATAGCTTTCCCTAGCTGGCTCGGGCCAGCTCGGCGAGATGTGTCGTGCGGTGTTGGTCCTGGGGCCGCTTCTGTGGAACATCGGCTACGACTGGGTGCTGCGGGGTGCGTTGCCTAAGGGCGTCGGTGTAACGTGCTACGCCGACGATACCCTCGTCACGGCGTGGGGTGCAACGTACCAGGAGGCAGTACTCAAGGTCACGACGGGTGTTGCTCAACTCGTGGGTCGGATACGGCGGCTAGGACTGGAGGTGGCTTTGCACAAGTCCGAGGTTCTGTGTTTTCAAAGACTTCGGAACGGTCCACCTGAAGGTTCCAGCATAAATGTAGAAGGCGTTAGCATCGGCATCAAGCCCTCGAGGAAGTATCTAGAGATCGTACTTGATAGCCGATGGAATCAAGATCTCCGGCGAGGCTGCATGTCTCCTAGCCGGGACCCCTCTATGGGACCTGGAAGCGAGAGCCCTTGCGTCATTGTTCCAATGGCGCAAGGAGGCGCTGGAGCGGGACCACAGGCCTGCGTCTCGAGAAATCGAGGACCAGCGGTCCCAACTCCACCAGAATCTCATGGAGTCATGGAGGGTGTGACTTGAGCAACCCAAGTGGGGTACCACCATCATCGCGGCGGTGAGACCGATCATGGACGATTGGCTGCAGAGGCAGCATGGTGACCTCACGTATCGTGTCACGCAGATCGTTACCGGGCATGGATGCTTCGGTAGCTATCTGTTTCGCATCCATCGTGAGGTCACACCCCGGCGAGGTTTCCGACGACGACACCGCACTCCACACGTTGGTGAAGTACTCAGCGTGGGTGAGTCAACGCCAGGACCTCGTAGTGGGTCTGGGCGTGGATACCCTCTCGCTGGAGCATGGTCTCCAGTGGGAGTAGGTGGAACGCGGCTGTATCCTTCTGCGAGCAAGTCATGCTCGCGAAGAAGGCGGCCGAGAGGGAGAGGGAGCGTACCCTCCCCGCCGAGTTCCGTAGTCAGCGGCGAGGGCGCCGCAGACTGATCTACGCTTAAGACCATCGACCTCCATGATCGGGGCCTGAGGACGGCGGGATCGCCACCCGCCATCCTTACAGAAGCAGGCTAGAAGGGTTGCGTGCTGCGGGGCCTTTGCCCCATAGCACGCAACCAGATTCACTCACTGACGCGGGATAAAACCCTACCCCAACGACGCGGGATTCTCATCCCGACCAAACCCCGCAGAGACCACATAGGTAGTCAAAGTCTGCCGGGCGCCACTAGAAATACCTTCTGCGTGTAACCAGAGACGCCCGGCAACGGACGTTAGAGCGGCCATTTTAGATAACCATAACAGTAGCAATAGTAGTTATTAAGTTAACACAAAACAAGGCTGTTTTACGTCTACGCTAGTCACACTTTACACTAAATATTTAACCCTAAATAAAATCTCAAGGAATCGATTTAGAACTTTTGTGTAGTAATAAAAAATGCTTACAATATTGTGTTCTATCAAAATCAAGCATTTTTTTAGTGGCCGGCAAAATAAAAATTGGCCCAATCTGAACCTTGGCCTTTCTAATTACCTACAATGTATTACTCATACGCATTTAAGCCAATAATAAGGGGGGGCTCGTGGTCTAGTGGTCACCGACAATGTTAACACATTGCAAAGGTTAAGCAACAGCTAGTCAGGCCGGTCTTAAGATGGGTGACCATTTCTTAAGACACTGAGACCCCTCCGTGCCTCGGAGAGCACGCTAAGCCGTCGGCCCCGGTTGTCATAATGACATCAATGGCAGTCGTTAGGGGTAGTTGGAGCCCTAAATCAAAAATTTTACCGGTCTAACTAAAGAACTTCGATATTGCCTATGGGTTGTGGAGGTCAGATGGCAGTCGCTGCAAGGAAAATATCGAAGCTCAGCCGAATCGCAGTTAGACTGGAAAGCCGACCCAAATGAGTTGGGAAAAGGCTTGGTCAATGATGATTTGAGCCAAAAATAAAACTATACCGATCTTAAGAAATTGTTTACCTATTGCATGCTGAATTGATTCAGCATCGTAGTTCGTACTCGATCTTGAAAAGATTTGTATTAACTAGTAAAACTAATCAGCTTTTAAACATCTATAAGATTCTCTCCGAAAGGGAAATCTTTAGTTTAATGCCTAACATTGTTCGTTTTTGCAATGTACTTACTATGTTGTAAAATGAAATGTTATGCTTTGTATTAATTAAACTCCTGTCTCAGGGATTGAAGTCAGTGCGTGGAAGTTTGTAAACGTGACTATCTACCTATTGTAGTACATTATGAAATAATACCCTTTAGATTTTGCGTAAAACGGTAGTAAGTAGGTATAGTGTATTTGTGTGAGTGCATATACGTACACACAAATGCAAAACTCAGCTTACACCTTTTTACCTATACATGTCGTAGGTACTGAGTTCACTTAAGTTAATTTAATCAAACGTGACCCCAACGTACTTAACGTGTACATTTACTCGTTAGTTAAGTTCATTGGCTTCTTGTTCTTTTAAATCAATACTAGAAATATTTGTTCTTTTTCAAGAACTAGCTACATTATCCAAGTAATAAAGTTAGTTAACACGAGTAAATTATACATTTGTTTGATTAGAGTTCAGATATTAAAATAATTTAACAATACCGAAGATGCGACGACTATAATTCCTACAATTTAAATAAAATCCACCGTGAGCGCGATCATGTGCGTTAAGAGCCTGACGGAGGAAGCAGTCTCGCAGGGCAAGGTGTTTGTGGCGGTGTCTCTTGACATCGCCAACGCTTTCAACACCTTGCCATGGAGCTGCGTTAGGGAGGCGCTCGTGTATCACGAAACGCCTCTCTACCTCTGTCGTATTGTCGGTGCCTATCTCTCGGAGAGGGCCATAGCTTTCCCTAGCTGGCTCGGGCCAGCTCGGCGAGATGTGTCGTGCGGTGTTGGTCCTGGGGCCGCTTCTGTGGAACATCGGCTACGACTGGGTGCTGCGGGGTGCGTTGCCTAAGGGCGTCGGTGTAACGTGCTACGCCGACGATACCCTCGTCACGGCGTGGGGTGCAACGTACCAGGAGGCAGTACTCAAGGTCACGACGGGTGTTGCTCAACTCGTGGGTCGGATACGGCGGCTAGGACTGGAGGTGGCTTTGCACAAGTCCGAGGTTCTGTGTTTTCAAAGACTTCGGAACGGTCCAGCATAAATGTAGAAGGCGTTAGCATCGGCATCAAGCCCTCGATGAAGTATCTAGAGATCGTACTTGATAGCCGATGGAATCAAGATCTCCGGAGAGGCTGCATGTCTCCTAGCCGGGACCCCTCTATGGGACCTGGAAGCGAGAGCCCTTGCGTCATTGTTCCAATGGCGCAAGGAGGCGCTGGAGCGGGACCACAGGCCTGCGTCTCGAGAAATCGAGGACCAGCGGTCCCAACTCCACCAGAATCTCATGGAGTCATGGAGGGTGTGACTTGAGCAACCCAAGTGGGGTACCACCATCATCGCGGCGGTGAGACCGATCATGGACGATTGGCTGCAGAGGCAGCATGGTGATCTCACGTATCGTGTCACGCAGATCGTTACCGGGCATGGATGCTTCGGTAGCTATCTGTTTCGCATCCATCGTGAGGTCACACCCCGGCGAGGTTTCCGACGACGACACCGCACTCCACACGTTGGTGAAGTACTCAGCGAGGGTGAGTCAACGCCAGGACCTCGTAGTGGGTCTGGGCGTGGATACCCTCTCGCTGGAGCATGGTCTCCAGTGGGAGTAGGTGGAACGCGGCTGTATCCTTCTGCGAGCAAGTCATGCTCGCGAAGAAGGCGGCCGAGAGGGAGAGGGAGCGTACCCTCCCCGCCAAGTTCCGTAGTCAGCGGCGAGGGCGCCGCAGACTGATCTACGCTTAAGACCATCGACCTCCATGATCGGGGCCTGAGGACGGCGGGATCGCCACCCGCCATCCTTACAGAAGCAGGCTAGAAGGGTTGCGTGCTGCGGGGCCTTTGCCCCATAGCACGCAACCAGATTCACTCACTGACGCGGGATAAAACCCTACCCCAACGACGCGGGATTCTCATCCCGACCAAACCCCGCAGAGACCACATAGGTAGTCAAAGTCTGCCGGGCGCCACTAGAAATACCTTCTGCGTGTAACCAGAGACGCCCGGCAACGGACGTTAGAGCGGCCATTTTAGATAACCATAACAGTAGCAATAGTAGTTATTAAGTTAACACAAAACAAGGCTGTTTTACGTCTACGCTAGTCACACTTTACACTAAATATTTAACCCTAAATAAAATCTCAAGGAATCGATTTAGAACTTTTGTGTAGTAATAAAAAATGCTTACAATATTGTGTTCTATCAAAATCAAGCATTTTTTTAGTGGCCGGCAAAATAAAAATTGGCCCAATCTGAACCTTGGCCTTTCTAATTACCTACAATGTATTACTCATACGCATTTAAGCCAATAATAAGGGGGGGCTCGTGGTCTAGTGGTCACCGACAATGTTAACACATTGCAAAGGTTAAGCAACAGCTAGTCAGGCCGGTCTTAAGATGGGTGACCATTTCTTAAGACACTGAGACCCCTCCGTGCCTCGGAGAGCACGCTAAGCCGTCGGCCCCGGTTGTCATAATGACATCAATGGCAGTCGTTAGGGGTAGTTGGAGCCCTAAATAAAAAATTTTACCGGTCTAACTAAAGAACTTCGATATTGCCTATGGGTTGTGGAGGTCAGATGGCAGTCGCTGCAAGGAAAATATCGAAGCTCAGCTGAATCGCTGTTAGACTGGAAAGCCGACCCAAATGAGTTGGGAAAAGGCTTGGTCAATGATGATTTGAGCCAAAAATAAAACTATACCGATCTTAAGAAATTGTTTACCTATTGCATGCTGAATTGATTCAGCATCGTAGTTCGTACTCGATCTTGAAAAGATTTGTATTAACTAGTAAAACTAATCAGCTTTTAAACATCTATAAGATTCTCTCCGAAAGGGAAATCTTTAGTTTAATGCCTAACATTGTTCGTTTTTGCAATGTACTTACTATGTTGTAAAATGAAATGTTATGCTTTGTATTAATTAAACTCCTGTCTCAGGGATTGAAGTCAGTGCGTGGAAGTTTGCAAACGTGACTATCTACCTATTGTAGTACATTATGAAATAATACCCTTTAGATTTTGCGTAAAACGGTAGTAAGTAGGTATAGTGTATTTGTGTGAGTGCATATACGTACACACAAATGCAAAACTCAGCTTACACCTTTTTACCTATACATGTCGTAGGTACTGAGTTCACTTAAGTTAATTTAATCAAACGTGACCCCAACGTACTTAACGTGTACATTTACTCGTTAGTTAAGTTCATTGGCTTCTTGTTCTTTTAAATCAATACTAGAAATATTTGTTCTTTTTCAAGAACTAGCTACATTATCCAAGTAATAAAGTTAGTTAACACGAGTAAATTATACATTTGTTTGATTAGAGTTCAGATATTAAAATAATTTAACAATACCGAAGATGCGACGACTATAATTCCTACAATTTAATTATTAAACTGAGAAGAAACTAATACGCTCATTCTTAAAAAATATTAATAGTTCACTAATAATATTTGCTGTGGCAATGACTGAATCACATCATCATTAAGTACACATATATGTTGGAATTCACCTTACACTACTTGGTGTGTCGTCGATATTACCTACTTCTGAAAAGATACCACATTTATAATAATTATAATCATACAACTCCATTCCAGTTCATTCACACAATCTACGCTTCTATTTACCGATAATTCATGTGGTAACTCTAAATCTACCATCAAAGTACAATTAGACGTGTCTGGAGACCGTTTTGGCCCCTCAATCATGTCTTGAATAATATCCATTACCGACATAAGCTTAACCCTTCATAAGATATTAACATCTAAGGCGCATTATTAACACGTAATCCTTCAGACGAGAGGTGACCCAGGCTTTCATATGTTAATTCTGACCTATTAAAACGCCGCATAATCTCATCTCAGATCAGATGAATGGATGTGAATGTACTATGAAATTGCTCTATGACTACACCGCAGTAGATTTGGGTTTGCTAGTGATCTTTGATGATGGGACTTGGGTAATAACAGGGAATAGTATGTTGAATAAAAATGAATAACATTTCAATAGTTGTTTACTGTCATAATATTATATTAGCTTGTAAGCCATAGCCTAGTTTAGTCTATGCTTAGATTATAACAATATTGTCTATGTCTATGTTCCACTTCCTTCCTTCTTTACTTTGTAACATGGCTGACTTAAATACACGACACGTATTATTCCAAGCTCCTGTCTTTTATTCCAAAAAAACAACAAACATCAGGTGTGGGGTACTACTGTTTACTCAGACCAACTATATACTTCTACGTATAGTTTACCTACTTGCTCAGGGTCTCCCCAATGGTATGTTCCCGTGCCCTAGGACTAGGGAGGCTGCACATTGATCTGCAACCCGTAAGAGTTGCAGATCAATCTCCATTGGTGCAGTGTTCCTTATGCCTAGGGTATGGAAACAGTAGGAAGTACTGCAAAAGTACGGAGCCAACGTGCAGCCACTGCGAGGGCCTTCACATGAAGGCCAAGTGCCCGGAGCTGCAGGTGGGAACACAGCCTTCCGTAAGGCGTAAGGCGTCCATAGCACTCATACAAGACCCTTACGTGGGCAATGGGAAGAGGATGCTGGGATACCAGGGCGTCAGGGTCTTCCAGAACGCTGGACAAGGAGATGGGACTGCAAAGGCGGCCATCGTCGTGTTTGACTCGACGTTGGACGTCGTTCAGTACCCGCAACTCACTACCGACCATGGACGTATTATAAGAGAGGACAAGCCATAAGCAACTGTGCACAGTGCAATCTTTAAGTGAGCACTGACGTCATAAAATTTGCGCGTGATTTCAAAAAGTGGGCGTGGCGATAAGCCTGTACTATTAGTGTACTATCAGCTTTCGTACATGTATATTCTGTGACAGTTCAGTAATTTTTGTGGAAATAAAAGGATAAAAGAAGATAAAAATTAAGTGTTGTGTTCTATCATGTAAAAAATATTTAGATAGACGTTCTGATGCTAAGAATAGCATCACATTTCATTTGTAAGTAATTTTAATTGTATTTTTTTTAGAATTGTTCTAGAAAAATCTCTCACTTTTGACCTTTTTGACATCTTCAAACATTGGATAGAATTGGATAGATAGGCTGTTCTCTCTGAGACAGTCTTGATAATGCCTCGTTTAGAGGCGAAACAATTGTCGACGTTTTGTTGTCCTTTTGATTCTGCGAAAAATTAATGCTATTAATTAATGCTAAAAAGTTTTTTCTTAATAAAAAAAAAAAAATAAAAAAAAAAAAAAATTTTTACTTATATATTATATAATATACATTGATCTTCAAATATATTACTACTCGAAGATAGATGGCGGCGTTTTGTTTCACGAACACGTAATTTAAATAGCTACTTATATTTTACTATTAACATTTTATACTAATTAAACATATAGGAATTCGTTCAACGTTAACTCGTAAGTGATTTTTAATTACAAAAATATTTCTCTGTAGTTTTTATAGAGCTGTCCGCGTCTAAGTCGCCATCTATTAACAACTGGCAACAATAAACATAAAACTTCAAAAATACAGGGCCGTAATTAGAAACGGATAATTTTTCAAGACAAGTTTCCTACGACTGTTTCATAATGGGCTGTACAATTGAATATTATTATTCAAATTACATATAGCTAAATATTAAATTTAATTCAAGAACTGGGTCAGGTACATACTTGTAATAAGGTACCTCCACGTCAGCAAAGTTATAGACTATATAACATCACGCTAAAAATGATAGGAGCGGAGTAGCAACGAAATATGTACAAAAACGAGAAACTAGTATATTTTGAGACCATCCATTTTTAGTTCCGCGACCAAAAGCCGCAGCCTCTCATACGTCCATTGCCGAGCGCTTAAGGGAAAAGTGTTATGACGGTGGGTGGCTATCACGCCGTCCTCAGGCCCCGATCATGGAGATATCGTTGGTCCTAGGCGTAAATAAGTCTGCGGCGCCCTGGCCGTTGACTACGGAACTCAGTGGGGAGGGTACGTTTCCTCACTCTCTCAGCCGCCTCCTTCGCGAGTATGACCTGCTCGCAGAAGGACACGGCCGCGTTCCATCTACTCCTGCTGTAGACCATGGCTTGAGGCATGGACTCTAGCGAGAGGGTATCCACGCCCAGACCCACTATGAGGTCTCGGTGCTATCTCGCCCACGGTCAGAACTCCACCAACGTGTGGAGTGCAGTGTCTTCGTCGGAGGCCTCGCAGTGTTGACACTAGGGTGTTACCTCAAGATGGATCCGAAACAGATACTTAATGAAGCCAAGGTTATCAACGGTCTATTTAAAATAGACACGTTGTTGGCCGTCAATCTACCCACCCATACGGGAGCCCCGTATAGGGCCCCGTTATACTTTAGACCTGGATATAACCCCTACGGCAATTTTCGACAGTTCAGTTTGAGATAGGTATATTTGCAATTCAAAAAATATAAAACTCCTTTGTACCAAAAATCTGAGTACGTCCCTGTTACGAGTGTGAGATAGTTAAAACTACGTAGTAAACTGACATTTTAATGAAGTAAGTAGTTTTGCTATTGACCGCGAGATGGAAAATAAAGAAGTGGGCGGGACTAATGTTACTTATACCCCTCCTCACCACTTCTTCACACCCGCAAAGAGTCACACTTTGTCTAATAGGAAAATTGTATTACACCATCTCTACTCTTATAATATCTCTATGCTACCGACAATGTGGCGGTAGTGGGGATCCGGACCAGCGCCTGGACGATCACGCTGGTATCCTTCTATTTCGAACCATCCGAACCCATCGAGCCCTACCTGGAGACCTTGGATAGAGTCGTCCGTACGTTGGGACCACGGTCTGTCATCTTCGGAGGGGATGTCAATGCGAAGAGTGCATGGTGGGGTGGCACGACAGAATGTCCTAGGGACGTCACACTGAGTGGTGCCCTAAATGAATGGGCCCTCCAGGTTCTGAATAGCGGAGACATTCCAACTTTCGACACTGTCAGAGGTGTAACGCGATATCGCAGCCACGTGGACGTCACGGTGTGTTCTAGTGACATGCTTCTGCGAGTCAACGGCTGGCGGGTAGACGAGACCCTAGCACCCAGCTCGGACCACAACGGCATAGTGTTCAACATCAATCTGGTAAAATCAACCGGTCCATTAAGAGGACAACTCGCAGGTATCACACAAAAAAGGCGGATTGGGAGAAATTTGGCACAAAGATGGTCGGTGCGCTCCATGACCAACAAACTAGTCTCCAAAATATTGCGAATACGCAGGAATTGGAGACCGTCATTGGAGCGTACACCGGCATCATCAGTGATACCTGCGAGGATAGTATCCCTCGCATAAAGAACAGAGATGTTGTCACTATGCCGTGATGGTCGGAGAGGCTAGCCGAGTTGAGAAGGGCCGTCAACACCAAAAGGCGTCGGATCCGGAATGCATGCCCGGTCCGGAGAGAGAGGGTGGTTCTGCGATATCTAGAGCAAAAGGAGATGTATGAAAGCGAAGTAAAAAAGGCACAGGTCGAAAGTTGGAAGGCCTTCTGCGGAAAGCAGGACAGGGAGGGGTATGGGAAGGGATTTACAGAGTGTTAAGAAGGGCCACAGTAAGGGAAGAAGATCAGCCTCTAGTTCATAATGGAACCCACCTGGATTCTTGGGGTTCAGCCAACCTCCTCGCTCAAACCTTCTATCCAGAAGATAGAGTTGAGGAGGATAACGAGGTGCATCGTGCCATTAGAAAAAAGGCAGCAGAGATGGACGACGACGACAGCGGCGAGGGTCATCATGGAAATGCACGATGCCCTTCATAGGTTCAACCCCAAGAAAGCACCGAGGGCGGATGGATTTACATCCGACATCTGCAGTCACGCTGTCAGGGCCGACCCCTTATACTTCCTCGAGCTGCTTAATCAGTGCCTCCGGTACGGCTACTTTCCTAAGATATGGAAGGAAGCCGTGGTGGTGGTGCTGAAGAAGCCAGGCAAGGACTCGTACACAGTTCCCAAGTCGTACAAGCCAATTGGCCTGTTACCCGTCTTGGGAAAGGTGTACGAGAGGATGCTGGTCACCCGACTCAAGTTTCATCTTTTACCAAGGATGAATCCCCACCAGTACGGCTTTATGCCCCAGAAGAGCACCGAAGACGCCCTCTACGACCTCATGGGGCACATAGTGACTAAGCTCGACGCAAAGAGAATAGTCACTATGGTGTCCTTGGACATAGAGGGCGCCTTCGACAGCGCCTGGTGGCCGATCATAAAAGTACGACTGGCGGAGGAAGGATGTCCGACAAACTTGAGGCGGGTGGTCAGCAGCTACCTTAGCAAAAGAAAGGTAAGGGCAAGGTACGCGGGCGAGGAGTGCAGTCGCTCTACGGACAAAGGGTGCGGTGCGTCCAAGGCTCGATCGGAGGTCCCTTACTGTGGAACTTACTTTTGAATCTGCTTTTGAATGGACTGGAGCGAAAGGGGATGTGTGTTCAGGCGTTCGCGGACGTTGTGGTGTTGGTGTTCGATGATGACTCGGCACTAGATATAGAAACGCAAGCTAATGGCTCCCTCGCCTATGTGCGGGAGTGGGGTATCGAAAAGAAGCTGAAATTTGCGCCGCATAAGACGTGCGCAATGCTCGTAACCAGACGGTTGAAATACGATACCTCACGCCTGCACATGGGCGGGGTGGACATCGGTCTCTCCGAGGACATTAAGATCCTAAGGTTAACTATCGACCACAAACTCACCTTCAACACACACATTAAGAACATTTGCAGCAAAGCGATCGGCATCTACCACAAGCTTGCGCGGATGGCCCGGATCAGTTGGGGGTATATCCTGGTGATCCCCGAGGTGATCCGGACGATCTACGTAGTTGCCGTGGAGCCGACGATATGGTACGCAGCCAGTGCATGGCACACAACGGTGAACAAGCTTGGCGTCCAAAAGCAGCTGAACGCGATACAGCGCGGTTTCGCCCAGAAATTGTGTAAGGCCCACCGGACGGTCTCCCTGAACTCGGCACTGGTCCTGTCTGGTCTGCTCCCACCAACGAAGGCCACCTCACGAATTCTGAAGTCCAGAGGGACTTCAGAATTCGTGAGGTGGCCTCATTGTATGAGGCCAAGAGAGGAGTGGACCAGCTAGGGCTTGGGCACTGGGAGACTCAACGGATGGCCCGAGCAATCGAGCGTCCTCACCCCGCTGTGCACACCGCTTTGGAGTTTACGGACCTGGTAGACGAGGATCAAGTTAACAATTTCACCCATTTGGAGGTACGAATATTTACGGACGGGAGCAAGATTGAGGGCCGGGTCGGTGCAGCGTTATCGTTTTGGAATAACGCGGCGGAAACCAAGGCCCTCAAACTTGCTCTCGCGCCGCATTGCACCGTCTACCAGGCCGAGCTCCTGGCGCTGTGCAGAGCGGCCAGTGAGATTCCCAGGAGTGGCGCTACCACGTTCGGCATCTTCTCCGATATCAGAGCCGCACTCCTGACGGTAATTAAGCGTCATGCCCTCCATCCCCTGGCGGTGGAAGCCAGAACCGCCATTCGGCAAGGCATGGCCCAGGGTAAGGAAATTTCCTTTTCCTTTCTTTTTCTTTTCCTTTCTGGGTCAAGGCCCACGCAGGGCTGGAGGACAATGAGCGAGCCGACGAACTCGCCAAGGAGGCGGCTCTGAAATTGAAGAAGGCACCGGACTACGGTTTGTACCCGGTTTCATTCGTGAAGCGTATTCTGCGTCAGCGGACGCTACACGAATGGAATGAGAGGTACAAAGAAGGTACGACCGCCTCCGTCACCAAGCTTTTCCTCCCTTGTGCAGTGGAGGCGTACAGTATCGTCCGTAAGATGCCGATCGCTGTCACCACCACGCAACTGCTTACGGGGCACGGTGGGTTCGCAGAATACCTGCACCGTTTCAGGTGTAAGGCGAGCCCATCGTGTGCCTGCGACCCGGATGCACAGGAGACAGTCATACATCTGTTGCTTGAATTCCCAGTCCATATGATCGATCGATTAAATTTTGAGCTAGAAAACAACATGACATTAAGTCCGGAAAACCTGCCCATAATTATGAGACAATGCAGAGACCCGTTACTGAAATATTCCGCGAAAATAATAAAAATAGTACATACAAGAAATGGCGGTAATTAAGTATTATAAGACAATATTATAAAGAATATTGATTATTAAATATACTGAAGTAGTAGAAAAGAAATGTTTAAATTAAGGAATATAAATGAATACATACAGTAAATAATATATATAAATATGTTAGTAGGTTTACCCTCTACAAGTTGTTAAACAGATATAAAAATTTAGAAAAGTTATATGTTATTAAAGTAATAAAATAAGAAGATAATATATGAGATTGTTAGACTAAATATAAATAGATACTAAGAATACTTTGTTAGAAAATTAAGATGGTTAAAAATTTAAGATAGGTTAATTAGAAATAAGAAAAATGTATGTAATGATTCAAAATTTTTGGCGTCCGTGTTTCTCGTGGCGTGGCCGGCGAATACGGGTGTAAGTGTAGATAACAAGGAATGAGCCCTGAGAGGTCTGTCGATTTAGTAGGTAGACCAGATTATCATCACATATATCAATCACGATGTAGAATAGGCTCTGCCATCGGTAGATGACCGCTCAAAAAAAAAAAAAAATCCTAGCGTAAGTAACATTGACTCAAGATATTGAATTAAATGAAAACTTAATTATAAGTCATATTCATAATAATTATCATAAAAAATCCCTACATTCAGTACATACGATTGAAATAAACAAAATAACGTAACCCAAACGTACTATAAAAAGTCTAAAATGTTATCTGGTAGAGAGGAAATTCCTAACCCCTAGAGAGACTTATCTCGGAGCAATCTACCAACGAAAGTGATAAAATTTACTTCTAACTCCTATACCGTGAAATCATAGACTTTGTTTATACGTGACTATTTATAAAAGCATGTCTTTAAGATAATTGGGGCAGTAAATAGAGTGCGAGAATTCCCAAAATGTTTCATTTTTTATACGAGCATACCTCATTAGTTATTTTTATACAAACCTCCACTTTATATATCTTTACTAGAATAAAACAGTGGAAAATTTAAGAAAATTATCAAAACAAATTGTGCAGGTAATAAAAAGATTAAAAATAATAATGAATATCATGATATTTTTTTCGATTGTATGTCCAGCTAACATCCGAATATACAAAACTAATTTTCTTGTGATATACTCGTACATCAATGATACCAGTGTATTTTGGGCCAACATAATTATTAAAGTTCTGTTTTAGTAGAATCGCACGTTAGGAATGCTTATTTATTAAGTTATTGTCAAAGCTACTCCAAGCGGGCAGAATTGCAAGCACCAGCTAGTATAAACAAGGACCCTTTATATTAAGATACGAACCATAACATTAGCATACTAAGCGAAATAGGAATCTTGAACACAAGAAAAATCAAAGTGAATAAAAAAGTAATACAATATCTTTTATTGAGCAGAAAATTTCAAAAACGTGGCCAGAAAAATTTCAAAAAATCTATAGTAGCCAACCGACTTAACTATTTTGCGTACTACGAATAAGAAAGCCGAGATCAACCAAATAAACGTAGATTAATTTAATTTTCAGAATTTAGGTATGGCTAGAAGTAAATCAAGTGAAAATTCGTCTTAAAAATACACCCCTCAAAATATAAAAATTTAACAGAGTCATGTTTCTTTTAACACTGAATAGCATCATATATTTTTACGATACGCAAGTTGAGGCACCACATTGGTTGATGTAGCTTATATGAGACATAAACGTTACTTTTACGAGAAGGTGTTTCGGCTTCAGAAATCACTTCTCGTAGATGACTTCAAGAGTATCAAAGTGTTCTCACATTATTTCAGTTGAGGTGTTTCAAAAAGAAGACGCGATAGACTAAAGAACTCCTTGGTTTATCAAATAAAGAAAAAAGTAAAAATAGACTTCCACCACGAGGTGAAAGGATTGACTGAGGGTGGCGATTATCCCATTGACAAAGGCTTTGCTCTTACTTTAAGAGGGCAAGATATCTCAGATACAATAGTGACATAATATAGGGAATAATGATAGTCTTTTTAAGATTCCTACAAATAAGCCTTATAGCCTGAAATTCAGTGTGTCGTATTTGGGACACCAAATACGACCCACTGAATTTTATTTCTAAATATCGATACCGATAAATCTATATTGTCATAAACACTAGGACCTCATCGGGAACATGTAACTTAAAGTATCTGGTACTCTATATGATACTCTACTTTATATGAGTCCGCTTAAGAACCTACCGCGTAGAAACCTACAGGATGGGATCTGTACTTAGAATAGTACCTATTATTGACTGAGGGAGCGAAGCGACCGAAGTCTCCGTTTCAACTTGCAGACTGGGGAGAATTTCTTTCGTCTGTACCTACCTCTACATCTCTACATCTACGGGTTCTGTCAGATCATGTTTGTGGCCGTATTTATCAATCGATTTTCATGAAACTTTACACACACACTCCTTGTTTATAATGAATAACATGTGAATGATATTTTTTGGATTGGATGAAAAATGAAAGAGTAATAAAGAAAATTGAAAAAAAAATTTTCTAAACAAAGCTCCCGAAGTCTACGGTTCACAGAACCACTAGTTTTATAGTATAAGTTATTTTTCTTAAAAGTATTACTGTCAGCTAAGTTTTCGAAAAAGACAAAATCGCCGACCACATATCCGCATTACGATGCGGACATATTGTTCTGCAGGGTAGATCATAACAGCTAGCCAAACTTGACCTTACCCTCAAGCAATACGACACTAGAGACGTCCCTAATGAGGGTGTCGATGCCTCTTCACCGGTATTTCAACATACACATTTACCAGCTTGCGTTGTGAGGTATCCCATCCACCCCGATAGAAACCAAGCGGCTACACATCTTTCCAATGTAACGAGGTCTCACAGCGTTAGAATATTGAGTATAGAACTGAATTCGAGATTTGAAGTTATGAGTTCTGTTCATACTCTTGCATAGTTGAGAACTCGAGTCTTACATTTTAGTCCTTACTACTATTTCTAACAAGGCTCAAGGGGCTCGTGGCCTAGTAGTAACAGACTAGATTAACATATTGCAAATGTTAAGCAACATCTAGCCAGGCCAGTCTTGGGATGGATGACCATTTCTTAAGACATTAAGACCCCTCCGTGAGCACGTTAAGCCGTCGCTTCCGGTTGTCATTCAAATATCTATGGGGTAGATGGGATAACTACAGAACTTCGATATCGCGCATAGGTTGTGAAGGTCCGATGGCCGTTCGCTTCACGGAAAATATCGAAGTTCAGCTGCATCGCAGTTAGACTGAAAAGCCGACCCCAAACTGCGTTGGGGAAAAGGCTACTATTTGTAACAAATGTAGTATTATTTTCTGTCATTTTAAGGTGCAATTATCCTACAAAGTGAGAGGTCATTAAACTAGTAGGTAACACATTCCATATACTCATTAAATAATAGCTATGTGAACGCTCGGTATGCAAAACGTTCGAATTATTTCGATGAGCGTTGGTATTTACTTCAAACATAGTGTTCATTAATTTATTGAAACAGATAATTATGATACAAAACTAATGATTCTACAAGATAATTAATTTAACCAACCTAAAAGAGCCTGTACTTATCTTTATTTTGAAAGATAATTTTAGCTCCAAAATGACATTTTATTCTATGACCAAGACAAGTGGTTGAATTATAAAACGTAGGGTATGGTGGAAGTCAGGAGAAAATCTTACGGGTCATTATAGTCAATATGCTCACCGCTCTATAGAAACTGATGACTACTTACTTGTATTTAGTCATTTTACTATCATCTATCTTGTTCTTATAATCTTTTTCTTTTTCTAAATGAGTCGCCATTCGTTTGTCTCACTAAAATTTGAGAACGTCTCGACCGATTTGGCTAATTTTGGTCTTATAATATTCGCAAAACCACAGGAAAGGTTTAAAAGACGGTAGGAAGTTCACCATCACAGCTTTTTAGATATATGAATAGGTATACTAAGACCAGATGGCCGGGGTTCTGATAGCATGTAATAGTTTTCATGTTCCGAATTCCAACAGATATTTATTCCAGGTATTAAAAATCACAAGTGTCAACCCTGGCAACGACCTATCTATGTCCAAATTTTCATCCAAATCTGTTCAACTGTTTACGCGTGATTTAGTAACGAACACCCAGACGTCTATTAAAACGCTTATTACATCATATTCGTAGGATAAATACAGGAGTCTTCCCATATAATTATTTATGTTTACTTAAGATGCAGCCAAACGTCGCGTCTGCAGTCAAGTTTGTCTTTTCGTTTGAAATTTTTGTAGATTGGTACTATTATCATACCTAACCAAATTGCATAAGTTTGCATACTTGTTCCGTTCGCCACTGTTAAGCTTTCAAAGTAGCCGTGGTCAAGCCCTTACGATGAGAGCTGTATTATGAACCGTCTGCGTACTTCTGAACCCTTGTTGAATTTCCTAATTGAAAGTTCAAGAAATGCTAGTTGTGCATTGCTCTTTTGTTTATTCCAGACCTCAAATAAAACTTTCAGTCAGATCTTTAATGAGGTTATTAAATAATGTAACAAATTAGGTGATTGTTACGAGTATTAAAGGAGCAAGAGTAGAAGAATGTAAATAGTTTCTTACTTATGATCTAAGTTTGCAAGCAAGAAATGCAAAATTTTACTGTGATTTTAAACTTGAGTCAAGCGGGTCTTTTACGCGAATATTGAGATATAGGTATACTTCTATATTGCCGTTTGTCTCAAGTTTATAATGTGTACAAAATGTCAAAGTTTAACAAGTATTAAGCTGTGATTATTAAGCGAAGAGACAGATAATCAGGTGAACAGGCATAGAGTACCTTATTCATAAAGTAACACTAGCTGTACAAAGAGGAGTTCCTTTTGGAAAAGAGGCGTGGCGTACACTAATAAAATATAAATGTCTTATAAAAACGCAATTACTAAACCTACTAATGAGTCTTTATAGTACCTACCTTTTTTTTAAGTCCGCGCAAGCGGCTCCTCTCACGTCCATTGCCGGGTGTCTCTGGTATGCATCAGAAGGTATTTCCAGTGGCGCTATAGTACCTACCTAATACTAGTGGTTCTGTGAACCGTAGACTTCGGGAGCTTTGTTTAGAAAATTTATTTTTCAATTTTCTTTATTACTCTTTCATTTTTCATCCAATCCAAAAAATTTCATTCACATGTTATTCATTGTAAGCAAGGAGTGTGTGTAAAGTTTCATGAAAATCGATTGATAAATACGGCCGCAAACATGATCTGACAGAACCCGTAGATGTAGATATGTAGATATGTAGAGGTACAGACAAAAGAAATTCTCCCCAGTCTGCAAGTTGAAACGGAGACTTCGGTCGATTCGCTCCCTCAGTCAAAGAGCTTGATTTAAAAAAATACTTTTATAAATATTCATCATCATCATCATAATTTCAGCCGATGCGCTCACTGCTGGAAATAGGCCTCCCCAACGAACGCTACAACATTCGGTCCTGCGCTTTCCGCATCCAGTAGCTTCCTACGACCTTTACGATGTCGTCGGTCCACCTTGTGGTAGGCCTCACACGCTGTGTCTCCCAGGACGTGGTTGCCACTCGAGGACTTTTTGGCCTCAATATTAAAATTAATTTACTACAAATTCCCAAAACAATTAGCGTAGCTTTTCTGTACTAATCGCAATATAAGTACTTATGTAGCTTATCTTTCTAATTTTCTTCGTTCTAACTACATTCAGTATATATATTCATAAAAAAATATTCTCAGTATTTTCCTTTGTTCATTACATGCCACAATCCTTATACCTACATACTATACACGTCTAAAATGAGTACTGCCCTGGGCAAATAGACTCCCTGGTATTAACAACGTCAGAAACCGTATGTGAAATAAAACATAAATTATTCAACAAAGGCAATGAGCCCATGTTTCATCTTTTCCATTATGTATAAATATTAGGAGAAAATTCACTCCTGTGTATTCTAGATTAGATAGAATATTAATATATTAATAAAATAATATTTGTAGAATTAATTCGAAGACTTAATTACGACGTGCTATGTTGTAATTTGGTTATAATGCGAGTACCTATATGACGTATTTGATCTCATAAGCTGCTCTACAATTTTGAATAATTTTAATAGAGTAATTTTTGAATTTTTTTTTGAGATATGATGTTATTGAAAACTTTAGCATTAAGTAGGGACATACGTGTTTATATATAAGCGTAAAGAAACCGGCCAAGTGCGTGTCGGACTCGCGCACAAAAGGTTCCGTACCAAAAAAAAAAATAACCTTCCTTGTATGGGAGCCTACTTAAATATTTATTGTATTCTGTTATTTTTGTATTAGTTGTTATAGAGGCAACAGAAATACATCATCTGTGAAAATTTCAACTTTTTAACTATCACGGTTCACGAGATACAGCGCAAGACAGACGGACGGACGGACAGCGAAAACTCAGTAATAGGGTTCCCGTATTACCCTTTGGGTACGGAACCCTAAAAAACGTTTTTTTGAAAATTATGGAAAAGTTTGAAATTGAATTTTAACGCTCCATTTAGATCCCTAAGCTTGGCTTAGCTATGAAACGAAAAAAATGCCGCTAGTCATCTAAAGTTTTAATATTATGTTCAATTTCAGCCAATATAATCAAGTTATCGATTTAACACAAAAATAGCTTAGATACTTAAAAACATTTTTGAAAGTCGTTTAATTTTAAGAATCCTGAAGCTATTCATCTCAAATATCAAAATAGATTGCTTTTGGTATTACTCTTCGATCATCAATACGTCAAATACGTATTACAAAATTTTAGGTACCTATAATATTTTCGGCACCGTGTTAATCAGCTATTAGTTTATAATCACAGATATATTTGAGATGCAGAGTAGGGCTTGATCTCAAAACTGAGTGATGGTATCATGAGTAATTGTACCTACACCAACATTGTTTAGTTTAATTAAAGAGCTGTGGATTGAGTTTGCTAACCTCCTCTGTATAAACTTCAAGGTAAATTCAATTATAACTGGGATGAAAACAATAACACATTTGTGTGATTCTGTTTACTCTATAAACCACGCTCTATGTAGTTTTGAGTTGTTCTATATAAATACAATAAATATATTTTTGTATTTCAAAGCAATGCTTAAACTATTCTTAAGAAATTAAGAAAGAAATTATAAATAAATAACACATATTAATTTGGTAAGGATTCATCTAAAATTCAGTGTTTAAATATCGTTGTAACACGATACACTGGTACCGTTAGTTCGGCAGAACTCTTCCGGAGTTCTGCCTGAGTTGGTCATAATTTCTAGATCGCGCTATTAGGGTTAGCGTTGGAACCCTAATAGCGCGATCTAAAAATCATAAATATGATATGAAGCAAAATATTCGATGTTGTCGGTATTGCTCATCGTAGCTCAGTGGTCCAAGCATTCCCCCTGTTAGAAAAAGGCCGTGGGTTTGAGTCCCGCCGATGACATCGGTTTTTGTGATTTATTTATAATTTCTTTCTTATACAATAAAGTTAGTCATTTATCATGGTAATGTCCTAATTTAATAAATAAGCTGTTTTTGCACCTGTCTTACTTGTTACTCGTAGTTGGCATTACTAGTAGTTTTTGATAGGGAGATATGCCTAGTTTGATCGGAATAGTTTCATACAGTGAAAAATAAAGAAAAACATGTTTGTGTTCTAATTATCTTTTTAAAGTATTATACGTCCACTTTTTTTTGATACATAGATAATTAATATCCTACTAATATTATAAACGCGAAAGTTTGTGAGTATGTATGTATGGATGGATGGGTGTTTGTTACTCTTTCACGTAAAAACTACTGAATGGATTTTAATGAAACTTTACAATAATATGGCTTATACATCAGAACAACACATAGGCTACAATTTATAAAGATTTTGTGTGAATTGATCAAAATATGACGATAAGTGTCAAGTACCGATTCAAAAAATTATTTTACTAATTTTAGCTGCATTATTATTTAGTCCTGTAGGCTACGGTATTAATGCCCTGGTAACGTGACAAATTCTCCAAAATATGGGAATTCTGAGGCCATACGGATAGGTTGTTATAAAAATACATCTTATACTGTATAGGTACAATGTCGGATAGATAGATATGTACAGTTAATCTAAACTTAGCTGCAGAATTGCCTCAAGAACATCGTATAACAAGGTTAATGAAAATATACTATCAAGGTTTCTGCGTAGGATCCTCTGAGGAAAACATAAAGGACCGCAAAATGTACATCTTAATTTCTTATAAACCCATTATACTTCAAATTACGTAGGCGTGAAGCTTAATATCTGAGGTAAATGTGAGTTATCTTAAGGATTATATAGACAGTATAATGAGAATTACTATACTGATTAAAGCTCCAACGTAATGAATACACATTATACACTAGGCACCTATTTATGTTCGCTACCTTTACAAGGTCAAAGACTATAACAGGTTCTCTGTGTGTACATAGAGGATAGATAATTATGGTTTATTTCTTAACTTCTTCGTTTTGTGTCCTGACTATGGAAGCTTTTACCAAGAGTATAAGCTGTTGAACAATCAGGAATGGAAAAAGATTTTGTCGCTGTTTTTTAATAAAGAAATGAACTGTAGGATGAAAACATAATATTCCTCAGCTCTTCCTCTATGTGTTGAGGAATAGTATATACATTACGCTTATAATTTTGTTGCTACAGATTGCAAGGTTATGGAAGGAAAACTCGATAGAACTCGTCTGACCAGCGTGGCATTGCAGGCTGAATTCCCCCCCCCCCCCCTCTTTAGGGGAGGCCTATGCCCAGCAGTAGGCGTCAAATAGGCTGAAATTATGAGGTTGCAAGGCTATTGCCGCCAACCAAGAACTCCCGCTGATCGGGAGGTATATTTCGCTTGCAAGGGAGATTGGTTTGAGTCTCTAAGGTTTTCTTGGGAACCATCTACATGTAGGAAAACATCAATTCCAATGAAATTTCCACCAAAAAATAAATAAATACTCATATAAAATCCATTTGTAGCCTCAAATTAAGCAGAGCAGCTTGTACAATTAGTTACAAATACTTTTTTTATGAATGGTAAGGGTTACTCATTAACTTAGTCTGAACTCAGCTATAATACTCTCCGCTAATTACGAGGACATCTGTATCACATGGTGCTGTTGTATACGGGCATTAAGTGCACTCCATTGTCTCAAGAGCGTCTGTCTCGGCATCAAGTGACTTGCTTTTTATTGCATATCCGCTTTGTTACGTCTCTGGTATAATATGCGAGGTAGGTTTGCGAACATTTTTCAAACGTTAATCTTTACAGAAGAAGCTAGCAATCTTGCTTGTAAAAGTTATTAAACATTCTGCCTTATAAACGCTCTCCTGAAAACTACTGATTTTGAAGATAACAGTTTTCGCTCTTAGCTGTCGTCGTTAATATAATTATGTTAGTAATTCAGAGTAAATCATACCGAGTAAAGTAATTCATATCCTTTGCTGACATTTTGGTTTTTTTTTTTTTTTTTTTAATTCCGCGGCCCAAGGCCGCGGCCGCTCTAACGTCCGTTGCCGGGCGTCCCTGGTTACTAGCAGAGGGTATGTCCAGTGGCGCCCGGCGGACTTTGACCACCCCTGTGGTCTCTGCGGGTGTTTGGTCGGGACGAGAATCCCGCGTCATTGGGGTCGGGTTTTATCCCGCGTCAGTGAGTGAATCTGGTTGCGTGCTATGGGGCAAAGGCCCCGCAGCACGCAACCCTTCTAGCCTGCTTCTGTAAGGACGGTGGGTGGCGATCCCGCCATCCTCAGGCCCCGATCATGGAGGACGATAGTCTTGGGCGTAGTCGCGTAGTCTGGGGCGGCCTGGCCGCCGACTACGGAACTCGGCGGGGAGGGTACGCTCCCTCTCCCTCCCGGCCGCCTCCTTCGCGAGCATGACTTGCTCGCAGAAGGACACGGCCGCGTTCCATGACATTTTGGTTTGACTTTTTGCAGTCATGTTGACAATCGAAAATTCTACATAATAATGATAAAATAACATAGGTATAATTATAAAAAATACAGCTTAAAGAAAGCTCTTAGTAGAATTATCTGATCCGAAGAATACAATACCTAAGCACAGATACTATAACCACCAGACAAGCAACCAGACATCGAACCAGAACCATAGAACCAAAAATATAATAGAACATTATTATACTAAGCGCTTCTAAACATTGCGTATATTAGTATTTTGGTTTTTTTTTTTTTTATATTTAGGTCGACAAATTGACGCCACCCGCCTGATGGTAAGCTGAGGCGACGTCTGGCAAATGACTCCCACAGTACACAGGAATACTATAGAGAGTGGCCCTCAACTTGACGACCCAGTAATGTGCCTCTTCACGCTTCGCTTAAAGAACCCAGGGTTATATGTTGGAGGAAACACGTGCGCAGGCAGGGCGTTCCAAGCCACCATCGTTCGGCAGAGAAACGAACGTTTAAAACGCTCGGTTCTCGCGAAGACGGTTTCCACGGTATGAGAGTGACATCTCTGCCCGGCACGCGTTGTTCGGGATCGGAAGGGAGAGGGTGGGATCAGGTTGAAGAGCTCTTCAGAACACTCACCGTGGTAGATACGGTAGAACGCGGCCAAGGAAGCAATTGTTCGGCGTGTGGTAGCCTTTATGACTAATCCTACCCCGGTGACAACTCACGTCTGTAGCATGACTAGTAATGCCATCCTTGTGAACTCGCTCTTAGCACAACAAAATGTTTATAACCAATGAAGTAGCTATAACTTTTTCTCTTAATAATATACTTACACTAGCGGATCGCCGCAGCTCCGCCCGCGTGATTTAGTTTACTCGTTCCTGGTTCCCGTGGGAACACATTACCGGGATAAAAAGTAGCCTGTTACTCAGGGTGAATGTAGCTTTCCAATGGTGAAAGAATTTTTTAGTTTTTGAGTATATTAATTACAAACATACACAGTATAGATTTAATATTTT
This sequence comes from Nudaria mundana, assembly GCA_963556515.1. Classification (NCBI taxonomy): domain Eukaryota; kingdom Metazoa; phylum Arthropoda; class Insecta; order Lepidoptera; family Erebidae; genus Nudaria; species Nudaria mundana. The sequence goes on from OY748298.1 coordinate 11,982,091, forward strand.
AAGATTGGTTAAAGCAAACTCATTACTTTGAAATACAACAATATGTACAGACACTTAAATTCTATTTATATATAAATAACGGTATAAATAAAAAATACAAAATATTCAAAAACTGGGATCTCGTTGAGGTGTCGAAATTGCTTAATGCCCTTATCGACGTAACTTTCCCAAAGGTTAGCTTCAATGGCACGATAGATGGCAATGTTATTTCTTTGTACGTATACCCCGATTCTTATAAGAAGAACGCTGACCTTCAAGTTGCGCAGTAAACGATTTATCGATCTATGTGGCGGTAAGACCGAGAGTACCGATGTGCAAACACTCCCCTCTCACTCTCGCCCAGCGTTCTTCTTACGCGAATCGAATTATACCTAATAGAAACCGGTTAGGTAGGTTACTCTTAATGAAAAACTTCAAGAAAGAAATAACAAAATAGTATGTATACGTACGTTGGGAGAAATAATTCCAGCTTTAATACAATAAAGAAGCTGACATGGACGTGTATAAAATATTGAGTACCTCTAGCGAAGAACGTACTCTAATTTAAAAACTTGTAAACTTGGAACAACTTTAACCACTTCACTGTAGAGAGCAAATTACTTGTATTGTACATTGTACTGTGTACTCAGGATTAAGTTTTGCAGAAATATAGATAACCATTTCGTTTTCCTACACTACTTAGTAGTAATTTTATAGTTATGTAGTGTTGTGCAGTACTAACAGTGGGGTGCGCGTTGAACCAATGACGTCATACTCCTTAGTGCACCCTTGTTCAGTGTTTTTATGTTTTACATACTATGGAGTATGTGCGGAGTGGAAAACAAACATGGCAGCCGTGAGTGTGAATACGAATGAGATTAAACGCTTGTGTATATTTAATAACTGCGAAAATTCATTAAACCTGCTACACACAGTCAGTTTGGAAAATCCTGACAACTCAAAATAATTTATTTAATGCCAAGAAATTATTTGATAGTTACATATTTTTAGTACCTATCATTAGTATTTGTAAGTACCTCCTAATGACTAAAATGTGACTGGACTGATTGTAATTAAGTTTGAACCGGTATGAGCCCGTGGGTCCAAGAGGTTTATATTTCGTGACACTAGTAAAAAAACCGGGAACGAGAAACTAAGGCACACAAACTCTAAGCCTCGGGCTAAATTAATATTTTTATACTTATTTAATTATAATAGCTTTATATATTCCATAAAATATCAATAAAATGTATAATTCTACATAGATAAACAATGCAATAATATTACTAAAATGAAGTCGATCAACATTAAAGTAAATAAAAAGTTATAAGTTAAATAGCTATTTAAAATTAAATTAACAAATATTAATGTACACCTACTTGTAATTATGTAGGATGATTTCACAGGATTAATGAAGTTTATAGAGAAATACTGATCGTGTATGCATCGCCTAATATTTTATAACAACCTTCAGTTGTTTGCTTGTTGTTCGTAATTAAAGATCTGTTTAATAACTTGGCAGTTTTATAGCTGTGGTGATAGTATTTATGCGGAACTCAGTACATCATTTTTATAATATAAAAAAATATAAAAAAAACGCTACGCAGAGTTTAACAAGAAAAAAGCACTACTTTCATTTTTATATGCGCCCTTAGAATGTTCATTAAATTACAGGATAGAATATAGTAATTATAATTTTAAATGTGTTGTATTTCTGCCTGGTTTCCTTCTATCTATGGGAAAAAATACATCAAGACCAGTCAAACCGTTGCCCAGACAATCAAACACTCACAGGTGGGCCCTGCTATCGATTGAATTACCCTAAAAATAAATTTAGAAAGAGAAAAAAAATTGTAGAAGTAATCAAAAAACTCATTATTGAAAACATTTTTGGAACTTTTATGGAAAACAACATTTGCCAATAAAAACAAAACAATTTAGAATGCCAATCATTATCCAGATCTAAAACCAAATACCAATGTCATCTCCAATTTCTGAAACTATACCTAATATCTTTCTTCAATATTTTCTATGATGAATACAAGTAAAGACCACCTCATACAGGTTTCAATGTAACTTTAACCCTGGTGAGGTTTCATAAAGTCTTATATTTCAATTTCAGAGGATCAAGTAAAGCATTTGTAGACAGATCCCACGCTGGGTCGTGTGCAGACGCTAATTCTTAGAACTAAGTTCTTACGAAGCAAATTTCATTTCGTCGCACTTCGAAACTAGATACGTGAAAATTTACTATGTATGAGTACAAGAGCTGAATTCTTTTCAGTTGTATTATATTTCACAACGAAAGTCACCTCTAGATAATAGTATCTAGTCTTCGAAATGCGAATCTGTAGATTAGATATTGATCTAATCTACAGATTCGCATTTCGAAGAGATCACTTTATACTTAATAGTCCTTTACGTTAGTATACTTATAATATCTGATATCCTATTATTGCCTCCTAATAATATTATTTTTAGGGTTCCGTATCCAAAGGGTAAAACAGGAACCCTATTACTGAGACTTTGCTGTCCGTCCGTCCGTCTGTCTTGGGCATTACTTATCTCATGAACCGTGATAGTTAGAAAGTTGAAATTTTCACAGTTGATGTATTTTCTGTATTTTCTGTTACCTCTATAACAACAAATACTAAAAAACAGAAAATATATTTTTTTAAGGGGGCTCCCATACAATAAAAATATTTCTTTGCGGTTATGGTACGGCACCCTTTGTGCGCGAGTCCGTCTGGCACTTGGCCGGGTTTTGTCAATCGCACCTGTCACATTACCTCGCAACATTTTCATCAACATTCTTTTTAGATGTTTCCACAAATATTTTATTTTTATTAATTTAGTACCTATGTACAAATTGGGATGTTTATTTGTTTATCTTCAATTGAAAATTCGATGCACAAAATAGCTGTCTTCCTAGAAAAAGCTAGACAGATACCACGCAGATAAAACCACAGGTAGTAACTAGTTATCAATATGTGAGATAAGTTGAACTGAAGGAGTTAACAAACTCATCCATCAGGCACTTCGCTTTAAAAGTTTGCATTCAGTCCAGACACGATATTACGTCTCGAATAGAATCTTTTCAAATCAATTTATTTATCCATGAGTGCTTCAAAGAACTTAATTATGTAGCAAAAGTAGTTTTTGAATCAGTATTTATTTTTTTAGAATAAGGAGTGTTAAATCCATCCATGCAGATAAATAAAATTGAAATGTCTCTGTGTAATTTCAAATTTACAGCTTTTCACTTAATGCACATAAAAGTATATAAACGGACATACCTACATGAAAAAACAATCTTTAAAATTTTTGTATGTCTGTCGGTCTGTCTGTTTATTCAGGATAATCTCTGAACGCCTGGAGTGATTTTTACTGGTCTTTCACTGGCGAATAGCTGATGTAATAAGATATAACATAGTGTAATTTCTATCCCAGGAATGTTTTCCCGCGGGAATCGGGAAGCCGTGGGCGTGCGCTAGTTGTAAATAAGGTTAGACAAGTTATTATCATCATCAGTAGACATGATTAAAGTTGATATAACCAACTGGTTTGGAGCCATTTGCACAAACAAAAAAGTTCTGAATTGAAAAATTGTTATATTTTCGATTTAAATAAATAAATTGTTTATTGACTCGAGTAGTACTTGACAAAAATATTTCTTAATGAATAGTACATAATTTTATTGCAATAAGTTCAGATACTGAAACCCATACTAGGCCAGGGCCTGTATCATGGGAGACAGCGCTCTTTTTCAATATTATAGGTAAGTGTGACAATTTTAGACACTATTATCAAAACATGGGGACATTAAAGGTAAGTACAATTATTGAATTAACGTTACAAGTAAGTAGTACGGTAAGAGTGTAAACTATTCAAGTATGGATGATAATTATTTCTAGTCGATACCTACTGTGTGTGTGTGTGTGTGTGTGTGTATGTGTGTGTGTGTGTGTGGTGTGTGTGTGTGTGTGTATCTGTGTGTTGTGTGTGTGTAGTGTGTGTGTATCTGTGTGTTGTGTGTGTTAGTGTTCTGTGTTTCTATGTGGAAGATAGAAGAATAGTGATTCAGTGCCTTCGTAATCAAGCTGGAGTAGCCAACTAATTGCTTTCTTTTTAACCCGGTAATAGTTAAGACCCACAATATCTTCCTTTATATTTAGTTTGTTGTACAGTTTGCTGCCCAGGCTGTTGAATTGTCGTCTAGCAAAGGAGGTCCGACAGCGGAGAACAGGGCACACGGGCTGCCTACTGCGCTTCCTAGGGTCAGGTAGAGGCACACCTCGATGCTTTTTTAGTATAGTCCTAAGCACAAAGAGCTGTCTCACAGTCAGTACATCACTTTCCGCGTAAAGTTGTGTTGTCGGATATCTTCTCGGTTTTTTGTGCATAACTTTAAGTACAGCTCTCTGTGCTCTTTCCAATTTCAAAAGTTGAGTTTTAGTGGATCCTCCCCAGACCGGGATAGAATATTGTATTACGGACTGACAGAGAGACAGATAAACCATTTTTAAGGTTGGTTTCGTAGTCGCATCGCGTAGTGTTTTAAATACATGTATTAGTCTTCTTACTCTAGTTCTCACGGTGTCAACTTGAATGTCCCACTTAAGCCCACTATCTATATATACGCCCAGATATTTTGCGCTCACCTGTCCAACTAGGTCCGGGCAGGTGCAGTCCGCATCCAAAGAACAGGAATGGGCTTTGATTGAGAAGTTTGGTGGTGGGGTATTAACTTTAGACAGGGAAAATGGTACAAACAGTGTTTTTTATTTACATTTAGTGTAAGCAAGTTTTGTGACAACCAGGTCATAACTTGCTTTAGCGCATATTCTGCCCTCTCCTTTACTGTCGTCCAGTTAGGACCCGATACAACCAATGCCGTGTCATCCGCATATGCGAAAATTTTGGTGTGTGGCAAAGTCATCGTACAGAGGTCGTTTACGTATAGCTGGAACAACGTAGGGCCTAGAACACTCCCTTGTGGGACGCCGTAGTTACACAAATATTCATCGCTATACTGATTTCCTACTTTAACCAGTTGGGTTCTATTTGTGAGATAATCCCTAAATAAATCATGAATGACCCCGCGAATGCCCAATCTTTCCATTTTATCCAGGAGAATCGGAACAGAGACTGTGTCAAAAGCTTTTCAGCAGATCCAAAAATATGCACAAACATCGACTATTACCATCCAGATTTTTCGCTACTGAGTTGGTTAAGTCAATCACAGCGTCCTCCGTGGAAAACTCTGAACGAAAACCATATTGGTTACCAGCCAAGATGTTATGGATTTGATGGAGTATTGCTTTTTTAAAGCCATCAGGAAATACGCCAGTCCTCATTGCCAGGTTACAAATATGTGTTATAGGAGGGATCAGTTTTGTTCGGGCAAGTTTTAGAATTTTAAATGATATTCCATCCCACCCAACCGCACAGTCCGAGCGCAACTGAAGTGTTATAGTTTCTATTTCAGCTTCGCTCACATCAAGTAGGACCATGGAATTCGTTGCTTTTGAGATTGGAGGAAATGGTTTCACTCCTGGGACACTGTGCTCACACCCTAGGCGAGCTAGATTTTCAGCTAATTTTTTGCCTATTGAAGTGAAGAAGTGACAAACCTTGTTTACCGACTGCTTAGGGTCATTGTGAATTCCTAGAAGTTCTGTAGGGATGTTAACATTTTTATGGGTATCGGTGACAGTCTTAATAGCTTTCCAGAGATTTTTAGGGTTCACGCCAGCTTCCTCTATGATTTTTTTATTATAGTCCGCCTTTTGCCCTCGGACAAGCCGATTACAAAACTCCGGTAACGGGTGTAAGTAATTCTGAGTGTTATATTTTCAGGTGATTTTTAGACTTAATATGTAATCGATCACGGTTCCTAATGCACTTAACTAGTCCCGGAGTCATCCAGGGTTTTAGTATTCTATTCCTTTTTGGTATATTTACGATTTTAGTATTTGATTCAATAATGCTTGATATAGTATGAATGAGTTTATTGGTAGCTAGATTTGCATTGTCTATTTCGGATATATGAGAGAAATCGATGTTATCAATATCAATTTTCGTTTTTGAATAATTTGTACAATTCTTTAGATCGTCATGTTTACGACTGAGCACTGCTTGTTCCATGAAGAAAACTATGGGCTTATGGTCAGTGATATAAGAGTCCAGAACTAGTGTTGTAGATGAAAGATTTAGTTTTGTAAAGGTATGGTCTACACATCTTTGGCTAGCTCTTGTAGGATAGGTGTGAGTAGGAAAGAGTCCGTGGGACGCGTTAAGAATCATATATTCTTCGTATAAGGGATCTATGCTATTTGGGCGTATGTTGATGTTCATATCACCAATAAGGATCAGGTGTTGTGTCATTATATACATTGTTTAAACTATCCAGGAAATCCTACTGTTCGTCCGTACTTGTATATGAGGGTGATCGGTAAATTGCCACGATACCAATGGTGTTGTTTATTTGTCATACTAAGCAGCTTCCGCTCTTAAACAAGGGCTCTCTTATTTTGCATGTAAGTTCCTTATTAGTGTACATAATTATGCCATCATTTTGATTTTGTATATCTGTTGAGCAATGTGGTATAAACCCGTCAAGAGAGGGTGGAGTGCTCGTTTTACTTAACCAGCACTCGGTGAATATTATGATATAAAATTTTACCTTGGTTACCGAGAGCATTACACAAAACTGATCAATATTTTTGTTTATGCTACGTATGTTTATGTGTACTATTTTAAGGCCGAGTTTAAAATTAGTCAGATAGGTAAGACAGTCCTCTGGGTGGCAGTTATGTGAGTGTAGGGTAGGATCATAGTCCAGTTCCGTATTAATATCTTGTATATTAGCCATTAATGAAGCCAGAGTAACTAGATAGTGTTTCAAATAGGGTTGAAAGGTTTCTGCGGTTCGGCAGTAAGAAAGTCAAAACTATCACATTCCCACTGAGCAAGTAAGAGATTATATGTAAATATGTGTGGAAGTGTGTGTGAATATTTAAAGGTGTAATATAGGTATAGTGTATGTTGTGTGTGCGTTTGTAGTGAAGAGTATGTGTATTATTTACATAATTTAATTTTAAGTTAAATATGTATTTTGTTTCAGGTAAATATGCTATACAACCAGCAATATTACAATAGTAACTTAACAATCTTAGCTTAATTAATAAACAAAAAGTTGCCTCAGTATATAATTGTAAATAAATTTCAAATAGGGTTGAAAGGTTTTTGAGGTTCGGCAGTAATATAGTCAAAACTGTCATATTCCCATTGAGCAAGTAAGAGATACCGGTGTGAAGCTGGCAGCCAATTTTAGCAGCCTATAATCCGACTAAATGAAGATGGTAATTTTTGTGAAGTTAGCAGCCTTCGTTATTTTTAAACGATATTCTAATGTTGTTGTACAATTTATTAATCAAACTATTCAAGCGATTGCTAAAGCATCAATTAGGATCATTTGCAAGCGATAATTTCGTAAAATGTAATGTACATTATAGTAATTTTTCCAGAGTTAATTGATCATGGCTGCTGGTGTTGTTAGCATACTAAACCCCATTTATTTGGATGTTTTAGGCATAAAATCCTTAGACAGGTATATGTCGCATCGAAAAGATGTATTTTCAAGGCGGCAGTTTGATATCTTGACCCAGATATAGTGCTTCGAAATACATCTTAAAAATTTTCAAAACTTCTTATACAGAGTTAATTGATCATGGCTGCTGGCCTGTGTGAAGTTGGCACCGCAAAGTCAAAAATTGAAACGTTTCTCAAGAGTTCCGTTTGCACAACATTTAGTTCTATAGTTCCTGATAGGTTTTATTAATAGTTCCGGCGAAAAAGATCAAAAAATTAAGTTTTGAAAATTTGCGGTGCCAACTTCCCGTAGCACCGCAACATGTTAAAAATATCATTAAAATCAAAGAATCTGATAGTTCTCGATAAGTTCTACAGTTCCTGATAGATTTCAGGAATAGTTCCGCCCTTTAAATATTTTTAAACATTTTTTTAAATCTGACCACTCATTTCTCTGGCACCGCATTTGCTAAAACTTTGTTGTGCTCGTTGTTTTAATGGTTTAAATGACAGTTCCCGACAGTTTCTCGTATAGTTCCCATCGATACGCTTCATTTTAACCACAGTTCCGGCCTTAAAAGGCCTTAATTTTTTTTAAGAATTGCATTCTTAACTTTTTGTTAACCCTAGCACCGCATTTTCTAAAACTTTGTTGTGCTCGTTGTTTTCATGGTTTAAATGACAGTTCCCAACAGTTCTCGTATAGTTCCCATCGATACGATTCATGTTAGTCACAGTTCCGGCCTTAAAATGCCTTAACTTTTTTTAAGAATAGCATTCTTAACTTTTTGTTAACCCTAGCACCGCATTTTCTAAAACTTTGTTGTGCTCGTTGATTTCATATTCTAAATGACAGTTCCCGACAGTTCTTGTATAGTTCCCATCGTTACGACGCATTTTAGGTACAGTTCCGGCCTTAAAATGCCTAAACTAAGTCTAGCACCGCATTCTTAACTTTTTGTTAACCCTAGCACCGCATTTTCTAAAACTTTTTGTGTTCGTTGTTTTCATGGTTTAAATGACAGTGCCCGACAGTTCTCGTATAGTTCCCATCGTTACGACGCATTTTAGGTACAGTTCCGGCCTTAAAATGCCTAAACTAAGTCTAGCACCGCATTCTTAACTTTTTGTTGAACCTAGCACCGCATTTTCTAAAACTTTGTTGTGCTCGTTGTTTACATGGTTTAAATGACAGTTCCCGACAGTTCTCGTATAGTTCCCATCGATACGATTCATGTTAGTCACAGTTCCGGCCTTAAAATGCCTTAACTTTTTTTAAGAATAGCATTCTTAACTTTTTGTTAACCCTAGCACCGCATTTTCTAAAACTTTGTTGTGCTCGTTGTTTTCATGGTTTAAATGACAGTTCCCGACCGTTCTCGTATAGTTCCCATCGATACGATTCATGTTAGTCACAGTTCCGGCCTTAAAATGCCTTAACTTTTTTTAAGAATAGCATTCTTAACTTTTTGTTAAACCTAGCACCGCATTTTCTAAAACTTGGTTGTGCTCGTTGTTTTCATGGTTTAAATGACAGTTCCCGACAGTTCTCGTATAGTTCCCATCAATACGATTCATGTTAGTCACAGTTCCGGCCTTAAAATGCCTTAACTTTTTTTAAGAATAGCATTCTTAACTTTTTGTTAAACCTAGCACCGCATTTTCTAAAACTTTGTTGTGCTCGTTGTTTTCATGGGTTAAATGACAGTTCCCGACAGTTCTCGTATAGTTCCCATCGATACGATTCATGTTAGTCACAGTTCCGGCCTTAAAATGCCTTAACTTTTTTTAAGAATAGCATTCTTAACTTTTTGTTAAACCTAGCACCGCATTTTCTAAAACTTTGTTGTGCTCGTTGTTTTCATGGTTTAAATGACAGTTCCCGACAGTTCTCGTATAGTTCCCATCGATACGATTCATGTTAGTCACAGTTCCGGCCTTAAAATGCCTTAATTTTTTTTAAGAATTGCATTCTTAACTTTTTGTTAACCCTAGCACCGCATTTTCTAAAACTTTGTTGTGCTCGTTGTTTTCATGGTTTAAATGACAGTTCCCGACCGTTCTCGTATAGTTCCCATCGATACGATTCATGTTAGTCACAGTTCCGGCCTTAAAATGCCTTAACTTTTTTTAAGAATAGCATTCTTAACTTTTTGTTAAACCTAGCACCGCATTTTCTATAACTTTGTTGTGTTCGTTGTTTTCATGGTTTAAATGACAGTTCCCGACAGTTCTCGTATAGTTCCCATTGATACGATTCATGTTAGTCACAGTTCCGGCCTTAAAATGCCTTAACTTTTTTTAAGAATAGCATTCTTAACTTTTTGTTAACCCTAGCACCGCATTTTCTAAAACTTTGTTGTGCTCGTTGTTTTCATGGTTTAAATGACAGTTCCCGACAGTTCTCGTATAGTTCCCATCGTTACGATGCATTTTAGGTACAGTTCCGGCCTTAAAATGCCTAAACTAAGTCTAGAACCGCATTCTTAACTTTTTGTTGAACCTAGCACCGCATTTTCTAAAACTTTGTTGTGCTCGTTGTTTACATGGTTTAAATGACAGTTCCCGACAGTTCTCGTATAGTTCCCATCGTTACGACGCATTTTAGGTACAGTTCCGGCCTTAAAATGCCTAAACTAAGTAAAGCACCGCATTCTTAACTTTTTGTTAAACCTAGCACCGCATTTTCTAAAACTTTGTTGTGCTGGTTGTTTACATGGTTTAAATGACAGTTCCCGACAGTTCTCGTATAGTTCCCATCGTTACGACGCATTTTAGGTACAGTTCCGGCCTTAAAATGCCTAAACTAAGTCTAGCACCGCATTCTTAACTTTTTGTTGAACCTAGCACCGCATTTTCTAAAACTGTGTGGTGCTCGTTGTTTACATGGTTTATATGACAGTTCCTGACAGTTCTCGTATAGTTCCCATCGTTACGACGCATTTTAGGTACAGTTCCGGCCTTAAAATGCCTAAACTAAGTATAGCATCGCATTCTTAAGTTTTTGTTAAACCTAGCACCGCATTTTCTAAAACTACTGATGTGCCTCTTCACGTGCCGCTTAAAAAACCCAGGGTTATATGTGGGAGGAAACACGTGCACAGGCAGGGCGTTCCAGGCCACTATCGTTCGGCAGAGATACGATCGTTTAAAACGTTCGGTATTCGGGAACTATCTACTATCTATGCTATCTACTGTGTGGGAGTGGCATCTCTGCCCGGCACGCGTTTTTCGGGACCGGAAGGAAGAGTGTTCGATCAGATTGAAGAGCTCTTCAGAATAGGTTACGTCACCCGCAGTGGAGTTCACTAAGGGGCGCTGCACAAGGCTAAGGTACTATAATATTTTAACTTAAGATACAATATCGCTCGCCATACAATTCAATGGACTATCACACACGACGAAGATAATAAATAATATTTCAAATTCTTAAGGTTGCGCTATTTAGCGGCTCAAACTCGTTGATAGGTATTGCTCGGGAGCATGCTGTTTCACCTCACAGCGTGTAAGAAAGAAACAGCATCTGCGATGAGCAGTACAGACGTATGCGCGCACATGTATAATAGCAGGCTCATGCATGTCACACTCACACACGGCACACGCACACATGTTCAAATTCATTGAAGCGAGGCAGGCGTGCCGCCCGCGCGCGGCCTCCCTGCCCGAGCCTACCTAGCGAGCGAGTCCCGTCTGCAGTGTCTCTCGCGCGGGATTTATACAATGTTGACCCACAACGAACTCTTTCGATTATCTTTACAACAGAAAAATGTTACCAACCTAACTAAACCTATTTATTGTCTAATTACCTGGTTTTATACTTACTTTGAACTTACACTGCGTAGGTATACTACCTAAAGCGCCTAGTACAGAATTTGGTAGGTAGTTACGTACTAATTACCCATAGCTAAGTATTCTGTGCTACTAGGTAAGTACTATTATAAATAAGCTTATATGATAGTTTATGAAGATGGATGTTTGACTATTTCAAACTAGGTAGGTACCACCCTAGGTACCTATTCTGTGTTGATGTTACATCCAGCATTTCGGTTGACTACCAACTACCACACCACCGAACACCGTCAGACCTGCACCTGATAACTTTCCGGGACGATTGACAGCATCTTACCAGTTTCTCCCACTGCCTCTTTCCAACTGCCGCTACCACTACACCCAGTTCGTGAAGCACCTGCCGACCCACTATACCTTCGTACCGGCACTGCTACCCACCGTATGTCTGCTACCTTCACAAATTCTACAGCGTTGCTCTGGCCACATGAAGCACCTGCCGCACACGTCACCTACTGGGCACAGCGGTACAGGCACAGATTAATAAATAGTTACTACCTAACAGACACATCACTCCCATACAAAAGCGAAAATACCTACTCTATATTAACCTACAAAATTTTAATAATAATACCTGCTGCACAGAACGAGGAGAATTGTACCTTAAACACGCGTTCATAGAGTCGAGACTGTGTTGCCCGCCGTGCGAGTGACGCCATCGTAAGAATGCGCTAGGGTTGTACCTATGGTGATTATTGTAATAAAACGAATGTTACGAATCAACCATTTTTTTATTAGTCAATCCAATATGTTTTAGTTTTATATAATGATTTATATTTTTTTATTGATCAATAAATAAAAACGGCAAAAAAATCACGTTTGTTGTATGGGTTGTACCCTAAAATATTAATTTTATTCTGGTTTTTAGTATTTGTGGTTATAGCGGCAACATAAATACATTATTTACTATGTCACGGTTCAAGGTATACTAATTATCACGGTTCATGAAATACAGCCTGGTGACAGACGGACGGACGGACAGACCGACAGACAGGTGGACAGTGAAGTCTTAGTAATAGGGTTCTGTATTTCCCCTTTGGGTACGGAGCCATAAAAGAAAATAAATAATATCTATGGATAGTTCATCAAAAATGAATTTGAGGTTTCTAATATAATTTTTTTTCTAAACTGAATAGTTTGCGCGAGAGACCCTTCCAAAGTGGTAAAATTTCCCCCCCTCTCTAACTTCTAAAATAAGAGAATGATAAAACAAAAAATATATACGTTGTACATTACCATACAAACTTCTACCGAAAATTGGTTTGAACGAGATCTAGTAAGTAGTTTTTTTTAATTCCCCTTTTTTAATCAATCGTAAAAATTAAAATACTATGTTTCTTGCTGCTACGGAACTCTTCATGGGCGAGTCCGAATCGCACTTCACCGCTTTTTTTGTCAGCCAAACATAACGTAATCCCTGTGCACGAAAAACAAAAGGAAATGTAAGTAAATGAAACGCAAGTTCAAAATGCATTTTGTTATTATTAAAATAGTGCCTACTATAATCCGCACAATAATTACGTGGTTTCTGCATTTCGAAGCGTAAGCGCGGGAAACGTGCAGTGCGGTGCATTGCGAGCGCTCAGGCCGTCAGGCGGGCGTTCGGCAGCCCTCTGCCAGTTTGTACTCTCGAAAGTACGCCGAGCGGTAGGTATATAGCGCGCGGCCTTCAGCGAGTGACGGAGGCCTGGTACAGGGCACTCGTAATCCCCTTCTATATGTAGGTACCTACCGAGAAAACAACGAGCACAACAAAGTTTTAGAAAATGCGTTGCTAGGGTTAACAAAAAGTTAAGAATGCAATTCTTAAAAAAAATTAAGGCCTTTTAGGGCCGGAACTGTGGCTAAAATGAATCGTATCGATGGGAACTATACGAGAACTGTCGGGCACTGTCATTTAAACCATGAAAACAACGAGCACAACAAAGTTTTAGAAAATGCGGTGCTAGGTTTAACAAAAAGTTAAGAATGCGGTGCTATACTTAGTTTAGGCATTTTAAGGCCGGAACTGTACCTAAAATGCGTCGTAACGATGGGAACTATACGAGAACTGTCGGGAACTGTCATTTAAACCATGTAAACAACGAGCACAACAAAGTTTTAGAAAATGCGGTGCTAGGTTCAACAAAAAGTTAAGAATGCGGTGCTAGACTTAGTTTAGGCATTTGAAGGCCGGAACTGTACCTAAAATGCATCGTAACGATGGGAACTATACGAGAACTGTCGGGAACTGTCATTTAAACCATGTAAACAACGAGCACAACAAAGTTTTAGAAAATGCGGTGCTAGGTTCAACAAAAAGTTAAGAATGCGGTGCTAGACTTAGTTTAGGCATTTTAAGGCCGGAACTGTACCTAAAATGCGTCGTAACGATGGGAACTATACGAGAACTGTCGGGAACTGTCATTTAAACCATGAAAACAACGAACACAACAAAGTTTTAGAAAATGCGGTGCTAGGGTTAACAAAAAGTTAAGAATGCTATTCTTAATAAAAGTTAAGGCATTTTAAGGCCGGAACTGTGACTAACATGAATCGTATCGATGGGAACTATACGAGAACTGTCGGGAACTGTCATTTAAACCATGAAAACAACGAGCACAACAAAGTTTTAGAAAATGCGGTGCTAGGTTTAACAAAAAGTTAAGAATGCTATTCTTAAAAAAAGTTAAGGCATTTTAAGGCCGGAACTGTGACTAACATGAATCGTATCGATGGGAACTATACGAGAACGGTCGGGAACTGTCATTTAAACCATGAAAACAACGAGCACAACAAAGTTTTAGAAAATGCGGTGCTAGGTTTAACAAAAAGTTAAGAATGCGGTGCTATACTTAGTTTAGGCAATTTAAGGCCGGAACTGTACCTAAAATGCGTCGTAACCGTGGGAACTATACGAGAACTGTCGGGAACTGTCATTTAAACCATGTAAACAATCAGCACAACAAAGTTTTAGAAAATGCGGTGCTAGGTTTAACAAAAAGTTAAGAATGCGGTGCTATACTTAGTTTAGGCACTTTAAGGCCGGAACTGTACCTAAAATGCATTGTAACGATGGGAACTATACGAGAACTGTCGGGAACTGTCATTTAAACCATGTAAACAACGAGCACAACAAAGTTTTAGAAAATGCGGTGCTAGGTTCAACAAAAAGTTAAGAATGCGGTGCTAGACTTAGTTTAGGCATTTTAAGGCCGGAACTGTACCTAAAATGCGTCGTAACGATGGGAACTATACGAGAACTGTCGGGAACTGTCATTTAAACCATGAAAACAACGAACACAACAAAGTTTTAGAAAATGCGGTGCTAGGGTTAACAAAAAGTTAAGAATGCTATTCTTAATAAAAGTTAAGGCATTTTAAGGCCGGAACTGTGACTAACATGAATCGTATCGATGGGAACTATACGAGAACTGTCGGGAACTGTCATTTAAACCATGAAAACAACGAGCACAACAAAGTTTTAGAAAATGCGGTGCTAGGTTTAACAAAAAGTTAAGAATGCTATTCTTAAAAAAAGTTAAGGCATTTTAAGGCCGGAACTGTGACTAACATGAATCGTATCGATGGGAACTATACGAGAACTGTCGGGAACTGTCATTTAAACCATGAAAAGAACGAGCACAACAAAGTTTTAGAAAATGCGGTGCTAGGTTTAACAAAAAGTTAAGAATGCTATTCTTAAAAAAAGTTAAGGCATTTTAAGGCCGGAACTGTGACTAACATGAATCGTATCGATGGGAACTATACGAGAACGGTCGGGAACTGTCATTTAAACCATGAAAACAACGAGCACAACAAAGTTTTAGAAAATGCGGTGCTAGGGTTAACCAAATGTTAAGAATGCAATTCTTAAAAAAAATTAAGGCTTTTTAAAGCCGGAACTGTGGCTAAAATGAATCGTATCGATGGGAACTATACGAGAAACTGTCGGGAACTGTCATTTAAACCATTAAAACAACGAGCACAACAAAGTTTTAGCAAATGCGGTGCCAGAGAAATGAGTGGTCAGATTTAAAAAAAATGTTTAAAAATATTTAAAGGGCGGAGCTATTCCTGAAATCTATCAGGAACTGTAGAACTTATCGAGAACTATCAGATTCTTTGATTTTAATGATATTTTTAACATGTTGCGGTGCTACGGGAAGTTGGCACCGCAAATTTTCAAAACTTAATTTTTTGATCTTTTTCGCCGGAACTATTTATAAAACCTATCAGGAACTATAGAACTAAATGTTGTGCAAACGGAACTCTTGAGAAACGTTTCAATTTTTGACTTTGCGGTGCCAACTTCACACAGGCCAGCAGCCATGATCAATTAACTCTGTATAAGAAGTTTTGAAAATTTTTAAGATGCATTTCGAAGCACTATATCTGGGTCAAGATATCAAACTGCCGCCTTGTAATACAACAATACATCTTTTCGATGCGACATATACCTGTCTAATGATTTTATGCCTAAAACATCCAAATAAATGGGGTTTAGTATGCTAACAACACCAGCAGCCATGATCAATTAACTCTGGAAAAATTACTATAATGTACATTACATTTTACGAAATTATCGCTTGCAAATGATCCTAATTGATGCTTTAGCAATCGCTTGAATAGTTTGATTAATAAATTGTACAACAACATTAGAATATCGTTTAAAAATAACGAAGGCTGCTAACTTCACAAAAATTACCATCTTCATTTAGTCGGATTATAGGCTGCTAAAATTGGCTGCCAGCTTCACACCGGTGTAAGAGATTATATGTAAATATGTGTGAAATGGTGTGTGTATGTTTAGAAGTGTAATATAGGTATAGTGTATGTTGTGTGTGCGTTTGTAGTGAAGAGTATGTGTATTATTTATGTAATTTAATTCTAAGTTAAATATGTACTTTGTTTCAGGTAAATATATAAGGTAAATATGCTGTATTTGTATCATCGTTAACTCTCAATGTCGTAAGAGAGATCTTGTAGTTGAAACAATTCAAAGTCCAGTTTCGTGTAACACATTCGCTATGTGCGATTGCTCTGCATTTGGCTGAATATTTCATTCACACACGAGTATGCGAGCTATGGAAAGGTAAGAAACTGTTTCCGAGATAATAAGAGTTTATAAAATATATAAAGTGTTCTAAAATGAATGTAATATTAAAGGTACCTATGTTTTTTAATAATTGTTATTAGTAGTAGTTTTAGTAGGAGTCTGGAAAGAAAAGCATCTTCAGTCTCCTTCCAGGTCAGCAGCTATACGTAAGTTTAGCCTAATCCGTCCAGAGGTTAAAGCGTGAACATAAATTGATACACTGGAACTTCACTTTTAAGATACACTAGAATGGCTTCGCCAACTTGACGAGTTATAAACTAAAACATTCCTCGAGAACCAATCCATTGGTGAAATCCGCATCATAATCCCTTGCGCAGTTTTAAAGATCTAAACATATACATATAGGGCCGAACAGACATTAGAAGCGACTTTGTTTTATACTAACATAATAAAGACACGGAACACAATATAGTAATAATTAATTACAACATTAAATTATAACGAACTTGGACAAAGTTGTTACTTATTGCAGTAATACAGAAATACTTCGTTACATGTTTTTGATGTTATACTCTTGTCACTACTACTTACATCACAGCCTCCCAAAACGCGGGACCAAAAACTTTAACTTGAACTATAGCCAACTCGAACTTCTTGGTTGAGGAATGGTCCCATTATGCCTGTGACTGATTTGTTATTTATTGCTCACTCGTGTGCTTGCATATCACAGTAGTTGTGAATTTTATGATGTAGGTACTTGTAGTTACAATGTCTATGATAATTGATAACAGATGTGCAGGTCTAACAGTTACCAGTTTTCCATATTATCGCCTGTAATTGATAAATAACAACACATAGGTAGGGCGGAACCATATTGCCAGTCAGGATTTTTTATTATGTTCAATAGACGAGCCCCAGATGATTAAGTGCAGGTTGCAAACGGAGGAAGGTGCTTATTACATTCAGGATTTCTTAATCGAATAATATTATTATGTTTGATTAATAGGTAGATTAAAGAACACGTCAAACATTAACATAAATACCGACATGCAATTACCGAAATGGCGAAATAGCGTTAATTTTAATATACACGATTTCGGGGCTTAAACGCGTAAAATTACCTCTAGGCTGACAGTCAGCCTGTGACCACAGCCCGATGTAACTCGGTCGAAACGTCAGGCCCTAAATAAGGTAATTTTACGCGTTTAAGTCCAGAAATCGTATACTTATACTAAAATTAATATAAAATATAGCGTTAAATAAAAAAAAATCTAAATCAAAACCCAGTCGAAACATAGAGCTAAAAAAAACCAATTGTCCTTTTTTTGAAGTCGGATGAAAATTGTTAAATCAGCGATGGTGACAGACAAGAATGGTATAAAACATTATCTATATTTTTTTCTCACATTGATGGAAATTTTCAACATCACAAAAGACTATTAATTTAACGAAAAACCAGCTTGTATTGTCGTTATTGCTTTTGTGCAGTGACACGAAAGGATTACTCTTATTGTATTCTGTTTGAATGGTATAAAATTTTCATTATGATTGTATTAAATGCATAAGATTTTATTGCGAAGTGAAACAGTCCTCACGTATAGTTCTTGTATTTTCAATTGCAAGCAGTTAACCTTGATAAATTGCAATATCTATTAAAGTACAGTAAGTTTTGAATATTAATAAACTTTCGGCAATAAGAAAAATCTAATAAGCGTCTGTAGCAGGGGCGTTGGACTTGTGTTTCGACGAAGTGGATTTGATCTGATTTGATTTGATTTGATATGAACCCACTCCTACCACAAGCAATTTTAGCTTACGGGTTAGCGAGAATGTTAGTAGACCATATTTGTGCTAACCAACTCACTAGTAAGTACATATTATTATACGAGTGTGGATTGAAAAGTAGTCGGCCTAACACTAATCCATTTAGTTCTAAAAATCAAATCTACCCACATTATTTAGTTCAATTCAGACTTGTTAATTGTGTGAAGTTTGAAACGTGTGCGATAATTAGTTTTAATTTTATAAATTTATTAACAAAGCAATCTGACATCATTTCCGCAAATGGAGCAAATCAAGGAGCGTGCCGTCATTAAGTACCTCCATAAGAAGGGGCTGTCATCAAAAGCCATCCATGATGATAATGGTCAGTAAATGAGGGGATTGCGCTCTTTCATATTCATCCGTCAAAAAATGGATAGCAGAATTCAAGCGTGGTAGAGAGAGTGTGAAAGAGAACCCCGCTCTGGAAGGCCGTCGACGTCCACTACTGACGAAAATGTAAAAAAAATACTCGACTTAATTATGGGAGACCGCAGATTGAAAATTAGAGAGATAGCCGAGATTATAGGCATCTCTTATGAACGTACTCAAAATATAATAGTCAACGTGTTGGGTTTCCACAAGGTGTCTGCGAGGTGGGTTCCGCGACTGCTTTCAGTTGAGCAAAAAAGGATGCGATTGACTATTGCACGCGACTGTTTGGAGTTATTTGAAGCTGATGAATGTGATTTTTTTAATCGTTTTGTTACTAAGGACGAAACATGGGTTCATTACTGTACACCGGAAACAAAACAACAATCAAAACAGTGGAAAAGACCTGGTTCACCACCCCCCAAAAAGGCTAAGTCGATTTTGTCGGCAAGTAAGGTGATGGCTTCAGTATGTTGGGACTCAAAGGGTGTGATTATAGTTGATTATCTTGAAAGGGGTTAGACTATAAACTCTGATTATTACTGCACCTTACTACGTCGTTTACGAGAGGAAATAAAAGAAAAACGTCCAGGAATGATCAGAAAAAAAAGTCCTGTTTCATCAAGATAACGCTCGTGTTCACACTGGCACCGTCAGACTTTTTTTGTTCCCTAACCTAAAAAAGCACTTGGGAGGTCAAAGATTTTTGACAAATGACGAGGTCAAAGCAGCAGTAGACGCATATTTTGACTCTAAGGAAGAATCTTTTTTTTTCAACCGGCTAAATGCTTGGAAGGGAAGATGGCAAAAGTGCATTGAACTTGATGGTGATTACGTTGAAAAATAAAAATATAGTTCCTTTATTATGTATTTATTTTCTTGGTTAGGCCGATTACTTTTCAATCCACCCTCGTAACTACATATTATTAAAACGAATGTGTTTCACGAAACTAAAGGGTTATTTATAATCACATTTTACTAGTATCATTCTTTCATCATCATCTACCTACCCTTATCCCAATTTATTTGGGGTCGGCGCAAGTATCATTATTTATTTTCATAAAAATTTACAAATTCACATATTTAGGTACATCACAAAATTTCATTCTAAACCTCGTTGTGAAAATTTTATTGCAAAAATTTTATGAAGCACTCAGAATTTTTGATGCTCTCCACAGCTATTTCTGTGTATATCAATTTTTTATTTTAAAACTAAGCTGAGGAATTCATGTCAAAAATTCATCGGCGCCGTTAACACGTAGCCAGGGCTTGAATAAAACATTAAGGTGTCGGAAATTGCCTTATAATTTATGAAATCGAAGGAGTTTTACAGTGGTGTACTTATATTTGAGAATATAAGAAGGTAAAATTGAGATTAATCTACTACGCTCACTGAATCCCAATTGCAAATCTTGTATTTTATTAAATCGATATGTATAAGTTCACGGACAATCTTTCGTAGTCTGCGTAGTTTCTAATTAGTCTAATTACTTAGGTACTCGATAACAATATTGTTACGGAAATTATAACAGTCGCTTCCGTTTCCTATGTATTAAGCATATGTGCATATATTTAAAACTATGCAACGGATTTTGATGCGCTTTTCATCAATGGATAGAGTGGTTCTCGAGGAAGACTTTGTGTATATAATTTGTCAAACAGGCGAAGCCGCGGGCGTCCGATAGTATTGTAACATAATAATTTCACCACTTATCCAAAATGAAAACACATTTGTTATGATATAATAAATGTCATTAGTGTCACTGGTTGACCAACTGTCAACTTTAGACTAGTGTGGAGCTTGTACACATCGTACGGGAATATACGCGTCAAGTGAAAATATTCTCAATCGGACTTAGTAAGAACGTGGCAAAAATACTCACTAGCCATATCAGAAATTTGTTCTTAAAAAGGTGTCAGTCTGTGGTAGTGAGGTTCAGTCTGTCGCAACTACATACAAAAAAAAACTATTATGAAACGGGGATAAATTTTAATGGCTCAATATTTGTCTCACTCAATTTCTCAATCTGTCCCGCTCGTTCCTTGATGAAATGTCATGTGTCACTGTCTGTCGGTGTGGATGTCTAATCGTTATTTTCAATTTCAATAATAATGTTTTTCTTTGAATGTAATTAGTGAAATAATTGGGAGAATAGCTGATTTTTATTAAAATTTTTGTAAGACCGTTCTCTAGAAAAGACTGTTTTATACGTTGTTTATTAAAATCGAATATGAAGAATGTATAGAAAGTGTGAAATATGTAGTTTAAAATCTGGAAGAAAGGACGGCACAAAACGGATTTTCATGGCCAGATTTCCTATGGATGAGAACAATAACACCGGAAGATAACAAAATATATAACTACATAGCATGAAAGAATGATGGAAAGACAAATTATCGCTCAAAACATTTGATAAATGTGTTTTTGTGTTCGAACGTGATGTAAAACCTTATCTTCATAACTAGGTAATCGCTGGAATGCGGGCGGTTACATCCAAATAATTAAGACGGAGAACCCTACCTAACCTCTAAAAAATATAATTCAATTTTCAACAATGACGCGAGCCAACGAAGCCGCTAATTACACTTGAACAATTGTTCAAGTGTAATTATAAAGATGCAAAGTTGACCTGATTCCTGTCGATCTATAAGCTAAGTATATCAAATGAGTTCTGTTTAGTGTCTTAGCTGCATGTTATAGTTGGTAGAAGCTTGATGATAAAGTTGCGGGGTAGGTTGACTTGTAATTTAAAGCTATTGCTCTGATAATTTACTTGTCAGCACATTGCAATAACCTTTCTAGCTCATTCTCATGATATTGTACGGATGGATGGAAAGTAACCACCATCCAACCGTGAAAGTAAGTTTGACCCGTTAAAGTGATACTGAATTGAGTAATCTGTTGAGACTAATAGAATTGTAAAGAGACTAAAGAAAGAGAGTGTGAGTGACACACCAGGACGTTGATATCCTTTGTATTGGTTTCATGTAACTTACTTAATTGGGGATGGATTGAGACGTCCTATGTTCATCTAGGCGCCAAGTAAAGAGATGAGGGACGTCCTTAAAGAGTGTTGGGGACGTACCTAAAGTAAAGTGAGCGGCTTCTTGTGACGGGGTGTATGTGACCCCCATCAGGACCGCCAGATCAGAGTGAGGAGACGTCCTCAAAGTAGAGTACGGACGGCTTCCTCTGATGTGATGTATTGAATCCACAGCAGGGCCGTCCGACCACTGAGTAGAGTGAAAGAGTTGTACAGTAAAGTGTAGACGGCCTCCGATGATCCACCAGGACCGTCTGACCATTGTGTATAGTATAAAGTGAGTATAGTAACTTACTTGCCCTTAGATAAATCATTCCCTGGTTCATTCAATTGTATGCTATAAAAGAAAAGCCTAACCCTTCCTTTTACCTAAAGAAAAGATGAAACCAGGTTTACCATAGTTTAGAATGTAGGATACTTAGACAAGTGACAATGGTTGCTTGAGCTCTAATTTATACTTACAGAAAGGAGAACAAGAGGGACTGTTGGGTGCTATGGACTAAGGATGTATTGGAGGCTCAGATAACCGGATCATCATTACACAATAGAAGCGAAGCAGATTGTAGATTATATAAAACCTTCTAGCCTACTAAAGTGAGTTTTAAATAAAAAGGGTCATAATGTTACACAGTCACCAATACTACGAGCTGCAGAATATTGATTGAAGAAGAAATTACAAATATTTTTAATATACATGTAATGTTTTTAAATAAATATTTAATTTCATGAACTTATCATTTTAAAACCCAAACTGAGCCTATACTCCGTTTTTTAATTAAATGTACTGCCTCCGGGAAATTGAACGCTTATTCATTTTTAACATGTAACTTGTATGACGCAGTACTTAAGTTGAAAAATGGAGTATAGCGTCTGCGAAAATATAAAATTATTTAAAAAAAAGTACTGCGTTTATCGATATCGATAAATGCTACTGCATTTATCGATATCGATATATAAAATAATATTAAGTGGCACATCTCTATTTTTCCCTTATATTGGCGACTCTGTATGTGTAACATTTGTTAGGTTGGCTACATAACGTTATCCCTGATTTGACATTTTGTAAGATTATTTTGCACTATGGGAGTCCCGTCTCTTCTTACGTAGTATTGTATTCTCTTTGGTGAGGTTTTGTCATCAGTTGCGACAGTTCCGCCCGTGAAGAAGTTTTTTTTGTAAAATGTGGTTTTAAACTAGTTTTTGGCTAATGGAAAAGTCTAGAAACGGCTCGTGAGTTGATAAAAACCCAACGCGCTCGGTCGCAATCCTCTTTTACCGCTGTGCTCTCTCTGCTATATAAACTTTCTATACTAATCTATTTTGATACGCAAGATTCCACGTGTAAAAAAGTATTCTTTACCGTGATCTTAGAATCTTTGGAAGTCGAAGACATTCTGTGAATATTCACCCTATAAAATTTGGATTACGCGGCCATAGGGAGCTATTCCATTTGTTTTAGGCAGCAGAAGGCGTCGTTTGATCCCTAGAGGTATCCCTAAGGATGTGGCAACGGGTTTCTGGAGTTTGTTGGAGACTTTGGACCATTATAAAGGCTCACAATTGAAAGTCGCAGAGTTTACGTCGTGGACATACGCAATAACCTTGGTCCTACAAGACAGCAGTTTGAAGGTCTAACTACCACCGTCAGTTGACTTCGCTGACCTTCACTGAGCTAAGTACTTTTATTAAATTGTGTAAACTGGTTTCTTTAAATATACCTATTTGAATCCTCAAGAGCCTTCTGCTAAATTCAAAATTCAAGGCTATGATCTGTGCATTGTTCACTCAGTAATTTAAGTAATAGGCTAGTCGATACCTACCTATTTTTCTTGTGTAAATTAAATAACTTAATTTAAATATTGGATAGAAACAGGCGTTACCTGGCGAAAATCCATGACAAAGCAATGGTAAGTAAAATGTTTTAAGAAAAAAACTTTTTAAAATTTATAATAGCATTAATTTTTCGCAGAATTAAAAAGACAACAAAACGTCGACAATTGTTTCGCCTCTAAACGAGGCATTATCAAGACTGTCTGAAAGAGAACAGCCTGTTCTCTTTTTTGTTTGTTGTCTTTTTAATTCTGCGAAAAATTAATGCTATTATAAATTTTAAAAAGTTTTTTTCTTAAAACATTTTACTTACCATTGCTTTAACTTAATTTAACTTTATATTGTATAACTATTTTTAAGTTTATTACAAATATAATCTCAGTAAACCCTCTAACTGTGCCTTATTGAAATTTCCTGACATCACACACACCGTTCATTTATGAACTGGCGCCCTGGGATAAGTATAGCAGTCTCATAAGCCTCTCCGACGATCCAGCTGGTGGGTGAGGCTGACTTACAGTGTTACAAGTGGCGCCCAACGTGGGGCTTTTCTGAATTTTGTGTGTGTGATGGTCTGGGTTTCAATAAGGCACTCTATCCGAAACTCTCCAGGACATTAATTGGCTGTACCTAGCGGCAGGTACGTAAGCAAGGTTGGCACTCATTACCATCTTGTGTGACAACCAATTCAAAATTTCTTCTCAAAATTAAAATTGCTGCTAATATTATTAAATTCATTCTTTCAGGCCTTTTTTCGGATTAGTTTAAAGTCTGTTTGCCTACTAGATATCTTAGTAGGCAAACCTTTTTTCTCTTTATTTTTTTTTCTTTTTTGTGTCAGGGTGAACTCACATAAAGAATAAATATATTCTACTAGATAAATTTTACCTACTCTAATGTGAGTAGAATTTGTTCTCTTTAAAGGCATGACCCATATTTTTTCTAATAGAGAAATTTTACCTACTCTTATAGTGGGTAAATTTTTTTTCTACTACTAACTACTAAAATACTATAACTTAACTTTTTATACTGTGGCTGTGAAAGCGTAAAACAGCAAAGTTGACAAATAAATGTTTTGTCAACTACTTATTAACTTTATAATTTAAGACATTACTTTCTATTTGTACTGTTTTCTAGTTGTACAGTTGTACCAACACTACTTAATTTTAACTATTACTATTGTTAAATTCTCTTTGTACCTTTGAGTACCTAGATAGTACACTAACTATTTTAAATAAATACCTTACCTTTGCTTAACTATTAAAAACTATTGTTTGATATCCATATCAGATACCTACTAAATTGAAACTTTGTACCTCCACTTAGGAGAACTTAAATTTACTTTTTTTGTAAAATAAAATAAAATATAAAATAAAATAACGTTTATTATCTTTGAAATTTTTAGAAAATTATTTAGATTCGTCAAAAGTTGGTGTGACTCTACCGAGTGTTCCAAAATGCAACGAGACTGAGAAGTGCCCTCAAGAAACTCAGTTCGGCTTTTTTCCAAAATACTTCATCTTAAATCTAATACAGAGTTAATTAGAAAGGAGCAATTCGTGTTACAACCAGGCAGCCTTGTCATCTAAGAAATCATTAATACTATAATAAGCTTTATGGCACAATTTACGTTTTATTAGTTTTTTAAATTTATTAACAGATAAATTTGCTATTTCGGTTGTCAATGTATTGTACATTCGAATAAAGTTCCCCGCAAAAGAATTACTTACTTTAACCAGGTGACTGTTTACCATTGATCACTACTTTCTGGACCCTATCACTTAAGTAAGAATTGACGAAATTCAAGGCCGTCCCCCGGATTCCGTAATGATCAAGTTTCTTAATTAAAGTCTGGTGTTGAACGCAATCGAAGGCCTTAGATAAGTCACAGAATACACCATAAGCATCATATGACTCATCCCAGGCCCTGTATATACACTCTAATAATTTAATTCCGGCATCAGTGGTGGACCGACCACGAGTGAAACCGAATTGTTTTGTATGTAATAGTTTATTAACGTTAAAGTGATTTTGCATTAGATTAAACATATTTTTTTCAAAAATTTTACTAAATGTAGGTAGTACAGAAATTGGACGGATCTGAAGTATTACCCGATTTAAACAGGGGAATTAATTTACTAGATACAACCATTTCAATAAAAGAATTTACTAAATACACAGAGATGCCCCAGAGGTCAGCTGTTTTCTTGATATTTAAAGATTTAAAAGTTTTTAAGATGGTGTTTATGTTAACTTTACTGAATTTAAATATAACGTTACAACAAGGAACGTTTGCTTTTAACAAAGATTCTGCAATGGGGGTTGAAGAGCCTAGGGTTTTTGTCAAATCTACGGGAAGTCGAAGGCTGATGTTGTTATTTTACCATTTATATTAAGTTTAAAATTATTATCATTTAATTTTTGTTGACCTCTTTCCGCGTTTATAATTTTCCAAGTAGATTTAACTTTGTCTGCACTATTGAGAATTTTATCACTTATATATTTTGATTTAGCTGCTAAACAATCTGCTTTAAACTTTTTTGAATAAGTTTTAACATAATCTAGAAATTCAACTGATCTATTAAGCTGTCTTTCTGAGTAAAGTTCATAAAGTTTTTGTCTACTTTTGTGTATTGTTTTTTTTGTACTTATATTTTTAAAG
This sequence comes from Nudaria mundana, assembly GCA_963556515.1. Taxonomy (NCBI): domain Eukaryota; kingdom Metazoa; phylum Arthropoda; class Insecta; order Lepidoptera; family Erebidae; genus Nudaria; species Nudaria mundana. The sequence goes on from OY748298.1 coordinate 12,008,276, forward strand.
ATGTCACACATCCATAAATATATTTCTTGCCTGAGAAAGGACGAACTTTGTTATGAACTCGATATTCTTGGGGCTTCAGTTGATGAGAATGCAACGGTGACTGCACTGCGGAGTCAGCTGAAGACGGTCTTCAAATTGTCTCGACGTGGCAGTTAGAAAGCTATTCCCATCGTGACACCGAGCCCCGACATCGAGCTGCAGTCTTGTGAGCCCAAGGTACAAGAGTTAGAAGTACTTATAGCATCGGGTGAGGTCGGTAGAGATAGGAATGTTTGTTCGAGGTCCGCTCTTAGGGCTAACTATTTGATAGATCGCTTAGCTCGTTGTGGTATAGATTGTGAGTTACTAAACGATATCCGAGGTAGGCTCATCAAAGTTCTCGCTAGCGTTGAGCCAGGTGGTGAATCGGAAAATTCTGATAGCGATACGGAACAACAATTCGATGATAGGATCCCTACCGTGCGTTTGAGGAGTGACCGCGCGATACGTAGTATTATGCCGGATATGCCTACTGTCCAGGAGACTATAGTTTACAAAGATCGTCCGATCAATTTAAATACCTTGCGCGAGAAGTCAAGGAGTCAAAGATGTTGGCTGCCTTTTCCGATTTGTTAGACGGTGTTGCGCTAGCGTGGTACCGGACAAATAGGGACACCATCAGTTCATATCAACAGCTCATCACTGAACTGAGGGTTAACTTCGACACACCTGATTACGAAGAAGAGCTAGATATTTTGATGCATAACATAAGACCGGACTATATGAAGGAACTTGCCTTCCATGAAGTCGACAGTGTCGAACAACTAAAATCTATAGGAAAACCTCTAGAGTTGGCACGTGTCAGAGCCCAAAGCTTTAAAGTGCCCGAGCTCGATACGTTTAAAATCACATCTGATTTAAATAAACTTCAAAATAAAAACTTAATTAAACCTGTAAAGCAGGTTTCCCTTGCAGAAGATAGTCCTTTATCTAATAAATTTATTCCATATATTTTTGTATTTCAAAGCAATGAGTTTGCTTAAACTATTCTTAAAATATTAAGAAAGAAATTATAAATAGATCACAAAAACTGATGATCCCGCCGATGACATCAGTTTTTGTGATCTATTTATAATTTCTTTCTTAATATTTTAAAAATTTATTCCAGTTGTTGAGAACAGACCGTGGACGAGTAGTAGAAAGTGTCTACGATGTAGAGACTCTGACCACAGTGCAAACTCCTGTGAGCTGCATTACTAAACTTAAGTGCTTAGGCTATCTCTCTTTACCCGTCTTATATAATTCTACTATTAAAGTAATTAAATTTTATGTCGTCCCAGATATCACGGCTTCAATGATATTTGGGATAGACTTTTGGCATCAGTTTGAGTTGGCTAAAAATTTAATTGCACAAACTGTTCCTTCTGATAGGATTAATTCAAGTGATCCCATAGTCAGACTGAGCCAGTTCAGTTTTGATATAGAGCACAGTAAAGGCAAGGATCATGTTGTTCCAGATGCGTTGTCTCGTATCAAGATTGACTCGGTGGACTGTACTGTGAGTAAAGATCCATAGTACTTACATATTAAAGATAGGGTCACTAATAATCCTAAGCCCTACCCTAATTTTAGCATTAGGGATAATCTCTTATACACGTTGATTTTATTACTGTCTAATATCTAAAAAAAAATATTTAGTTTCTAGACATCAAATGAGAACCCGTTGTAGTGGACTCACTCTCTTAAATACTGAAGTTTTACAACGATAGCGTTTTCATTCAATAATGCGCTGGCATAAAGCAAGCGTACGCCGCCGCCGGCCCCCACCTCAGCGGACCCCTCCGAATCCTCCTAGCGGCGCGACGCGCCGACACTGCGGACTGCGGCTCGCCTGTCCAGTAGACCTCGTGACAGCGCCGGTGTCTGTTGCGTAATCCTGTGTGTCAGTGAGTAAAATGAGTCGTCAGTACGAATATTCGAACATCTAGCAATGGTACAATTGTATGCCATTGCTAACCACAACCTACAAGAGGCTAGGCGATTGTACTCCCAGCCGGAGCACTTAAATGCGTTACGGCTACGAGGAGTCAGTGATACTCAAGTGCCGACACGAGGGACCATCTTGGCTGCAACCCAGCGCTTACTCGACCACGGACAGTTCCGGACACCGTTACATGCACAAGCCCGAGGACGTTTGAATGATTATTCCCAAATGGAAGTCATCAAACCCGCGAAGAACTACGCAGTGCGATAGTGGACGCTTTTGATATTGTGAAAAGGATAGAGACACATCGAACAAGTTAATACATCTCGTCCAGGTCTTATGGGTAATCCTAAAATTTTCACTAAGCCGTTTGAAGCCATTTCTTGTGATTTGCTGGGACCATTTCCAGTCTCTAGGAACAGAAATGTACATTTAATTGCTGTGACTGACCACTCTAGCAAGTATGTTATGTTGAGTCCTAAACGGACGACAACAGGTGCTGCAGTGGCCAGGTTCATAGAAATAGTAGATTGTTAACCAAGGGATGAAAGCCTCCCATTTCTGACGAAATATTTTGGCGCTCGAACGTAGTGAGAGCGCTAACAGTTCGAGGCAGAAATAGGTGTTTTCACCCGAGTTAAACACTCTACTTTTCATTTCGAATGCGAGGAAAGCAAATAAAAGTCAAATAAAAAAAATCACGTATCAAGTATTGTACTTCCCGCCTATTTTTTAATTTTTGTTTTTCATTCGCACTTTTTCAGGGTAGGCTCTAGACTTTTGATCATACCGCCTTGTCATTAGTTATATTTTTCCATACAAAATAGTCTTCAGTTTTTGAATTTTTTCATTATCTTTTTTACGCACATATTATTTTGAAGCGCTATAGAGTATTTTTTTATGGTTTGTCGCGTTACAGAGGCGTAGTCAGGTTTAGTCGAAGTTTCAAAATTAAAATACTGAGTAAAATACTCAGTATTTTTTTGTGCTATTTACCTTTTATTTTATTGTAATTTAACTCTTTTTTTGTTGATTCAAAAATCAGATTCTTGTATTGACTTAATCGAACTTTGGCTGTATACGTTTTTGCCGTCGCCTCAAGATGTGCTTAAATTTTTTTTTTACTTTTCCTCTCTAGGGCAGAAATCTATCACTTTCAACCCGCGTATCAGGTAAGTAATGACCCACTTTCAGAGCATGAGAGATGAAAAGAATGTTTCTGGTTCACGGAGCATGTAAAACTATTTACGTGGATAATGGGTCTCAATTTGTTAGTATTATTACCCTATATAAAAATAGGAGGTCCTTACCAGCATGTTTATACTTATGCGTTAGGTAAGAAGCACGTAGATAGGTAAATTGTAATATGATATATGTATACTTCTCTCTTAGAACTTCACCTATATTTTGGTGAAAATTCATCAATTGTGGTTCAGCATTTTAAAAAAATGCTGACTTCTGTTATTTGCTTTTCTCTCTTAGAACTTCAACTATATTTTGGTGAAAGTTCATCAATTTTCGTTCAGCATTAATAAAAATGCTGACTTCTATTATTTGCTTTTCTCTTAGAACTTCACCTATATTTTGGTGAAAGTTCATCAACTTTGGTTTAGCATTTAAAAAAAATGTTGACTTCTGTTACTTACTTTTCTCTCAGAATTGATGAACTTTCAGCAAAATATAGGATTTTGCTGAAAGTTCATCAATTTTGGTTTAGCAATAAAAATAAAATTATACTTTAATTTGCATTACGCTTCTTAGAGATGTTAGGTAGGTTGCCGTATCGAGCGTTCCTTCCTCAAAACCATGCGTGTTTTAAAAATTCTCTAGGTAGATAGGAAAATGTAGTCATATTGGTTACAACTTTATTTCATACTAGTGGTCGCCCGCGACTTCGTCCGCGTGGTAATTTGAATTTTTTCCCGTTCCAGTCGCGCCGCGTCATATTTTGAACAATTCACACAATATCTTTATAAATTGTAGCCTATGTGTTATTCTGATGTATAAGCTATATTATTGTAAAGTTTCATTAAAATCCATTCAGTAGTTTTTACGTGAAAGAGTAACAAACATCCATCCATCCATACATACATACATACTTACATACTTACATACTCACAAACTTTCGCGTTTATAATATTAGTAGGATTAAGGAAATGTTGGTGCTGCAATTCTGCTCCTGTTGTATTGTAGGTACTAGCACTTGTTTTTTTTTTTAAGGCTTGATCTCATATTCATAGCATACCTTGATATAATGGAGATGATACAAATCGTTTCCTTAGGCTAACGTTTGGATAGGTTTATCTAGTTGACTTTAGTCACTTACTTTGTTGCGTTCCGAATTTCCTTGAGATGGTTTTAGTTTCCTCCACAGGAAATCTTCTTAAGGGGAGGGGTGGTGTAACATAATAATTTCACCACTTCTCCAAAATGAAAACACATATGTTATGATAATATAATAAATGTCATTAGTATCACTGGTTGACCAACTGTCAACTTTAGACTAGTGTGGAGCTTGTACACATCGTACGGGAATATACGCGTCAAGTAGCGATTCTGAATCGGACTTAGTAAGAACGTGGCAAAAATACTCACTAGCCACATCAGAAGTTTGCTCTTAAAAAGGTGTCAGTCTGTGGTAGTGAGGTTTAGTCATAAGTTTCGACAGTTCCGCCGGTGAAGAAGTTTTTTTTGTAAAATGTGGTTGTGGCAATACACTAGCGCGGTAACATGATACCGGTTGGGGATATGCAGGATAACCTTTCTATACTTATCTATTTTGATACGCAAGATTCCACGTGTAAAAAAGTATTCTTTACCGTGATCTTAGAATCTTTAGAAGTCGAACACATTCTGTGAATATTCACCCTGAAAAATTTGGACTACGCGGCCATAGGGAGCTATTTCATTTGTTTTAGGCAGCAGAAGGCGTCGTTTGATCCCTAGAGGTATCCCTAAGGAAGTGGCAACGGGTTTCTGGAGTTTGTTGGAGTCGTTGGACCATTATATAGACTCGCAATTGAAAGTCGCAGAGTTTACGTCGTGGACATACGCAATAACCTTGGTCCAACAAGACAGCAGTTTGAAGGTCAAACTACCACCGCCAGTTGACTTCGCAGACCTTCACTGAGCTAAGTACTTTTATAAAATTGTGTAAACTGGAGGGCGTTGTCTTCGGTAGCTTCTCATTTCTTTAAATATACCTATTTGAACCCTCAAGAGCCATCTGCTAAATTCAAAATTGAAGATTATGATGTGTGCATTGTTCTCTCAGTAATTTAAGGAATAGGCTAGTCGAAACCTACCTGTTTTTCTTGTGTAATTTAAATAACTTAATTTAACCTTAAATTGTATAACTATTTTTAAGGTTATTACAAATATAATCTCTGTAAACCCTCTAACTGTGCCTTATTGAAATTTCCTGACATCACACACACCGTTCATTTATGAACTGGCGCCCTTGTTTTTTTTTTTTTTAGCTCCGTGGCCCAAGGCCGACGTCCGTTGCCGGGCGTCTCTGGTTACAAGCAGAACGTATTTCCAGTGGCACCCGGCGGACTTTGACCACCTCTGTGGTCTTTATTTTTTTTTTTATATTGGGTTCGCCAAATTGACGCCGCCCGCCTGGTGATAAGTCGTGACGACGTCTAGCGATTGTGGGCCACTCTCACAGCACACAATACTATAGAGAGTGGCCCTCAACTTGACGACCTACTGACGTGCCTCTTCACGCTCCGCTTAAAGAACCCAGGATTATATGTGGGAGGAAACCGTGCACAGGCAGGGCGTTCCAGGCCACTATCGTTCGGCAGAAAAACGAACGTTTAAAACGCTCAGTTCTCGCGAACATGCTATCCACTGTGTGGGAATGGCATCTCTGCCCGGCAAACGTTGTTGGGGATCGGAAGGAAGAGGGTGGGATCAGATTGAAGAGCTCTTCAGAACACTCGCCGTGGTAAATACGGTAGAATGCGGCCAAGGAAGCTATTGTTCGGCGCTGAGCTAGCGGCTCAAGGCTTCCCGTTACCTCCGGACAATCTATAATACGGATAGCCCGTCGCTGCATAGCGTCGAGAGCGTCCAGCAGATACTTCGCGGAGCCGTCCCAGAGGTGAGAGCAGTATTCGACGCAGGGTCTAATCTGCGTCTTGTACAGCAGACACCTCTGGTCCGGTGTAAAGAATCTCTTTACCTTATTCAGTATTCCTAGTTAAGGTGCCAGAGAAATGAGTGGTCAGATTTAAAAAAAATGTTTAAAAATATTTAAAGGGCGGAGCTATTCCTGAAATCTATCAGGAACTGTAGAACTTATCGAGAACTATCAGATTCTTTGATTTTAATGATATTTTTAACATGTTGCGGTGCTACGGGAAGTTGGCACCGCAAATTTTCAAAACTTAATTTTTTGATCTTTTTCGCCGGAACTATTTATAAAACCTATCAGGAACTATAGAACTAAATGTTGTGCAAACGGAACTCTTGAGAAACGTTTCAATTTTTGACTTTGCGGTGCCAACTTCACACAGGCCAGCAGCCATGATCAATTAACTCTGTATAAGAAGTTTTGAAAATTTTTAAGATGCATTTCGAAGCACTATATCTGGGTCAAGATATCAAACTGCCGCCTTGTAATACAACAATACATCTTTTCGATGCGACATATACCTGTCTAATGATTTTATGCCTAAAACATCCAAATAAATGGGGTTTAGTATGCTAACAACACCAGCAGCCATGATCAATTAACTCTGGAAAAATTACTATAATGTACATTACATTTTACGAAATTATCGCTTGCAAATGATCCTAATTGATGCTTTAGCAATCGCTTGAATAGTTTGATTAATAAATTGTACAACAACATTAGAATATCGTTTAAAAATAACGAAGGCTGCTAACTTCACAAAAATTACCATCTTCATTTAGTCGGATTATAGGCTGCTAAAATTGGCTGCCAGCTTCACACCGGTGTAAGAGATTATATGTAAATATGTGTGAAATGGTGTGTGTATGTTTAGAAGTGTAATATAGGTATAGTGTATGTTGTGTGTGCGTTTGTAGTGAAGAGTATGTGTATTATTTATGTAATTTAATTCTAAGTTAAATATGTACTTTGTTTCAGGTAAATATATAAGGTAAATATGCTGTATTTGTATCATCGTTAACTCTCAATGTCGTAAGAGAGATCTTGTAGTTGAAACAATTCAAAGTCCAGTTTCGTGTAACACATTCGCTATGTGCGATTGCTCTGCATTTGGCTGAATATTTCATTCACACACGAGTATGCGAGCTATGGAAAGGTAAGAAACTGTTTCCGAGATAATAAGAGTTTATAAAATATATAAAGTGTTCTAAAATGAATGTAATATTAAAGGTACCTATGTTTTTTAATAATTGTTATTAGTAGTAGTTTTAGTAGGAGTCTGGAAAGAAAAGCATCTTCAGTCTCCTTCCAGGTCAGCAGCTATACGTAAGTTTAGCCTAATCCGTCCAGAGGTTAAAGCGTGAACATAAATTGATACACTGGAACTTCACTTTTAAGATACACTAGAATGGCTTCGCCAACTTGACGAGTTATAAACTAAAACATTCCTCGAGAACCAATCCATTGGTGAAATCCGCATCAATCCCTTGCGCAGTTTTAAAGATCTAAACATATACATATAGGGCCGAACAGACATTAGAAGCGACTTTGTTTTATACTAACATAATAAAGACACGGAACACAATATAGTAATAATTAATTACAACATTAAATTATAACGAACTTGGACAAAGTTGTTACTTATTGCAGTAATACAGAAATACTTCGTTACATGTTTTTGATGTTATACTCTTGTCACTACTACTTACATCACAGCCTCCCAAAACGCGGGACCAAAAACTTTAACTTGAACTATAGCCAACTCGAACTTCTTGGTTGAGGAATGGTCCCATTATGCCTGTGACTGATTTGTTATTTATTGCTCACTCGTGTGCTTGCATATCACAGTAGTTGTGAATTTTATGATGTAGGTACTTGTAGTTACAATGTCTATGATAATTGATAACAGATGTGCAGGTCTAACAGTTACCAGTTTTCCATATTATCGCCTGTAATTGATAAATAACAACACATAGGTAGGGCGGAACCATATTGCCAGTCAGGATTTTTTATTATGTTCAATAGACGAGCCCCAGATGATTAAGTGCAGGTTGCAAACGGAGGAAGGTGCTTATTACATTCAGGATTTCTTAATCGAATAATATTATTATGTTTGATTAATAGGTAGATTAAAGAACACGTCAAACATTAACATAAATACCGACATGCAATTACCGAAATGGCGAAATAGCGTTAATTTTAATATACACGATTTCGGGGCTTAAACGCGTAAAATTACCTCTAGGCTGACAGTCAGCCTGTGACCACAGCCCGATGTAACTCGGTCGAAACGTCAGGCCCTAAATAAGGTAATTTTACGCGTTTAAGTCCAGAAATCGTATACTTATACTAAAATTAATATAAAATATAGCGTTAAATAAAAAAAAATCTAAATCAAAACCCAGTCGAAACATAGAGCTAAAAAAAACCAATTGTCCTTTTTTTGAAGTCGGATGAAAATTGTTAAATCAGCGATGGTGACAGACAAGAATGGTATAAAACATTATCTATATTTTTTTCTCACATTGATGGAAATTTTCAACATCACAAAAGACTATTAATTTAACGAAAAACCAGCTTGTATTGTCGTTATTGCTTTTGTGCAGTGACACGAAAGGATTACTCTTATTGTATTCTGTTTGAATGGTATAAAATTTTCATTATGATTGTATTAAATGCATAAGATTTTATTGCGAAGTGAAACAGTCCTCACGTATAGTTCTTGTATTTTCAATTGCAAGCAGTTAACCTTGATAAATTGCAATATCTATTAAAGTACAGTAAGTTTTGAATATTAATAAACTTTCGGCAATAAGAAAAATCTAATAAGCGTCTGTAGCAGGGGCGTTGGACTTGTGTTTCGACGAAGTGGATTTGATCTGATTTGATTTGATTTGATATGAACCCACTCCTACCACAAGCAATTTTAGCTTACGGGTTAGCGAGAATGTTAGTAGACCATATTTGTGCTAACCAACTCACTAGTAAGTACATATTATTATACGAGTGTGGATTGAAAAGTAGTCGGCCTAACACTAATCCATTTAGTTCTAAAAATCAAATCTACCCACATTATTTAGTTCAATTCAGACTTGTTAATTGTGTGAAGTTTGAAACGTGTGCGATAATTAGTTTTAATTTTATAAATTTATTAACAAAGCAATCTGACATCATTTCCGCAAATGGAGCAAATCAAGGAGCGTGCCGTCATTAAGTACCTCCATAAGAAGGGGCTGTCATCAAAAGCCATCCATGATGATAATGGTCAGTAAATGAGGGGATTGCGCTCTTTCATATTCATCCGTCAAAAAATGGATAGCAGAATTCAAGCGTGGTAGAGAGAGTGTGAAAGAGAACCCCGCTCTGGAAGGCCGTCGACGTCCACTACTGACGAAAATGTAAAAAAAATACTCGACTTAATTATGGGAGACCGCAGATTGAAAATTAGAGAGATAGCCGAGATTATAGGCATCTCTTATGAACGTACTCAAAATATAATAGTCAACGTGTTGGGTTTCCACAAGGTGTCTGCGAGGTGGGTTCCGCGACTGCTTTCAGTTGAGCAAAAAAGGATGCGATTGACTATTGCACGCGACTGTTTGGAGTTATTTGAAGCTGATGAATGTGATTTTTTTAATCGTTTTGTTACTAAGGACGAAACATGGGTTCATTACTGTACACCGGAAACAAAACAACAATCAAAACAGTGGAAAAGACCTGGTTCACCACCCCCCAAAAAGGCTAAGTCGATTTTGTCGGCAAGTAAGGTGATGGCTTCAGTATGTTGGGACTCAAAGGGTGTGATTATAGTTGATTATCTTGAAAGGGGTTAGACTATAAACTCTGATTATTACTGCACCTTACTACGTCGTTTACGAGAGGAAATAAAAGAAAAACGTCCAGGAATGATCAGAAAAAAAAGTCCTGTTTAAAGTCCGACCACTGAGTAGAGTGAAAGAGTTGTACAGTAAAGTGTAGACGGCCTCCGATGATCCACCAGGACCGTCTGACCATTGTGTATAGTATAAAGTGAGTATAGTAACTTACTTGCCCTTAGATAAATCATTCCCTGGTTCATTCAATTGTATGCTATAAAAGAAAAGCCTAACCCTTCCTTTTACCTAAAGAAAAGATGAAACCAGGTTTACCATAGTTTAGAATGTAGGATACTTAGACAAGTGACAATGGTTGCTTGAGCTCTAATTTATACTTACAGAAAGGAGAACAAGAGGGACTGTTGGGTGCTATGGACTAAGGATGTATTGGAGGCTCAGATAACCGGATCATCATTACACAATAGAAGCGAAGCAGATTGTAGATTATATAAAACCTTCTAGCCTACTAAAGTGAGTTTTAAATAAAAAGGGTCATAATGTTACACAGTCACCAATACTACGAGCTGCAGAATATTGATTGAAGAAGAAATTACAAATATTTTTAATATACATGTAATGTTTTTAAATAAATATTTAATTTCATGAACTTATCATTTTAAAACCCAAACTGAGCCTATACTCCGTTTTTTAATTAAATGTACTGCCTCCGGGAAATTGAACGCTTATTCATTTTTAACATGTAACTTGTATGACGCAGTACTTAAGTTGAAAAATGGAGTATAGCGTCTGCGAAAATATAAAATTATTTAAAAAAAAGTACTGCGTTTATCGATATCGATAAATGCTACTGCATTTATCGATATCGATATATAAAATAATATTAAGTGGCACATCTCTATTTTTCCCTTATATTGGCGACTCTGTATGTGTAACATTTGTTAGGTTGGCTACATAACGTTATCCCTGATTTGACATTTTGTAAGATTATTTTGCACTATGGGAGTCCCGTCTCTTCTTACGTAGTATTGTATTCTCTTTGGTGAGGTTTTGTCATCAGTTGCGACAGTTCCGCCCGTGAAGAAGTTTTTTTTGTAAAATGTGGTTTTAAACTAGTTTTTGGCTAATGGAAAAGTCTAGAAACGGCTCGTGAGTTGATAAAAACCCAACGCGCTCGGTCGCAATCCTCTTTTACCGCTGTGCTCTCTCTGCTATATAAACTTTCTATACTAATCTATTTTGATACGCAAGATTCCACGTGTAAAAAAGTATTCTTTACCGTGATCTTAGAATCTTTGGAAGTCCAGAAATCGTATACTTATACTAAAATTAATATAAAATATAGCGTTAAATAAAAAAAAATCTAAATCAAAACCCAGTCGAAACATAGAGCTAAAAAAAACCAATTGTCCTTTTTTTGAAGTCGGATGAAAATTGTTAAATCAGCGATGGTGACAGACAAGAATGGTATAAAACATTATCTATATTTTTTTCTCACATTGATGGAAATTTTCAACATCACAAAAGACTATTAATTTAACGAAAAACCAGCTTGTATTGTCGTTATTGCTTTTGTGCAGTGACACGAAAGGATTACTCTTATTGTATTCTGTTTGAATGGTATAAAATTTTCATTATGATTGTATTAAATGCATAAGATTTTATTGCGAAGTGAAACAGTCCTCACGTATAGTTCTTGTATTTTCAATTGCAAGCAGTTAACCTTGATAAATTGCAATATCTATTAAAGTACAGTAAGTTTTGAATATTAATAAACTTTCGGCAATAAGAAAAATCTAATAAGCGTCTGTAGCAGGGGCGTTGGACTTGTGTTTCGACGAAGTGGATTTGATCTGATTTGATTTGATTTGATATGAACCCACTCCTACCACAAGCAATTTTAGCTTACGGGTTAGCGAGAATGTTAGTAGACCATATTTGTGCTAACCAACTCACTAGTAAGTACATATTATTATACGAGTGTGGATTGAAAAGTAGTCGGCCTAACACTAATCCATTTAGTTCTAAAAATCAAATCTACCCACATTATTTAGTTCAATTCAGACTTGTTAATTGTGTGAAGTTTGAAACGTGTGCGATAATTAGTTTTAATTTTATAAATTTATTAACAAAGCAATCTGACATCATTTCCGCAAATGGAGCAAATCAAGGAGCGTGCCGTCATTAAGTACCTCCATAAGAAGGGGCTGTCATCAAAAGCCATCCATGATGATAATGGTCAGTAAATGAGGGGATTGCGCTCTTTCATATTCATCCGTCAAAAAATGGATAGCAGAATTCAAGCGTGGTAGAGAGAGTGTGAAAGAGAACCCCGCTCTGGAAGGCCGTCGACGTCCACTACTGACGAAAATGTAAAAAAAATACTCGACTTAATTATGGGAGACCGCAGATTGAAAATTAGAGAGATAGCCGAGATTATAGGCATCTCTTATGAACGTACTCAAAATATAATAGTCAACGTGTTGGGTTTCCACAAGGTGTCTGCGAGGTGGGTTCCGCGACTGCTTTCAGTTGAGCAAAAAAGGATGCGATTGACTATTGCACGCGACTGTTTGGAGTTATTTGAAGCTGATGAATGTGATTTTTTTAATCGTTTTGTTACTAAGGACGAAACATGGGTTCATTACTGTACACCGGAAACAAAACAACAATCAAAACAGTGGAAAAGACCTGGTTCACCACCCCCCAAAAAGGCTAAGTCGATTTTGTCGGCAAGTAAGGTGATGGCTTCAGTATGTTGGGACTCAAAGGGTGTGATTATAGTTGATTATCTTGAAAGGGGTTAGACTATAAACTCTGATTATTACTGCACCTTACTACGTCGTTTACGAGAGGAAATAAAAGAAAAACGTCCAGGAATGATCAGAAAAAAAAGTCCTGTTTCATCAAGATAACGCTCGTGTTCACACTGGCACCGTCAGACTTTTTTTGTTCCCTAACCTAAAAAAGCACTTGGGAGGTCAAAGATTTTTGACAAATGACGAGGTCAAAGCAGCAGTAGACGCATATTTTGACTCTAAGGAAGAATCTTTTTTTTTCAACCGGCTAAATGCTTGGAAGGGAAGATGGCAAAAGTGCATTGAACTTGATGGTGATTACGTTGAAAAATAAAAATATAGTTCCTTTATTATGTATTTATTTTCTTGGTTAGGCCGATTACTTTTCAATCCACCCTCGTAACTACATATTATTAAAACGAATGTGTTTCACGAAACTAAAGGGTTATTTATAATCACATTTTACTAGTATCATTCTTTCATCATCATCTACCTACCCTTATCCCAATTTATTTGGGGTCGGCGCAAGTATCATTATTTATTTTCATAAAAATTTACAAATTCACATATTTAGGTACATCACAAAATTTCATTCTAAACCTCGTTGTGAAAATTTTATTGCAAAAATTTTATGAAGCACTCAGAATTTTTGATGCTCTCCACAGCTATTTCTGTGTATATCAATTTTTTATTTTAAAACTAAGCTGAGGAATTCATGTCAAAAATTCATCGGCGCCGTTAACACGTAGCCAGGGCTTGAATAAAACATTAAGGTGTCGGAAATTGCCTTATAATTTATGAAATCGAAGGAGTTTTACAGTGGTGTACTTATATTTGAGAATATAAGAAGGTAAAATTGAGATTAATCTACTACGCTCACTGAATCCCAATTGCAAATCTTGTATTTTATTAAATCGATATGTATAAGTTCACGGACAATCTTTCGTAGTCTGCGTAGTTTCTAATTAGTCTAATTACTTAGGTACTCGATAACAATATTGTTACGGAAATTATAACAGTCGCTTCCGTTTCCTATGTATTAAGCATATGTGCATATATTTAAAACTATGCAACGGATTTTGATGCGCTTTTCATCAATGGATAGAGTGGTTCTCGAGGAAGACTTTGTGTATATAATTTGTCAAACAGGCGAAGCCGCGGGCGTCCGATAGTATTGTAACATAATAATTTCACCACTTATCCAAAATGAAAACACATTTGTTATGATATAATAAATGTCATTAGTGTCACTGGTTGACCAACTGTCAACTTTAGACTAGTGTGGAGCTTGTACACATCGTACGGGAATATACGCGTCAAGTGAAAATATTCTCAATCGGACTTAGTAAGAACGTGGCAAAAATACTCACTAGCCATATCAGAAATTTGTTCTTAAAAAGGTGTCAGTCTGTGGTAGTGAGGTTCAGTCTGTCGCAACTACATACAAAAAAAAACTATTATGAAACGGGGATAAATTTTAATGGCTCAATATTTGTCTCACTCAATTTCTCAATCTGTCCCGCTCGTTCCTTGATGAAATGTCATGTGTCACTGTCTGTCGGTGTGGATGTCTAATCGTTATTTTCAATTTCAATAATAATGTTTTTCTTTGAATGTAATTAGTGAAATAATTGGGAGAATAGCTGATTTTTATTAAAATTTTTGTAAGACCGTTCTCTAGAAAAGACTGTTTTATACGTTGTTTATTAAAATCGAATATGAAGAATGTATAGAAAGTGTGAAATATGTAGTTTAAAATCTGGAAGAAAGGACGGCACAAAACGGATTTTCATGGCCAGATTTCCTATGGATGAGAACAATAACACCGGAAGATAACAAAATATATAACTACATAGCATGAAAGAATGATGGAAAGACAAATTATCGCTCAAAACATTTGATAAATGTGTTTTTGTGTTCGAACGTGATGTAAAACCTTATCTTCATAACTAGGTAATCGCTGGAATGCGGGCGGTTACATCCAAATAATTAAGACGGAGAACCCTACCTAACCTCTAAAAAATATAATTCAATTTTCAACAATGACGCGAGCCAACGAAGCCGCTAATTACACTTGAACAATTGTTCAAGTGTAATTATAAAGATGCAAAGTTGACCTGATTCCTGTCGATCTATAAGCTAAGTATATCAAATGAGTTCTGTTTAGTGTCTTAGCTGCATGTTATAGTTGGTAGAAGCTTGATGATAAAGTTGCGGGGTAGGTTGACTTGTAATTTAAAGCTATTGCTCTGATAATTTACTTGTCAGCACATTGCAATAACCTTTCTAGCTCATTCTCATGATATTGTACGGATGGATGGAAAGTAACCACCATCCAACCGTGAAAGTAAGTTTGACCCGTTAAAGTGATACTGAATTGAGTAATCTGTTGAGACTAATATAATTGTAAAGAGACTAAAGAAAGAGAGTGTGAGTGACACACCAGGACGTTGATATCCTTTGTATTGGTTTCATGTAACTTACTTAATTGGGGATGGATTGAGACGTCCTATGTTCATCTAGGCGCCAAGTAAAGAGATGAGGGACGTCCTTAAAGAGTGTTGGGGACGTACCTAAAGTAAAGTGAGCGGCTTCTTGTGACGGGGTGTATGTGACCCCCATCAGGACCGCCAGATCAGAGTGAGGAGACGTCCTCAAAGTAGAGTACGGACGGCTTCCTCTGATGTGATGTATTGAATCCACAGCAGGGCCGTCCGACCACTGAGTAGAGTGAAAGAGTTGTACAGTAAAGTGTAGACGGCCTCCGATGATCCACCAGGACCGTCTGACCATTGTGTATAGTATAAAGTGAGTATAGTAACTTACTTGCCCTTAGATAAATCATTCCCTGGTTCATTCAATTGTATGCTATAAAAGAAAAGCCTAACCCTTCCTTTTACCTAAAGAAAAGATGAAACCAGGTTTACCATAGTTTAGAATGTAGGATACTTAGACAAGTGACAATGGTTGCTTGAGCTCTAATTTATACTTACAGAAAGGAGAACAAGAGGGACTGTTGGGTGCTATGGACTAAGGATGTATTGGAGGCTCAGATAACCGGATCATCATTACACAATAGAAGCGAAGCAGATTGTAGATTATATAAAACCTTCTAGCCTACTAAAGTGAGTTTTAAATAAAAAGGGTCATAATGTTACACAGTCACCAATACTACGAGCTGCAGAATATTGATTGAAGAAGAAATTACAAATATTTTTAATATACATGTAATGTTTTTAAATAAATATTTAATTTCATGAACTTATCATTTTAAAACCCAAACTGAGCCTATACTCCGTTTTTTAATTAAATGTACTGCCTCCGGGAAATTGAACGCTTATTCATTTTTAACATGTAACTTGTATGACGCAGTACTTAAGTTGAAAAATGGAGTATAGCGTCTGCGAAAATATAAAATTATTTAAAAAAAAGTACTGCGTTTATCGATATCGATAAATGCTACTGCATTTATCGATATCGATATATAAAATAATATTAAGTGGCACATCTCTATTTTTCCCTTATATTGGCGACTCTGTATGTGTAACATTTGTTAGGTTGGCTACATAACGTTATCCCTGATTTGACATTTTGTAAGATTATTTTGCACTATGGGAGTCCCGTCTCTTCTTACGTAGTATTGTATTCTCTTTGGTGAGGTTTTGTCATCAGTTGCGACAGTTCCGCCCGTGAAGAAGTTTTTTTTGTAAAATGTGGTTTTAAACTAGTTTTTGGCTAATGGAAAAGTCTAGAAACGGCTCGTGAGTTGATAAAAACCCAACGCGCTCGGTCGCAATCCTCTTTTACCGCTGTGCTCTCTCTGCTATATAAACTTTCTATACTAATCTATTTTGATACGCAAGATTCCACGTGTAAAAAAGTATTCTTTACCGTGATCTTAGAATCTTTGGAAGTCGAAGACATTCTGTGAATATTCACCCTATAAAATTTGGATTACGCGGCCATAGGGAGCTATTCCATTTGTTTTAGGCAGCAGAAGGCGTCGTTTGATCCCTAGAGGTATCCCTAAGGATGTGGCAACGGGTTTCTGGAGTTTGTTGGAGACTTTGGACCATTATAAAGGCTCACAATTGAAAGTCGCAGAGTTTACGTCGTGGACATACGCAATAACCTTGGTCCTACAAGACAGCAGTTTGAAGGTCTAACTACCACCGTCAGTTGACTTCGCTGACCTTCACTGAGCTAAGTACTTTTATTAAATTGTGTAAACTGGTTTCTTTAAATATACCTATTTGAATCCTCAAGAGCCTTCTGCTAAATTCAAAATTCAAGGCTATGATCTGTGCATTGTTCACTCAGTAATTTAAGTAATAGGCTAGTCGATACCTACCTATTTTTCTTGTGTAAATTAAATAACTTAATTTAAATATTGGATAGAAACAGGCGTTACCTGGCGAAAATCCATGACAAAGCAATGGTAAGTAAAATGTTTTAAGAAAAAAACTTTTTAAAATTTATAATAGCATTAATTTTTCGCAGAATTAAAAAGACAACAAAACGTCGACAATTGTTTCGCCTCTAAACGAGGCATTATCAAGACTGTCTGAAAGAGAACAGCCTGTTCTCTTTTTTGTTTGTTGTCTTTTTAATTCTGCGAAAAATTAATGCTATTATAAATTTTAAAAAGTTTTTTTCTTAAAACATTTTACTTACCATTGCTTTAACTTAATTTAACTTTATATTGTATAACTATTTTTAAGTTTATTACAAATATAATCTCAGTAAACCCTCTAACTGTGCCTTATTGAAATTTCCTGACATCACACACACCGTTCATTTATGAACTGGCGCCCTGGGATAAGTATAGCAGTCTCATAAGCCTCTCCGACGATCCAGCTGGTGGGTGAGGCTGACTTACAGTGTTACAAGTGGCGCCCAACGTGGGGCTTTTCTGAATTTTGTGTGTGTGATGGTCTGGGTTTCAATAAGGCACTCTATCCGAAACTCTCCAGGACATTAATTGGCTGTACCTAGCGGCAGGTACGTAAGCAAGGTTGGCACTCATTACCATCTTGTGTGACAACCAATTCAAAATTTCTTCTCAAAATTAAAATTGCTGCTAATATTATTAAATTCATTCTTTCAGGCCTTTTTTCGGATTAGTTTAAAGTCTGTTTGCCTACTAGATATCTTAGTAGGCAAACCTTTTTTCTCTTTATTTTTTTTTCTTTTTTGTGTCAGGGTGAAATCACATAAAGAATAAATATATTCTACTAGATAAATTTTACCTACTCTAATGTGAGTAGAATTTGTTCTCTTTAAAGGCATGACCCATATTTTTTCTAATAGAGAAATTTTACCTACTCTTATAGTGGGTAAATTTTTTTTCTACTACTAACTACTAAAATACTATAACTTAACTTTTTATACTGTGGCTGTGAAAGCGTAAAACAGCAAAGTTGACAAATAAATGTTTTGTCAACTACTTATTAACTTTATAATTTAAGACATTACTTTCTATTTGTACTGTTTTCTAGTTGTACAGTTGTACCAACACTACTTAATTTTAACTATTACTATTGTTAAATTCTCTTTGTACCTTTGAGTACCTAGATAGTACACTAACTATTTTAAATAAATACCTTACCTTTGCTTAACTATTAAAAACTATTGTTTGATATCCATATCAGATACCTACTAAATTGAAACTTTGTACCTCCACTTAGGAGAACTTAAATTTACTTTTTTTGTAAAATAAAATAAAATATAAAATAAAATAACGTTTATTATCTTTGAAATTTTTAGAAAATTATTTAGATTCGTCAAAAGTTGGTGTGACTCTACCGAGTGTTCCAAAATGCAACGAGACTGAGAAGTGCCCTCAAGAAACTCAGTTCGGCTTTTTTCCAAAATACTTCATCTTAAATCTAATACAGAGTTAATTAGAAAGGAGCAATTCGTGTTACAACCAGGCAGCCTTGTCATCTAAGAAATCATTAATACTATAATAAGCTTTATGGCACAATTTACGTTTTATTAGTTTTTTAAATTTATTAACAGATAAATTTGCTATTTCGGTTGTCAATGTATTGTACATTCGAATAAAGTTCCCCGCAAAAGAATTACTTACTTTAACCAGGTGACTGTTTACCATTGATCACTACTTTCTGGACCCTATCACTTAAGTAAGAATTGACGAAATTCAAGGCCGTCCCCCGGATTCCGTAATGATCAAGTTTCTTAATTAAAGTCTGGTGTTGAACGCAATCGAAGGCCTTAGATAAGTCACAGAATACACCATAAGCATCATATGACTCATCCCAGGCCCTGTATATACACTCTAATAATTTAATTCCGGCATCAGTGGTGGACCGACCACGAGTGAAACCGAATTGTTTTGTATGTAATAGTTTATTAACGTTAAAGTGATTTTGCATTAGATTAAACATATTTTTTTCAAAAATTTTACTAAATGTAGGTAGTACAGAAATTGGACGGATCTGAAGTATTACCCGATTTAAACAGGGGAATTAATTTACTAGATACAACCATTTCAATAAAAGAATTTACTAAATACACAGAGATGCCCCAGAGGTCAGCTGTTTTCTTGATATTTAAAGATTTAAAAGTTTTTAAGATGGTGTTTATGTTAACTTTACTGAATTTAAATATAACGTTACAACAAGGAACGTTTGCTTTTAACAAAGATTCTGCAATGGGGGTTGAAGAGCCTAGGGTTTTTGTCAAATCTACGGGAAGTCGAAGGCTGATGTTGTTATTTTACCATTTATATTAAGTTTAAAATTATTATCATTTAATTTTTGTTGACCTCTTTCCGCGTTTATAATTTTCCAAGTAGATTTAACTTTGTCTGCACTATTGAGAATTTTATCACTTATATATTTTGATTTAGCTGCTAAACAATCTGCTTTAAACTTTTTTGAATAAGTTTTAACATAATCTAGAAATTCAACTGATCTATTAAGCTGTCTTTCTGAGTAAAGTTCATAAAGTTTTTGTCTACTTTTGTGTATTGTTTTTTTTGTACTTATATTTTTAAAGATGTCACACATCCATAAATATATTTCTTGCCTGAGAAAGGACGAACTTTGTTATGAACTCGATATTCTTGGGGCTTCAGTTGATGAGAATGCAACGGTGACTGCACTGCGGAGTCAGCTGAAGACGGTCTTCAAATTGTCTCGACGTGGCAGTTAGAAAGCTATTCCCATCGTGACACCGAGCCCCGACATCGAGCTGCAGTCTTGTGAGCCCAAGGTACAAGAGTTAGAAGTACTTATAGCATCGGGTGAGGTCGGTAGAGATAGGAATGTTTGTTCGAGGTCCGCTCTTAGGGCTAACTATTTGATAGATCGCTTAGCTCGTTGTGGTATAGATTGTGAGTTACTAAACGATATCCGAGGTAGGCTCATCAAAGTTCTCGCTAGCGTTGAGCCAGGTGGTGAATCGGAAAATTCTGATAGCGATACGGAACAACAATTCGATGATAGGATCCCTACCGTGCGTTTGAGGAGTGACCGCGCGATACGTAGTATTATGCCGGATATGCCTACTGTCCAGGAGACTATAGTTTACAAAGATCGTCCGATCAATTTAAATACCTTGCGCGAGAAGTCAAGGAGTCAAAGATGTTGGCTGCCTTTTCCGATTTGTTAGACGGTGTTGCGCTAGCGTGGTACCGGACAAATAGGGACACCATCAGTTCATATCAACAGCTCATCACTGAACTGAGGGTTAACTTCGACACACCTGATTACGAAGAAGAGCTAGATATTTTGATGCATAACATAAGACCGGACTATATGAAGGAACTTGCCTTCCATGAAGTCGACAGTGTCGAACAACTAAAATCTATAGGAAAACCTCTAGAGTTGGCACGTGTCAGAGCCCAAAGCTTTAAAGTGCCCGAGCTCGATACGTTTAAAATCACATCTGATTTAAATAAACTTCAAAATAAAAACTTAATTAAACCTGTAAAGCAGGTTTCCCTTGCAGAAGATAGTCCTTTATCTAATAAATTTATTCCATATATTTTTGTATTTCAAAGCAATGAGTTTGCTTAAACTATTCTTAAAATATTAAGAAAGAAATTATAAATAGATCACAAAAACTGATGATCCCGCCGATGACATCAGTTTTTGTGATCTATTTATAATTTCTTTCTTAATATTTTAAAAATTTATTCCAGTTGTTGAGAACAGACCGTGGACGAGTAGTAGAAAGTGTCTACGATGTAGAGACTCTGACCACAGTGCAAACTCCTGTGAGCTGCATTACTAAACTTAAGTGCTTAGGCTATCTCTCTTTACCCGTCTTATATAATTCTACTATTAAAGTAATTAAATTTTATGTCGTCCCAGATATCACGGCTTCAATGATATTTGGGATAGACTTTTGGCATCAGTTTGAGTTGGCTAAAAATTTAATTGCACAAACTGTTCCTTCTGATAGGATTAATTCAAGTGATCCCATAGTCAGACTGAGCCAGTTCAGTTTTGATATAGAGCACAGTAAAGGCAAGGATCATGTTGTTCCAGATGCGTTGTCTCGTATCAAGATTGACTCGGTGGACTGTACTGTGAGTAAAGATCCATAGTACTTACATATTAAAGATAGGGTCACTAATAATCCTAAGCCCTACCCTAATTTTAGCATTAGGGATAATCTCTTATACACGTTGATTTTATTACTGTCTAATATCTAAAAAAAAATATTTAGTTTCTAGACATCAAATGAGAACCCGTTGTAGTGGACTCACTCTCTTAAATACTGAAGTTTTACAACGATAGCGTTTTCATTCAATAATGCGCTGGCATAAAGCAAGCGTACGCCGCCGCCGGCCCCCACCTCAGCGGACCCCTCCGAATCCTCCTAGCGGCGCGACGCGCCGACACTGCGGACTGCGGCTCGCCTGTCCAGTAGACCTCGTGACAGCGCCGGTGTCTGTTGCGTAATCCTGTGTGTCAGTGAGTAAAATGAGTCGTCAGTACGAATATTCGAACATCTAGCAATGGTACAATTGTATGCCATTGCTAACCACAACCTACAAGAGGCTAGGCGATTGTACTCCCAGCCGGAGCACTTAAATGCGTTACGGCTACGAGGAGTCAGTGATACTCAAGTGCCGACACGAGGGACCATCTTGGCTGCAACCCAGCGCTTACTCGACCACGGACAGTTCCGGACACCGTTACATGCACAAGCCCGAGGACGTTTGAATGATTATTCCCAAATGGAAGTCATCAAACCCGCGAAGAACTACGCAGTGCGATAGTGGACGCTTTTGATATTGTGAAAAGGATAGAGACACATCGAACAAGTTAATACATCTCGTCCAGGTCTTATGGGTAATCCTAAAATTTTCACTAAGCCGTTTGAAGCCATTTCTTGTGATTTGCGTGGGACCATTTCCAGTCTCTAGGAACAGAAATGTACATTTAATTGCTGTGACTGACCACTCTAGCAAGTATGTTATGTTGAGTCCTAAACGGACGACAACAGGTGCTGCAGTGGCCAGGTTCATAGAAATAGTAGATTGTTAACCAAGGGATGAAAGCCTCCCATTTCTGACGAAATATTTTGGCGCTCGAACGTAGTGAGAGCGCTAACAGTTCGAGGCAGAAATAGGTGTTTTCACCCGAGTTAAACACTCTACTTTTCATTTCGAATGCGAGGAAAGCAAATAAAAGTCAAATAAAAAAAATCACGTATCAAGTATTGTACTTCCCGCCTATTTTTTAATTTTTGTTTTTCATTCGCACTTTTTCAGGGTAGGCTCTAGACTTTTGATCATACCGCCTTGTCATTAGTTATATTTTTCCATACAAAATAGTCTTCAGTTTTTGAATTTTTTCATTATCTTTTTTACGCACATATTATTTTGAAGCGCTATAGAGTATTTTTTTATGGTTTGTCGCGTTACAGAGGCGTAGTCAGGTTTAGTCGAAGTTTCAAAATTAAAATACTGAGTAAAATACTCAGTATTTTTTTGTGCTATTTACCTTTTATTTTATTGTAATTTAACTCTTTTTTTGTTGATTCAAAAATCAGATTCTTGTATTGACTTAATCGAACTTTGGCTGTATACGTTTTTGCCGTCGCCTCAAGATGTGCTTAAATTTTTTTTTTACTTTTCCTCTCTAGGGCAGAAATCTATCACTTTCAACCCGCGTATCAGGTAAGTAATGACCCACTTTCAGAGCATGAGAGATGAAAAGAATGTTTCTGGTTCACGGAGCATGTAAAACTATTTACGTGGATAATGGGTCTCAATTTGTTAGTATTATTACCCTATATAAAAATAGGAGGTCCTTACCAGCATGTTTATACTTATGCGTTAGGTAAGAAGCACGTAGATAGGTAAATTGTAATATGATATATGTATACTTCTCTCTTAGAACTTCACCTATATTTTGGTGAAAATTCATCAATTGTGGTTCAGCATTTTAAAAAAATGCTGACTTCTGTTATTTGCTTTTCTCTCTTAGAACTTCAACTATATTTTGGTGAAAGTTCATCAATTTTCGTTCAGCATTAATAAAAATGCTGACTTCTATTATTTGCTTTTCTCTTAGAACTTCACCTATATTTTGGTGAAAGTTCATCAACTTTGGTTTAGCATTTAAAAAAAATGTTGACTTCTGTTACTTACTTTTCTCTCAGAATTGATGAACTTTCAGCAAAATATAGGATTTTGCTGAAAGTTCATCAATTTTGGTTTAGCAATAAAAATAAAATTATACTTTAATTTGCATTACGCTTCTTAGAGATGTTAGGTAGGTTGCCGTATCGAGCGTTCCTTCCTCAAAACCATGCGTGTTTTAAAAATTCTCT
The DNA here is from genome assembly GCA_963556515.1 of Nudaria mundana. NCBI lineage: Eukaryota > Metazoa > Arthropoda > Insecta > Lepidoptera > Erebidae > Nudaria > Nudaria mundana. The sequence goes on from OY748298.1 coordinate 12,031,829, forward strand.
AGGTAGATAGGAAAATGTAGTCATATTGGTTACAACTTTATTTCATACTAGTGGTCGCCCGCGACTTCGTCCGCGTGGTAATTTGAATTTTTTCCCGTTCCAGTCGCGCCGCGTCATATTTTGAACAATTCACACAATATCTTTATAAATTGTAGCCTATGTGTTATTCTGATGTATAAGCTATATTATTGTAAAGTTTCATTAAAATCCATTCAGTAGTTTTTACGTGAAAGAGTAACAAACATCCATCCATCCATACATACATACATACTTACATACTTACATACTCACAAACTTTCGCGTTTATAATATTAGTAGGATTAAGGAAATGTTGGTGCTGCAATTCTGCTCCTGTTGTATTGTAGGTACTAGCACTTGTTTTTTTTTTTAAGGCTTGATCTCATATTCATAGCATACCTTGATATAATGGAGATGATACAAATCGTTTCCTTAGGCTAACGTTTGGATAGGTTTATCTAGTTGACTTTAGTCACTTACTTTGTTGCGTTCCGAATTTCCTTGAGATGGTTTTAGTTTCCTCCACAGGAAATCTTCTTAAGGGGAGGGGTGGTGTAACATAATAATTTCACCACTT